>CM060953.1:5963299-6563299 GCA_030765055.1 Mantis religiosa | reverse complement strand
CCTTTGAGCTACCATGGGGAACTTGCCGTCATGACATTAAATTCTCCATTTGACTCGTATATTTCCCCGGTAAACCACTAGGAGCTCTCGAATTCAAGATACACTGTTTGTGGCAACTTACTATTGTAAGTACTTCAGTTCCAAGCTTCATCATTAAACTCTTATTATTATTTCTACATTCAACTAGCACCAGTCAACCATTTCTTCCTAATAAAACGAATTTGTTCAAACATCAAAGACGCCATTTCATCTAACAAAAAAATCTGGTATATATAAAATTGAATGTTGTGACTGTAGTCAAATTTATATTGGAAAAACAAAAAGAAATTTAGAAACAAGAGCAAAGGAACACTTTAGGAACATAAAATATAAACAATTAGAAAAATCAGCAATTGCCACGCATTTTTGGGGAAAAAAGCACAACATAAATCCAGAACCAAAACTACTAAAACATACATCAGGAAAACAAGAACTATCCACATGGGAACAAATCTTCATTTCAAAAAATAGGAACAAAGTATTCAATTTCGATATCCCTCAGAAAGATTTGTTCAGCAAGTTCCTTGAACCGCCACCAGAGGAGACCTATGACAAAATATTGTCAACTACACCAATGAGAACCAGTCGATGGCCGTTTGAGGATGGAGGCAAAGTCTCTGAAACATGTTATGGAAAAATTTAAAAGTAAGTGTTGTTTAGTGTCATTAATTGACTCCCTTTAAATTTAATTTATTATAACAGCACTGTTTTCAACACTTCCAAGAAAGGAATTGTAATGAATTTCTTGTTCTATATTGTGACTCCCATTTCAAAAATGGTACACTACCGCCTATTTGTCTATTTCTTTGTTCCTGATGTTCCTAAAATGCTCTTTAAGTCTAATGTTCCAATTCCTTTGAGTTTTGCCAATATAAAAGTTGTCACAGCCTTTGCAATTTATCTGGTACACACCTGAGTATTTGTCTGTGAGTTTCTCTTTTGTATTATATTATTTCAAAAGGTGTTGTACATTAAATTTGTTCTGTGGGACCAAAGTAATATAGTGCTCTTAGAAGACTTTTTAGAAAAGGTATGTAGCTCTGGGATGATATACAAAGAATTCGGTGACACCCACTAACACTGCTTCAATGTTGTCAAAATTTCTTCCACTTAGAAAATGAGTCATGGATTGAGAAAGATGATAATCTGATGGTGCGAGATCAGGGCTGTATGCTGGATGTGGTAGCAGTTTGGTTTCTCCCAATTCCTGAATTTTTTCCATGGTTGTTTGTGCAGTATGGGATGTTTCATTGTCTTGTTGCAATAGAACTCCATTTCGGTTAACTAATGCTAGGTATCTCCATCTCGAAATTTCATGAACTCGTTTCATTTGTTGAGAATAAAGATCTGCATCAATCGTCCATCCGTTTGGAACAAACTCCCAGTGAATCTCACCTTCAAAATTCCACCAGACACACAACATTACTTTGGAACAGAACTGATGATTTTGGCAGGTTGGCGAGGATCAAGCCACTGTTTCGATAATATACCCATTTTTCATCACAAGTGACAATTCTCCTGACAAATCTATCATCCATGGGATTACGAATAACCTGATGACAGATATCCGCTCTACGTTCAGTCAGTTGGGCTACAAATCTACTTCTGTAAGATTTCCCAAATGTCTTAATGTGACGATGTATGATATCTTTTGATACAGCAAGTTCTTCTGAAAGCCTACGGGTACATTTTTACGGATTTTCTCACAAAACTTGGCGTGTATCTTCAATATTCAATACTTTAGGTCTTCCAGAACGTGGTAAATCTTTAGTGTTTTCGTCTCCATTGTTGAAACGGAATCATTGTTGTACCACACACTCACTAATGACATCTTCTCCTTCCACTTTACATATTCTTCGAGCTGCAGCAGCAACTTTATAATCTTGTTTCCAGTAGTGTTTTAGAAGGTCTCTAAGTTCAAACTTTGTTATCTCCGTTTTGTGTTTGTTTATTAACAACTGAAGACTGATACATGTTTGCAATGTACGCAACACTAGCCATGGCATCCTGTAAATAGCATTGCCAACCAAAGAATAAATTTTCCAAAACACCAAAATAAACAAACCAACTTCACTCATAGAGACAACCTAATATTTTGCAGGACAATGTTATCAGATAACTATATAAATAAATCTATTGATATATGTGTCAATATATTCTCGATTCAATTTTGTACAAATCTATTGATACTAAATATGACAAGTCAAGTAATGAACATTTGTAACATCAATGTATATTGTTAATTTCTTCAAGTTACAACATTTTCTCTGTACAGCTGTGCCCCAACTTCTACTTTACTGTCACGTGGATGACCTTTTTTCAACTTGCAATGCATGGAAACTAGTGGCAGGTGAACCAACTTTGCCAGAGGTGAGGTTAAGTGTGACAGGACTGCATTGTTCATTATTATCCAAGTTTTCTATAAATAATACACTTTATTTTGGTTTTAATTAAAAAGTAAATGGCTAAAATTTCTTACTTAGGTGAAAATTGATCCTCTGCAGCACTAAATGAAACTGTGCATACAATGGGAATCGTCAAAGAAGAACTAATATGTAGAGAATGTGAAGTTCTGGGTAGGAATTACTGGGTTTAATAAACTCAGAAGACGATCTTCATTTTGTTAATAACTACTGTCTCTCATTAGAGTACAGGGTTATTTAACTAAAAACTGTAAAGTGATGAGATAATACAATAAACCTTTTGGTTCAAGTGTTAAGGGCACAAAACCTGGCTCTTCCTTTATAAGTCGTCACTACATAAAACTACTTAGGAATTTTCAAAGTATGTATATACAATATTAATACTTACTCTAAACTGTCTTTTAACTTTTTCACCCCAAGAAATGATAATACTTGTGCTCTGCTTGGGCCAAATCTCAGCATAGCTTGTAAATACTGCTCTAAGCTTTGCCGTCTTCTCTCTAAAATTTTTGGCTGACTGCTTCGCACACGTTTGGGTGGAAAAAGTGGAGTGCTATAGCATTTCCTCAACTGGTAATCAGAAACAAATGCAAATATTAGAGATACCAATTAGCTGTATAAATAACAGAAATATTAGAAGTTAAAATAGTTATGTACTGTTCTCGTGTCATGCCTAGCTTTTCAATAACGTCGTTTCAAAGCTCCTGACCACGTAAGCAATGATGTATAACGTTTGTGCATTGTTTTGGTTATGTGACACAACTACACAGATAAGCATAACGTGATTACTCATGCACTTATATAGCATTCCAATCGTGTTTACCTCTCTGTGCAGACAGTGAAAAGCGCTGTATCGCTTCTCTACCCTATAATGTTTACCACCTTCGAACACTTCCACAATGTAAACGTAATGTGGCTTTTCTGGTGGTTCGTCTACTAGACGATATCGCGGTATGTATATTTGAGTCATGATAAAATCTGCGCATATCTCTATGTACTAAATGACAACCACCAAGTAAAAACCGTTTAAAATGCTCAGAATGAACAAACGACACTGATAGACATTAAAACATTTTTTTCTTTTCTTTCTTTTTAAAGCAGTCTGCTTTCACCCCTATTTTCTTACAGTTGGTACTATTAGGCACAAATTTTCGTAGAAGCTGTGCACTTTGCTTTAAGATAAAAAATAAAAGATAAATTACCTTTCGTTACTCTATGCTATAAGACATGGTAGGGCCGATTTTTCTGGCTAAATTGTTAAAGGACTGATGGAATATCGAATCATGCGCTCAAAGCACCGAACTCCAAAACTTCCTCACTTTTTATACACTGTCATTGGGTTCGAATCCAGCTGGTCAGTATGAGAAATTCATTCAGAGCTTAGTTTGAAATCCATAACTTCTGCATTTAAGGAACCTTGAAGTCATTTGTACATAAGTTTAATAATAATACTTCCATTTATATCTGACTCATTAAGTTTGTCAAAAATTAAATACACAGCATCTTGAGCATATTATTCACTGAACTCATTTGTGCATTTTAGTCCACACCCTAACATGCTTTAAAAGTGTAACATAATACGTTTTGTGCCTGGCACTTAATCAATCATATGGTGCCAAGAGATAAGGCGCCAACGCTTTTAGCGGCATCTGGATCGCGATCGTGTGTCCAAGAATCCAGTCCCCACTGTTACGCCCACATGATCCTAAAGGAAGTGCAGCTAGAATATTGACTCTAATTTTACTTGTTAATTCTGCACGTTACCAAACCTAAATATTGGAACATCCTCCTCCCCCCCTAATTGACAAATGAAGAACTAATGGAGTTTATATTTAAACAAGACCGTGCAACACTTATTACAGCCAGGATTTCTTCACACTGCTGCCGTTATTAGGTTACAGAAGTCGTCGTCGTCGTCGTGCTGTTGGCAGGCTGAAGGACAGCCCGTGGTGTGTCATGCGTGTATCTTTTTTAGAAGGGACAACCACGTATGACGGGAATGTGGGTTTTGCAGCATAGCGGGTGGAATTTAGGTTGGAGTAAGGAGGAAAGTAGCTCTAAGCTTCTCAACGATTGAGAAATCAGGTGCAATGACTTTTGTGACCGCTGGGGGTAAATTCTTGGAAATTTGTTAATTTTGAGAATCCAGGTAATTCTTAGGTGGGAATAATTTTGAAGGAAATTAATTGTTCTTTCACACTGGCCGTGTGTAGGCTAATTTATGGAAAGAGAGAGTCAGACTGAAAAATTCAATGCCATAGCCGTGGTTCAAATCCCAAATTGCCACATACGTGAATTCCATAAGATACAAGGGGCGTCCAGAAAGTAAGTTCTGTTTTAATTTATCTCCACTGCAGCGCTGCGATCGCAGTTCCGCATATGCGCGGCAGAGGCTCTGTAACAAGAAGAAACGTGCGCCATTGTGAGATCGCTGTCAGCCACGTACGCTTTGTTGTGCTTGTTTACAATGTCGGTGTTGATTGAAAATCCCGCCGCTTGTGAAATGAGATCTGTTATTCGTTTTCTGAAAGCTAGGAAAAGGAAACCAAATGAAATTTATCGGCAAATTTGCGATGCTTACGGACAAAATGCGATGAGTGATACAATGGTGAGAAGATGGGTCCGACAGTTCAATGAAGGATGTAGTGAAGTGCACGATGAAGAACGAAGTGGGCGTCCATCTTTGAAATGAAATGTGTAGTGTTTAACGCCCGCTTTTACTACATACGGCACCGCAGGCGATGACACTGATGATACATGAGATGAAGATGGAGCACCGGTGAAATGAGATGGCGGGGGAAACCGGAGGTCCCGGAGAAAACCCGCCCCAGCGCCGTGTTGTCCATCACAAATCTCACTTTGCGGTCGCTGGGGAACGAATCCGGGCCGCCTTGGTCAGAGCCAAGCGGTCTAACCACTGAGCCACGGCGCGGCCTACGTCCATCTTTGGTTACAGAAGAACTGGTTCACGCGATTGATGACAAGATCCCGGAAAACAGCAAGTTTACAATTAGTGCTCTCGCTATGGAATTTCCCCAAATCTCACGATCACTACTTCATGAAATTGTTGCCGAAAAACTGAAATTTCGTAAACTTTACTCACGATGGGTGCCAAAGATTCTTATTGAGCAACTCAAAACAAAACGGATGGAAATTAATTGACCTAATAGTGATCCGAACTATAAAGCCCGGGCCTTAAAGTATTTACACGTTGTAAGTCGTCATTAAGGTAGTTGTCTCATGTGTTTATGAGAACTCCTAGTGGTTTACTATAAAGCCCGGGACTTAAAGTACTTACAGCATAGTAAGTCGTCATTTAGGTAGTTGTCTCATGTGTTTATGAGAACTCCTAGTGGTTTACTATAAAGCCCGGGCCTTAAAGTACTTACAACATAGTAAGTCGTCATTAAGGTAGTTGTCTCATGTGTTTATGAGAACTCCTAGTGGTTTACTATAAAGGCCGGGCCTTAAAGTACTTACAGCATAGTAAGTCGTCATTTAGGTAGTTGTCTCATGTGTTTATGAGTACTCCTAGTGGTTTACTATAAAGCCCGGGCCTTAAAGTACTTACAGCATAGTAAGTCGTCATTTAGGTAGTTGTCTCATGTGTTTATGAGAACTCCTAGTGGTTTACTATAAAGGCCGGGCCTTAAAGTACTTACAGCATAGTAAGTCGTCATTAAGGTAGTTGTCTCATGTGTTTATGAGAACTCCTAGTGGTTAACTATAAAGCCCGGGCCTTAAAGTACTTACAGCATAGTAAGTCGCCATTAAGGTAGTTGTCTCATGTGTTTATGAGAACTCCTAGTGGTTAACTATAAAGCCCGGGTCTTAAAGTACTTACAGCATAGCAAGTCGCCATTAAGGTAGTTGTCTCATGTGTTTATGAGAACTCCTAGTGGTTTACTATAAAGCCCGGGCCTTAAAGTACTTACAGCATAGTAAGTCGCCATTAAGGTAGTTGTCTCATGTGTTTATGAGAACTCCTAGTGGTTTACTATAAAGCCCGGGCCTTAAAGTACTTACAGCATAGTAAGTCGTCATTAAGGTAGTTGTCTCATGTGTTTATGAGAACTCCTAGTGGTTTACTATAAAGCCCGGGCCTTAAAGTACTTACAGCATAGTAAGTCGCCATTAAGGTAGTTGTCTCATGTGTTTATGAGAACTCCTAGTGGTTTACTATAAAGCCCGGGCCTTAAAGTACTTACAGCATAGTAAGTCGTCATTAAGGTAGTTGTCTCATGTGTTTATGAGAACTCCTAGTGGTTTACTATAAAGCCCGGACCTTAAAGTACTTACAGCATAGTAAGTCGCCATTAAGGTAGTTGTCTCATGTGTTTATGAGAACTCCTAGTGGTTTACTATAAAGCCCGGGCCTTAAAGTACTTACAGCATAGTAAGTCGCCATTAAGGTAGTTGTCTCATGTGTTTATGAGAACTCCTAGTGGTTTAACGGAAAAAAACACGAGTCAGTTGGAGAATTTAATGTCATCCTGGCACGTTGGCCATAGTGGCTCAAGGGTTGGAGCGGCTGGACGGCAATCAGAAGATCCGTGGTTAAAATCCCGGCTATGGCATTGGATTTTTCAGTCTGACTCTATCTTTCCAATAATTTTGAAGTTCGAATGTAAACTTTAGGGTAACCGGTTATACCCACAAGCCATGCGGAATACTCCGTACCGCTTTAGATAACCTTCATTAAGGCGATAGTCCCCAAGAGACCTAACCAGTGCGCTCTGATACGTTGGTAAATGATTGCAAAAGTTCTTGGCTCAGTGCCTAACCACATCCTCCACGTAGGGAAGAGATGAGGCATCATGGAGTAGCCTCACGGGAAAGCGTCTGTATACAGAATAGATAATCCGAAGTCATCTATTGTGTACCCGTTGCAAGAGCAGCAAGTTTGAGTCTGCAGTCATGCCCCACAGTGGCGGCTCATACCGAAAAGTAACAGTGCTGCGGGGAAAAAAAAGTCCATGCAACTCACTTAGTTTCGAAAAATGAAGTCGGTGTTTCTTCATGGTATAAACAGAATTTCTACATCCTTTCGCCTTCTGCTCAATGTTTAGATCGGGTATTGGTCGCCCTAATATTTTTATATCAACCCTTTCTTCTAATGCTTGGCTTGAAAAGGGAGTTTTCAGAAGTTCATTAACAGTCGTGTTCATTATGTATTGGTTAAGTTTTCGTTACTCATACAATGAACAAGATGAATTTATAGGAACTGGAATATTTCAATTGCAGCCTACATTGGCACCAATTGAGAAACATAACCTCGCTCTGCATTTGGGTTACCTGGCCTATTTTCGCTTACCTTGAAGCCTAGGAAATGTCAATTATATGTTTCACACTCACACACAAAATAAAGAAACTGATATCAGCCACTAAATAACGTTACACAAAGAAATACATAGATACAATGCGAACATGTGAACTACATTCACTTGTTGTGGCCGCGGGAATGCAGTATCGTGCCAACAAGACAGGTGCATCACAAAAAATCTGCCCCCCCCCCCGATTCAATAAGCATTAGGTATTGGATCTGTTTACGTAAGTAGGACGGAATTAGTTTCTAGAACTAAAATACGAGGGCTATCCAGAAAGTAGATTACGTTTTCGTCTGTTTCCGCTAGGAGCGGGGCTAGCGCGGCCATCTTGGGGTCAGAGCGTTGCGCAGCTCAGTCGGCATCTAGCCGTGCTAGTGAGAGGTAATAATACACACGTGCAACTTTGAGAGAATATAATACACAATTGGGAGATTACATTATTTACATCTAAGAGAAAATGATACTGTGACGGTTTGAAATGTCTGCGTTAATTGAAAATCCCGCGAGCTGCGAGGTGCGTGCAGTAATATGGTTTCTGACTGCAAAAAAACTGTAAACCGATAGAAATCTATCGGCAGCTTTGTGAAGTGTATGGGGACAACATTATCACTGAAGGTGGAGTGCGTCAGTGGGTCATCAGATTTAAAAATGGCCGAACCAATGTTCACGACGAAGATCGAAGTGGGAGACCCAGCATAGTGACTGCCGAACTTGTCGAAAAAGTCGATGCTAAAGTCCGTGAAAATCGAAGGTTAACAATAACGGAACTTTCTTTGAGTTTTCCACAAATTTCGCGAAGTTTGTTGCACGAAATCATCAGCGAAAAGCTTGGTTACCACAAGTTTTGTGCAAGATGGATTCCAAAAATCTTGACAGAGGACCACAAAAATCAGCGAATGGCTGCAGCGTTGAACTTTTTGGACGTTTACCATAAGGATGGTGACTCTTTACTCGATCGCATCGTTACTGGTGACGAAACATGGGTGAAACACGTGAACTGTGAAACGAAATTGCAATCAATGCAGTGGGGGCACACAAGTTCTCCCCAAAAACCCAAGAAATGCATGCAAACAATGTCGGCAAGGAAGATGATGGCGACTGTTTTTTGGGACAGAAAAGGTGTGATTTTGGTGGACTTCCTGGAAAGAGGCACTACAATAAACTCTCAAAGGTATTGCCAAACTCTCCAAAAACTCAGAAGAGCCATTCAAAACAAGCGCAGAGGAATGTTGAGCTCTAAGATCTTGTTGATTCACGACAACGCCCGGCCCCACACGGCAAATGTCACTCGTGAAGTTCTTGAATCTTTTAAGTGGGAGTTGTTTCCTCATCCGCCGTACAGTCCCGATCTGGCACCGAGCGACTTCCACCTATTCCCAGCAATGAAGAAGTGGCTGGCTATGTAGCGTTTTGATGACGACGCACAGCTGCAAGAAGAGGTAACGAAGTGGTTGAAGGCGCAGGCGGCCAAATTTTTCGACGAAGGAATTTCCAAGCTCGTACATCGCTACGATAAATGCCTTAATTTGAATGGTGACTATGTCGAAAAGTAGTATTTGAGTGTGGCTTTCATCTGTATATAATAAAATTTGTTTCCTATACTTTGTTTACTTTTTATTCCAAAACGTAATCTACTTTCTGGATAGCCCTCGTATAAAGCAATGGTAGATTGCTAAATGAAGTTCAATGCACGTTCAAGTTCTACAGCTATAACTATGAGTGTTGCTGGCCCTGCTTCACCGTGCAGCGAATGATCACCGCGCAACAATCAGCTGTAGCACGCATTTGTGCGAAAATCTATGGAACTCAGGACATCAGGGAGGCAAGAGGGGAAGGCATGCGCAATAACTGATTACCGAGCTTGCTGGCTCTCAGCACGTTGACGTCACGGATGCCTTCCATTAGTTACGCAGGTATTTTCCATGCATCAAGAGTTCATTATTGGTCGTACTCGATTTCTTATTCTTATAATAAGGCATTGTCATTTACATGGTCTTTTGACATTTCTACAATGTCATTTATAAAACAGTAAAGCCGCCCCTGATACCCTAGACTTCGCACGCATTAAGCATCAAAGGAAGCACTAAAGTCATGAGAGGGATAGGCATCACGGAGCTCAACATAGGAATAGATGACAATTTACAACTCAAGGAACAGTAAAAATATGCATTTAAATCATCATCGCCTCATTCTGAGTTTGGATTTCATCTCTCACAAAGGAATCATTCTATATAATAAACTCCCAGCTAAGCTAAACGATCTAAATTATAAAAATTTCAGAAAAGCTGTAAGAGATATCCAATTAAAAATAATGCCTCAGACAGCGGATGAGCTTCTAAGAAGCAAAATTAAATAATGAAGTAAATATTGATTTTTTGGTAAAAGTTGTGTCTCTTATAGTCTAGTTCTTAAAAATGTAGTACATTAAAAATTATGTGACCTAAGTTGCATTATTCTTAATTGCTATTTGTATTATTATTCTGTTAATTACTACTGCATTACTTTAATCACTATTGTATTATTTAATTACTATTGTATTGTTCATAATTGTATTACTCATAAGAATTGTATTATTCTTATGGGTACAAATTTGACGAAGCCATGAATATTGTATATTCCTACGGTGAATAAAACTTACTTATAAGGAAACCGAAGCTCCGCATGCCCGATGCGACAGATCCTGGATATGCTCCCTCCTTGTTCAGCTTGACTCCCAAGTATTTTATGGAATTCGTACACTCTATCCTTCGCCTGGAATAGGTACACATGGAGAGATTGCGGGAAAGCGGTGCTTAGTGAACAAGATGGCTGGCTTTTATCCGGGTTAATGGACAACCGCCAGAGCTTGCACCATTCTTGAACGAGGCACAGGTGTCTCTGTAGGGGGTTAAAGGCGCTGTATGAGTATTTATCTGAGCAGAAACACATCATGGCGTCAGCAAATTGTGCTATATTGACGTGCAGCTCAATGGGTAGGTCAGCTATGTAGATGTTGAAGAGAGTTGGGATAGTACAGAGCCTTCGGGGACCCGCCTCTGATAGACAGAAGTTTTGCGGCCCGTTCGGCCCTCAGACCACACGCCGTGCAATTGTTACTTTGGGATTATTTAAAAGATAACGTGCATAAAGCAATTCCCGAGCATGTAAAAGAACCCTTGCGGGATGATATTCCAGCACATAGGTGGCCATGATTGGGATAGTAGAGAGCCTTCGGGGACCCGCCTCTGATAGACAGAAGTTTTGCGGCCCGTTCGGCCCTCAGACCTCACGCCGTGCAATTGTTACTTTGGGATTATTTAAAAGATAACGTGCATAAAGCAATTCCCGAGCATGTAAAAGAACCCTTGCGGGATGATATTCCAGCACATAGGTGGCCATGATATGATTCAGGCAATCCATAGCTAATTTGTTAATAAACAACATATTTTATTTACAGAATCCTTAGGCTTTCAAAATGAAACACAAATTATATACATAACCTCGATGTTTACTCTTACAATTAGATTTATCATTCCCAATTAACAACCATGACCAACAGAACAGCTTTATAAAACGTTTCAGAGCTGAATAAACAAACTATCCATACAGTTCTGAGTTAAACATATACACCAAGTTATTTTCTTTGTTCTTCATCTTTAAATGTCTTCAAATCAGCAGTGATGATGATGATGATGATGATGATGACTCATGGTCATCAGCGCCCTTTCAAAAACTTTATTTCACTTTAATATTCTTCCTTTAAATAAACCTATCTTTTACTTTGCTTTAGATTTACTCTGCCTCCGCTTTGGCTTTGCATTAGCTGTGCTTTGGCTTTCCTCTGACTTTACCCTTTCTCTGCTCTGGTTCTACTTTGGCTTTGCTTTGGGTCTATTCAGGCTCCGCTCTTGCTTCTCTCCACCTTCACCCTAACCTCACACTAACTCCACCCTAAAATCATTCTAACTTAGTTCTGGCTTTCCTCTGGCTAGGTTCCGGCCCGCCTCCGGTCCTGCTCTGGCTCCGCCCAAGCTCTGGCTAAGCTCCGGTTTCGCTGTCTTCACTCTAACTGTAACTTAGCGCTGGCTTGGCTCTTGTTAGGTTCCGGCCCCGCACCGGTCCCGCTCTGGCCTCACAGTAACTCATTCTGTAACTTAACTCTGGCTTGACTTTGAATTTAGTTTTATTTACTTTAACTTAAATTAGAGTCAAACACGGATGTGAACCTTGTTTGGGCGTTTCGCATCAGCTCTCTCACCACTCACAGGCACCCAATCGAGAGATGTGGCTCAGGACCCCGGGATCGCCAATTCCCGTACCTACAGCAGTAGTTCCCTGGGGAAAATCAGCAGTAAAATGAAATGTGTAGTGTTTAACGCCCACTTTTACTACATACGGCACCGCAGGCGATGACACTGATGATACATGAGATGAAGATGGAGCACAAGTGGAATGAGATGGCGGGGGAAACCGGAGATCCCGGAGAAAATCCGCCCCAGCGCCGTGTTGTCCACCACAAATCTCACTTTGCGGTCACCTGGGATCGAACCCGGGCCGCCTTGGTGAGAGCCAAGCGGTCTAACCACTGAGCCACGGCGCGGCCTTAAATCAGCAGTAGCTCTCCCTTTTTAACTAACTGACGTCACTGAAAGAACGTGGTATTCTTTTACAGTTCCAATAGCTGTTTGTACTGTCTCACTGTTTTTCGAGTAGAGTTTCTTGTAATTAAGAATTTTGGCTATGCAATGTACCTGTTACTTTCAGTTTATATATTTTCTGCATATTGCTCTGTAATATTTGAAACCTTCACAGTCCTCACCATCACCATTTCTGTCACGAAGAAGCAGAATATACCACTCGCTTATTTGAAAGGGATTTCTTTTCTACCTTCTGCAATTTCGGTAATGGAAAAGAAAAGGCATCCCTCCATTTTTTTTTGTTTTAATCAACGTCGCACTCCCCGAAAACTTATTGTTTTATTGATATGCCCATGTTTTAAACATAGTTTTATTTGAGAATATCGACAAGGAAAAGTGTAAAGTTTTCCTTTCTTTCGGTTGTAGACGTGTAGCTTTTCTTTTCCTTATGTTTACAAAACTTTTTTTGTGTGTTTTTTAATAAAGTTGTCTCTCCATGTCTGGAATTACTCGTCAGAATGGGAAAGCACTGTTTGGGAACAGAATTAAACTACATAGCTTGTTTAGTGCGATTCCAGAGCACCTTAAAAAAGTGACTCAGCTATTTTAACACCACTTAATGTCCTTCAACAGCTTGAAAAGATTTCAAATGTGTTTTCTTCTGTATATACACATTTGACAAAATGTATAATCTCCAACGGGTTTATATGGTCACAAGTGTCTATGTATACTCTCTGGCAAGCTTGTTACTATCGATATATATATATATCGATCTCTCCAACCTCAATAATACTGATTATTGGATAACTCGTCATCCTAAATCCCTTCCCACAGTCTGTCAATAAGTGGTTAAGCCCTAACAAGGGCGAGTACATGTAGTACATAGACATTTTTAATCTGGCAATACAGTCAATTTCTTGAAAAGAATCAATGGAATTGATTCTGAGCATACGAAGTATTTGCCGTTAACAGCCATCATTGTAATATTTAGTGAGGCTACCTAGTGACAATGTTATAAATTACTAATAATGAAAGCTTATTTTGGTGTACATTAAATTATATATTGCCTGATAAGCAATGGCGATTTTTTAAAGGAAAACATTTGAATTTTGTCCTGACAACCAATTAACTCATTTTCAAGGTATAGACCATTAGATTGTATGGTCTTGAGCCTTCGTTCAGCGAGGCTTATTCTCCCACGATGGTAGCAGTCTGTGGTTTTTTATACGAAGAATTCGGTGGCAGCCACTAACAGTTTCAATGTTGTCAACATTTCTTCCACGTTGAAAATGGACCATGGATCGAAAAAGATGATCTGATGGTGCGAGATCAGGGCTGTATAGTGATTGTGATAGCAGTTTGAATTCTCCCAATTCCTGAATTTTTTCTATGGTTGTTCGTGCAGTATGAGGTGTTACATTGTCTTGTTGCAATAGAACTCTATTTCGGTTAACTAATGCTGGGTATCTCCGTCTTAAAATTTCATGAACTCGTTCCAGTTGTTGAGAATAAAGATCCGCATCAGTTGCCCGTCCATTTGGAACAAACTTCCAGTGAATCACACATTCAAAATTCCACCAGACACACAGCATTACTTTGGGACCGAATTGATTCTTTTAACAATGACTTTGGCAGGTTGGTGGGGATCAAGCCACTGTTTCGAGGCATCAGGGTTTCGGTAATATACCCATTTTTCATCACAAGTGACAATTCTGACAAATCTACCATTCATGGGATTACCGATAAGCTGGCGACAGATATCCGCTCTACGTTCAACCCGCCTCGGTAGCGTGTCTGCCTCACGTTCAAGAGGTCCCGTGTTCGAATCTCGACCAGGGTGAGTTACCTGGATAAGGTTTTTTCTGGGGGTTTCCCTTATCCTCAAAGACGAATGTCTTTCAACTTATCAACCCTATGCTCTATGGAACCTGGGCTCATTTGAGCATCATTTCACCCATTCCATTCTTCGTCCGGTATGACGTTGGAAAAGGAAAATTAAAAAAAACTATGTTCAGCCAGTTGAGGTGTCAGTTCATGAGGTACAGAGCTACAGCTCCTGTATCATTTTCCAAGTGTCTTTATGGCGATGTATGGTATCTTTTGATGTACCAAGTTCTTCTGAAAGCCTACAGGTACTTTTTTGTGGATTTTCTTGCAAAACTTGGCATGTATCCTCAATATTCCATACTTTAGCTCTTCCAGAACGTGGTAAATCTTTAGTGTTTTCATCTCCATTGTTAAAACGTTGGAATCATTGTTGTACCACATGCTCACTAACGGCACCTTCTTCCACTTCACATATTCTTCAAGCTGCGGCAGCGACTTTATAATATTTTTTCCAATAGTGTTTTAGGACTTTATCTCATTCTGTGATTGTTTATTAACTGAAGACTGATACATGCTCGCAATGTACGCAACACTAGTCATGGCATCCTGTAAATAGCATTGACAACCAAAATAAACCCAATAAATTTTCCAAAACACCAAAAACAAAAAAATGACTTTACTTATGAGACAAAGTGATAAGATAAATAAAAGAAAAATGAGCTCCGTTCAATGAAGTTACAAATTTCAACAGGAGAGTTAATCAAAGTATGAATAAGAAAATCACCCTACATACATTCCAGACGTCTGTCCCTGTGATTACTCCATTTTTGGTCCCCTTATAAAGACTCTGAGGGGCAAATGATTCACCTCGGATGATGATGTCCATTAGGAACTGGCTCACATTGCTGCCCCAGGACTTTCATGAGACAGCCTTGTGTGAGTGGAACAAGTGTCTCAACAGCCAGGGCCAATACTTCTAACATGCAGGTACTCGTTTCTTTTTTAATGCACTTTATAGATGAAAGATGCACTAATAGAAGAAAGAATTATAATTGAAGACAATTGGATAGAAAGCAGTGAGAAAGATGACAGTGATAATGACTCAACAGAAGGAGAAGAAATGTTAGTGTAAAAGAATTAAAATATGATTAAAGGCAAAATTGTTTAATTCCATGCTAAGTTACTGTGAGTAATAACAAACCTTCCTGGAACTATCGTATTTAATTTGTTGGAGACCATATGACTTCTCTGAAATAAATAATCCATTGATTCTTGAGAGGGTGAAGTCATCGCAGTGAGGTATCACTGCCATTGAAGGTCAGGGCAAACAGGTAAGAGACTCGCATCAAAGGTTTCATTGAAATACTTCTGTGTTCAAGAAGCATTGTGCGACTTATATGAGCATAGTGATAGTTCCATGTAAAGCCTGCTCCCCTAAAAACTATTGGACTGGGCTACACTATGAAGCAGATTCGGCACCAAAATCCTAGGTTTATTGTAACTATGCCCTAAGTGGGACATCCCCGGGAGGAAGGATAAGGCAAGACGAAACAGAGGGCAGTGTTCGAGGAACCACGGCAGTACAGAGGGCTGGTTCCCTACATTTTACCAGTTGGAAACTCCCCAGCAGGCCAGAACAACTGCCAGCTCACAAGACTGCAGTCCAGAAACAGCCCCACCAGACCAGATTCTGAGACTGGAGATATCCTACTGGTGGAGGAAGTTTTCCTCAGAGCAGATTATCTGTTATGCAATGCCCAGACACCCACTGACATTTCTACAATGAAAGAGACGATATGAAATGATAATGGAGATGAAATGGAGGAACAGGAAATTCAGACGATGTAATTAACCTACCCAGCATTCGCCTGGCAACCTAGGAATACCCTAGAAAAAACCCACTGGTCAGGTACTTTGGACACAGGAAACGATCCCAGCCTCCTGAATGTGACCATAGACGAAACCGCCTGAGCCATCCTGCTGGGTTTGAGAAACTGGAATAAACAAAATGTTTTGTTCGCGATCTTCTCGAGAAACAAGCCAGGTGAAAAGACGATTAGAAATCAACGTTTCGGTAGCGTACATCTCTCCAATCATCAGGATATTATAATAAATGTTATAATCACAAATGTATCACTGGATATAACACAAAACACTACCAATATTTGCATTACTGAACAAAGGACTGTTTTCAGTAAATTAAATGCCAGGTCAAGAGATGGCGTGAATATAGAAAATTAAATGGCTCAAAGAAACGTAAGTACTTAACTTGATGATCAAGCTGTATAGAGCTGTGCTTCTTAAGTCGACGTATTTCCATTTTTAAGGCCGGTTTCCAAGAGGAGCTGAACTGAAATCCAGCATCATGATTAAGGATGCTCCTCTTGGAGGAAATGGCCAAAGCCTCCTAAACTCTCCGCTCCCCGTAACTGTTGTGTCGGCTCCCAAAATTTGGCTCTGTGGTCTGCCAGTCCAGACTTCTTAGGTTGCATTAAACAAATGCTCTGTTCATGTTCGTTTATTCTGGTAGCGATGGTCCTTCCGGTTTGTCCTATATATGGTATCCCACATTCACAGGGAATGCGGTACACTCCCGGAACTTGGAAGTCCAGTTTGTCTTTCACCACCTCAACAGATGTTTAATCTTCGGAGGTGGCTTGTGGATGGTCCTGATGTTGTATTTGGTGAGAATTCTGCTGATTCTACCGGATAGTTTGCCGGTAAACAGGATGCAGGTTGTAGCGGTAGGCTTATCTGATGCTTGCTGTGTTACAGGTTTACCTTTCCTAGCTTTGGTGATCGAGGTGATCAACATCATATTCGGAGTAGCCATTTTGACAGAAAGTGAGTCTCAGGTGCTGTAATTCCTGTTTTAAGTGGCCGGGATCAGAGATGGACAAAGCTCTGTGGGCCTGTGTATTGAGAACTCCCAGTCGTTGACCATCATACAAAAACATTTGCTTGTCTAAATACATGTAAAATTATATTACTAATAAAATGAAAAATCTTTAATAATTAGAACATCTTTAATAATTAGAACATCCTTTGGTCTTTATACAACTAAAAACCACAACCTACTCTCCATTAATTCAGCTGTTAAAATATACACACACTTGAGGAAGGTAGTTTGTGGATAGCTTAAAACTCATTACAAAATACATCTCACAATATAAAACCACACATTTAAAAAAAAATAATATAATTTTAAAAGCAGTATATGTCAGTTCATGAAGCTCCCCATGTTAGTCTGGTCACATGATCAGTTTTCTTCCGTGTAGATTTGATGAATCCCAGGAACTGAAGTTCTGATACAGCATGAGTGAAGCGAGCTCTGTTAGGGAGTTAAGGTACATACAAGGTTGATCCAAAAAGTAACAGTACACTAATATTTGTGAAGTCTGAAGCTAAGTCACTAGAAAACAATAGATCATTTAGTATAGAAAATTATACACATTAAGCAAAACTGGAAGGCACGCATGTAAATAATATATGGGATGAACACATTCACTATTACAGTATGCGCAAGATAAATTGAGCACTGGATTTATGGCGTGGAGCAGGCAGAGGGGAAGAAGCGAGAGCTAACGCTCTTTTGTTTCTGCAGTGAAACACACTTGAAGAAACACATTTCAGCAAAATAGCGTGTAAGATAAGCGAAGATATCTCAAGTAACATTGCATCCTCTGAAAACATTCCTTAGTTTTGCCCACGCCAGTTCAATTGCACTCAGATCACAGTTATACGGAGGCATCCCCTTTCGAGAGCCATAACATCCACAAATGTTCATACAAATATAAATCATTTTCAAGTAAAAGCTGATGTACAATCGTAACAAGGATAGACTGACAATTCGACCGCATCAAACGAGCCTTTATGAAGGAAGCTTTAACTACAAAGTGATAATGTTATATAATAAACTTCCAAATTCATTTAAACAAGCTGCATCATTAAAACACTTTAAGAATAAGGTTAAGAAATGTTTGTGTGTACACTGTTTTATACGGTTAATGAATTTTTAGAACTATAACCATGTAAATGAGCACTGGGGGCATAGTACATTCACAAACCTGTAATATTTATATTATGACATTTCTTGTAGTAAATTAGTCTATGCAAATATCACATGAAGCCATAGAAAAGCTGCTTATTGTGTATATTGTATGTAATCAATTTGACTTTATGTATATACTGTATTTATACATTTTGTCGTGTCTCATAACATGTATATGTTGCCAAGGACGAACTAAAATTCTAATTCTAACATACGATTGTTGTAAACTGGTTAGCTAATTAACCTCAAAATTGATCAAAACGAAATATGGCGGACATGATAAAGCTTAGCGTATTAGCCACTAGATGTCAGTGTATAGCGCATTTAAAATTTCAAAGTTGTCATCTATGTTTATGGAGTTAACCGAAACTTACCAAATGAGGACTTGAAGCCCGATCGCTCTTATCGTGTGCATATAGTACTGAGAAATCACATCATCTTTCTCCTTACCAAATATTCATCACATTAGTACTTAAGCAAGAAACTGAACACTGCCTGCTTTAATATGCAATGAATTACCAACTTTGAGCAGCTATTTCCATTCTGTAATGACTTACTGTATTATCCTATCAGGATGGAAAACTTTTAAAAATCAGAAAAGAGAAAAAGGTACAGTAGAACCTCGTTTACCTGAATAAAATTGAGACTGGGGCCGATTCGAGTTAATAAAAATCCAGGTCATCCAGAAAATGGCAGACAAACTATAAACATGTACATCATCACCAAAATATTCTTAATGGAGTTCAGATATTACTATCATCACACAAATGTTTACCACAAGAGCAGACCATAGCTGATCAATATTGTAAGACATTGCATAAACTGAGGAGGGTAATTTTGAACAAGAGATGTGGAATGTTGACAAGAGGCATTATGCTACTGCATGACAAACCAAGGACCCCATACGACTAATGTCACACAAAATGTGTTGACCCTGACCTCAACTCAAATTATTTTCATCTCTTTGGTCTCACAAAGCATTTTCTGGCAGGAAAACGTTTTCACAATGACAATGAGGTACAGAATGACATGACATTGGCGGCAGACTCCTATGACTTGGGCATTAGGATAAGGATTACACGGAGGGGATTCGGCACCAAAACCTGTGGTTTATTGTACCTAAGCCCAAGAGGGGCATCCCTGGGAGGAAGGATGAGGCAAGACGAGCGAAAAGGCGGCCGACACAAGTCAGGACAGCTGTGAGACACCGGCCAACACTTTGAGGCAGGAATCGGTGGGTACAATCCTAGTTCAGGAAAAAGGCATGGAGAGGTATTTAAGGTCAGGATCCTTTTGATGTAGGATGCAATCACGGAAAAGCAGATTATTCTCCGGACTAGCGAGTTGTTCTCTGTTACAGGTAAGGGTGAGCGTAAGTATACTCTGTCTCAGGGTCAAGCATTTAAGTTGAAATACACTATGTTTCCTTGTTGATTTCTCTCACCAGTTTATTGATAGAGCATTTATATAATGAGATCGCTCCCTATCACACTTGCTCGCCACGAAGTCGGTATCACGTTTTTCTCCAAGCTACCACAGTTTCACTTCCCTGCACCTATTTGTAAGTTTTAATCTACACCGTCCCGTCACTTTACACATTCACCCGTCAAAATGCCCCAAGATGAAGTGGTGTGACTTTCCTAGTCTTTTCGCATCCTTGCCATCCACGGACTTATCTATCCCCACCTCTTTTCTATTTCATGACTGTTCCGCCGGTATCATGTGATGTATAGCAATTTTGATTGGAGGTTTGTTTTCCATATATTTAATCTGATTGGTCTTTCATCCCCTCCTATATCTAGGCAGCAGTTCAGTTTTGGCCCACTGGGGTTAGACCCTTGGGGTCATGGGGAGACACTTTCTGACTTTTTTCTCACGTTTCCCAGTTGTCTTGCATTCCTTAGGGGAACTTTTGCCCTCTTGTCTCCCTTCTCACACGTTTAGCATTCCTTTGCTAACTTGACACATTCCTTAATTTATATAGTTTTATTTTCCCTCACTTGTTTATAGCATTGGAAACCTAAGGTTTCTGCCTCCACTTCTACCCTGAAAGAGACCATAAGATGAGAGATGATAATGAAGATGAAATGGAGGGACAGAAAATTCGGGAGATGTAATTAATTTACCCAGCATTTGTCTGGTGACCCAGGAAAACCCCCCAAAATGGAAAATCCATGGGCCAGGTAGGTTGGCTATGTGAATTGAAACCAGACCTCCAAAATGTGGGCCACAGACGAAACCTCCTGAACCATCCCGCTCGGTATAACTTGGGCATACAAAATGATGGTGCACAGTTGATAAATGCCTCAACAATGATGGTGACTATGTTGAAAAGTAACCACTGAATCTATGTAATTATTTAAATAAGTATTTCTTACATAGTGATGTTTTTGTTCTCTTTATAGGTTATTGGGACTTATTTTCTGTAGGCACCTTGGATTTATCATATTCTTATATTACATTAATCTTTTGCACAGGTGTCAAAACTAAGTGTATTGAAGAGTTAATTGAGAAGTACAAAGGATACTGTAGCTCTGGTGAAACCTGTCGTTGCTCCTCGCCTGTTTTGTTAGGACTTACAATAGACAGAAAGGCTTGTAGCCAATCATACATGTTGATCAGTCTCCCACATTCCAAATGCAGTTTGTATAGAATACTAATATCTGGCAGAAATGGGGTGATGCTGGTAGAGTTCTCCAACTCGCAGCATGTGCACTGTAAAACAAAATCCAGAGTTAAGGTCAAACATGAAACATATAAGAAGGATTATCTAAAGAGATGCCAAACATGCTGACAACGGTAGTGGCCAGATTCAGAAACTCCTTTAATAACATGGGTCAATAAAGTCTTTAAAAGTAGTTCCAAATCCGGAGTGTATTGCGGATGACCCATCAATTCAATTTTTTGAGCCTTCAAATACTTTGTTGTTAGACGAGATGTGTGTGCACTCGCATTGTCTTGTTGAATGAACCTACGCTTCTTATTGGTTTACCTGAATTCAAAGATTTCTGGCAAACAAATGGTTATGTACCATTTGGCATTGACCATTTTATATTCCTCTAAAGGCACTGTTGCCACATGACCAGTTTTGCTGAAAATGCAGGTGACCATTTGCTTTGAAGTGCTTCGAATACAAATGTTACTTTTGTTGGTTTTGCTTCATCTTGAAATGCCCATTGAGTTGACTGCTGTTTATGTTCTGTACATAGATTTCTCATAGAGCTCTCGCATCTGAGATACACTGTTTGTGGCAACTTACTATCGTAAGTACTTCAGTCCCAGGCATCATCATTTAACTATTATTATTGTCACCCAATTATCGGAAAGCACGACCAACTGACAGCTGGGTAGGGGACCAGAGGCATTCAGACCACGCCCACCCATTTATCTCAGTCACTAACTGAGGGGATGATTAGGGAAGTATCACTGGTCGCCTCTTCTCCCTCCCCCGGCCGCCTGGAACCTTCGCGGTGATTCACTGAAACGAGAGACTTCGAGAAACAGTGATATCCCTATAAAAGGGGGCTGCAGTGAGTGAGTTCAGTTCTTGTCGAGCAGTTGTGAGGATTGCCCAGTGAGGGAACGGACTGTGTACGTACATCACAGAAGTGTACGTAACTGTGTGCAGTGAACCTGTGACAGACGAACTGGTGAATTGTAATTGTGTGCATTACGTAATTCTGTGTAATCGGCAAGTGCTCCGACTGTAATTCGGTGGAAATAAAGAACATTTTTGAGTGGTGCAATTGGACTTTTAATTTCACGAACCCACAAAGTCACACTGGTGTCAGGAAGCGGGACGACAACATCACCGAACATTACAACCATGGACGCGGTATTGGAGAAGATTTTGGAGAAGATGATGGAAATGAAGGCCAACTTGACCTCGGAAATGAAGACGGCAAATGACAACATCACCGAGAAAATGGAAAAGAAGTTGGAGACGGCAAATAACAACTTGGCCGCGAAGATGAACGAGTTAACAAAAAAACCAGAAGCGGCAAATAACCTGGCCGCAGAGTTGAAACAAATGAAGACGGCCAACGATAACATCACCGAGAAGATGGAAGAAATAAAGACCGAATTGACCACAGAAATGAGGGCAGCGAACGACAGTCTGGCCACGGAAATGAAGGTGGCGAACGAGGTCCTCGCCGCCAAATTTGAGGAACAGTTGGCCGGCGTGAGGGATGATGTCGTGAAGCTGGGCAAGCGGATGGGTCAAGTAGACGACCGCCTTAATGATTTAGAGGAAAAAGCCGACAATAACGCCAAGTCCCTGAACGCCGTGGTGGAAGACGTCGAAGACCTTGCGAACCGCGTAAACAACCTGGAGGGAAATGCCACAGCAGCGTCAAGTCCCTGAACGCCATGGTGGAGGACGTCGTCGGCAGGAGGCTTAAGGATTTGAAGGCCGACGCGCCAGGACGCGACACATCTGCGCACGTCAAACCTCCCAAGAACGACGGCGCGTCCACCTTCGAGGTCTTCCGCCGCCAATTCGACGCAGTGGCCAAGCACAACAAATGGTCAACAGAGGAGGAGGCCACACAGTTAATAGCCAGCCTCCAGGGACGGGCCGCAGAAGTCCTGAACGCGGTGCAGACAACGGCAGCGCCCAAAGACATCTGGGAGGCCCTGGAGAATCTTTTTGGAAACCACCACTAAGCCGCAGCGTACCGCAGCCAGCTAAAGGCAAGGACACAGCAGCCAGGGGAGACGCTGCAGGAGTTCGCCCTGGCAGTCGAACAACTAGCTAGCAAGGCCCTAGTTGACCTCCCACCATAGTTCACATCCCGGGAAGCTGTCTATACATTCGTTGACGGGGTACGGGACACGGAGATTCGTCAGCGCCTAATGCTCGGCGATTATAAAACTATCCACGAGGCGCTGACAGCAGCATTAAGGATGGAGGCGGCCAAGGTAACAGCTATCCCGACGTCGAGGACGAGGAGTGTCCGCTACACCGGAGACAGAAGACCAGCCGAGGGACGCCGGCGAACACCTAGTGGCCTGTGTTGGGGGTGTGGACAGCCCGGACACCTACAAAGAGACTGCCCACACCAGAAAGAGCAGCCGGAAAACGAGTAAGGGCCGTCGTGGAGAGGGGCACGTCGGCGCCATCACCACCATTCCCTCGAGTGACGCTGCGCGCCGTCAGCCGGCGTATGGATGACAGCCTCATTGCGGACGGTTGGGTAAGAGGAAAGCCGTGCCGCGTGCTGGTGGACACCGGGGCGGCCGTGACCATCATCAGACCTGACGTGGCGAAGGGTTTGCCGACAAGGAAGCCGAGCCGACCATACCAGCTTGTCACGGCATTGGGCGACTCCTTGCCTGTTGAGAAGGAGGCCCTGCTGAAGCTGACCTTGGGAAGGAGCACCGTACGTCTGTGGGTGTTCGTCGCGAAAGTGGCTGAGGAGGTGATTCTGGGATTGCATGCCCTCAGGAGCCATGAGGCGACGGTCGACATCAGCAAGAAGGTCCTGCGGCTCAACGGAGAAGAGGTTATACTCCGTCAACCAGAAGAGCGCCTTGGAATTTGCAGGGTCGTCTTGAACGAAGACGTGGTTGTCCCTGCGAGGAGCGAGGTGGTGGTGACGGCGCGACTGGAAGGACAGAGAACCAGGAACATGATGCTGGACCAGAAGACGCCTGTACACGGACTGTGTGTAGCCAGGGCATTGCTGCCGTGCCGAGAGGAGGTGCCAGTGAGACTGCTAAATCCAACGGACACTGATCACGACGTCCAGGCCGGGTCGGAGTTGGGAACGTGCGAGCCCATGGTGAGCGTAACAGCGATTGACAAGACACAGGAGCCGGTGCCGACGCAACATCTGGGGCTCCGGCTAGAAGGCTTACTGGAGAGGGCGGCCGACCACCTGACCGCAGAGCAGCTGGAGAAAGTTCGACAACTGCTAAGACGATACCAGCGCGTCTTCAGCCAAGGTGATAGTGACTACAGCCGCATGGACAAAGTGCTTCACGGCATCGACGCCGGGGACGCCCGGCCTATTTGGCATAAACCTAGACGCGTTCCGCTGGCGAAGCAAGGGGCGGTATGAGACATGCTGGAGGACATGAGATCCAGGGGAGTGATTGAAGAGTCGGACAGCCCTTGGTGTTCCCTTGTAGTCTTGGTGACGAAGAAGAACGGCGAGCTGCGCTTCTGCGTAGACTACAGAAAGTTGAACGCTGTCACCCGGAAGGACTGTTTTCCCTTACCCCGGATTGACGACACCCTGGACACGCTAGCTGGTGCACAGTGGTTTTCGACCCTGGATCTGTAGTTGGGCTACTGGCAGGTAGCTCTAGACCCAAGAGACAAGGAGAAGACCGCATTCTCGACAGGCCAGGGGCTCTGGCAGTTCACGGTTACGCCCTTTGGCCTCTGCAACGCACCAGCTACCTTCCAACGCCTCATGGAGTTAGTGATGAGAGGGCTGACTTACGACGCCTGCCTGCTATACCTGGACGACATCATCATCGTCGGAAAGACTTTTGAAGATCACCTCAAGAATCTGAGTAGGGTGCTACAGACTGCAGGCGACCAACTTAAAGCTGAACGCGAAGTGCCAGCCCTTCCACAAGAAAGTGAACTACTTGTGCCACATAATCTCAGCAACCGGAGTGGCCACAGACCCGGAGAAGACACAGGCTGTGAGAAACTGGCCTCGCCCAAAGAATAAGAAAGAGTTGCGCAGTTTCCTGGGGCTGTGCAGTTATTACCACCGCTTCATAAAGGGGTTCTCCAACATCGCAAAACCCCTCACCCGCCTGACAGAGGAACACCAGCCTTATGTGTGGACGGAGGATGCCAAAGATGCTTTCCCGCACCTGAAGAAGACCCTGTGCAGTGCTCCAATTTTGGGATTTACACAACCGGGTGGCGCCTTCATTGTGGACACCGACGCCAGCGACCATTGCATTGGAGGTGTCCTATCGCAGATCCAGGACGGCCATGAGCGGGTGATAGCCTACAACAGCAAGACGCTATCCAAGGAAGAGAAGAACTACTGTGTCACCCAGCGAGAATTATTGGCGGTAGTAAAGACCTTGAAGCACTTCCACAAGTACCTGTACGGTCAGCCTTTCCACCTGAGGACTGAGCATTCCGCCCTAACCTGGCTATTGAGCTTTAAGAACCTGGAAGGCCAGACAGCACGTTGGGTTCAGAGGCTGCAGGAGTACCATTTCACATCAGAACATCGCAGAGGGAAGAGCCACGGTAACGCAGACACTATGTCCCGAAGACCCTGTCCAGAACAGTGCGGCCAGTGTTCAAGAGTGGAGGAGAAGGTGTGTGCTGCAGCAGTTCGAGTAGTCACGGCAGTGCCTGCAGATGGCTGGGATAGCGCAGGCCTGAGGAGGGAGCAGCTGGCGGACGCAGACTTGGGGCCACTCTTGAGGGAAGTGGAGGCAGGGACGAGACCAACCTGGGAGGACATCGCACAGAGGAGCGCCACCTATGAGTCGTACTGGGCCCAATGGGACTCGTTGAAGACTAGAGAGGGCATGCTGTTCCGGGTATGGGAATTGCCCGATGGGAAGATGCAGAGAGAACAGTTGGTACTGCCCCGAAGTACGGTCCCAGAAGTCTTGGAGGAAGTGCATACCGGTACTTCGGGAGGACACCTGGGAGCGAACCCAACAATTGACAAACTACGGCAGTGCTACTACTGGCTCAGGCTCCGAGCAGATGCTGAGAGATGGTGCCGTCAATGACACGTGTGCGCAGCGAGTCGCGGCCCCCAGACTAGGAGCTGGGGTCGCATGCAGCAGTATAACGTCGGAGCACCATTCGAACGGATCGCCTTCGACATAGCATGACCATTTCCGATGTCCGACCGAGGCAAGAAGTACCTGATGGTGATCGTGGACTACTTCACCAAGTGGCCGGAGGTGTATGCCATCCCAAACCAAGAGGCAAAGACAATCACAGACTGCTTCGTGGAGCAAGTGTTCTGTCGATTTGGGGTGCCATTAGAGCTACACAGTGACCATGGTAACAAATTTGAGTCCAACCTGATGAAGGAGGCACTACAAAGGTTTGGGGTGAACAAGACCCGCACGACGCCTCTACATCCCCAGTCCGATGGCATGGTCGAAAGATACATCAAGACCTTAGAGGAACACCTGAGGAAGGTTGTGGCCAGCCATCAGCGAGACTGGGACGTCAAGGTGCCACTGTTCTTGCTGACCTACCGCTCGTCTACACACGACACAACTGGGATGATGCCAGCCAGCTTAATGTTCGGCCGAGAGTTACGCCTCCCTTGTGACCTGGCTTTTGGAGGCCCTCCAGAGGCGAAGCAGCCAGTGACTAAGTGGAGAACCTGGTGGACCACCTCCATGACATGCACGACATGGCTCGCCAGAACATCCAGAAGGCAAGCGACCGCATGAAGACCCGATATGACAGGCAAGCCAACAGCCAAGGGTTCCAGCAAGGTGACCTGGTCTGGTTGTACCGTCCTACGCGGACAAAGGGATGCTGCCCGAAGCTTTAGCAGCCATGGCAAGGGCCTTACCGGGTGGTGAAGAGGATTAATGACGTGGTCTACCGCATCCAGAAGGTGCCCCAAGGAAAGATGTTGGTGGTACACCTGGATCGTCTAGCCTGCTACAATGGTGCTGTTCGACCAGCTTTGAGGAGGGAGCAGTGTCACCCAATTATCGGAAAGCAGGACCAACTGACAGCTGGGTAGGGTACCAGAGGCATTCGGGCCACGTACACCCATTTATCTCAGTCACTAACTGAGGGGATGATTAGGGAAGTGTCACTGGTCGCTGGCCGCCTCTTCTCCCTCCCCCGGCTGCCTGGAACCTTCGCGGTGATTCACTAAAACGAGAGACTTCGAGAAACAGTGATATCCCTATAAAAGGGGGCTGCAGTGAGTGAGTTCAACCAAGAGATCCATGGTTCAAATCCCGGCCAAGGCATTAAATTTTTCAAGTTCACTCTATCAAAAAACCTTAGTCTATATATGGCTAGTGTGAAGAAATGATAAATTTCCATCAATTAACTGAAATAATAAGAGTTAAATGATGAAGCCTGGGACTCAGATATTTACGATAGTAAGTTGCAACAATTGGTGTATCTCGGATGCCAGAACCCCTAGTGGTCTACTGGGAAAATATAAGAGTCAAATGGAGAATTTAATGTCAGGACGGCACATTGGCCATGGTAGCTCAATGGGTTAGAGCGACTGGGTGGAAACCAAGAGATCCGTGGTTAAAATCTTGGCCATGGCATTGAATTTTTCATGTTGACTCTATCAAAAATAATTGGGCATGGGTCTAAAATGTTTGTGTGGCTATTTTTGCCCCTTCAGAACCTGGTGGATTCATTCTCTCCACTCAGACTTATGTAAGACTTTCACTGGGATGCGTTGCCATTCCTCGAGCAACATATCAGTTGGCCGCAGCTCCCGAGACCTTACTTGCTAGTCCAATTCATCCTAAAGGTACTCATTAGGACTGAGGTCTGGACTCTGTGCCGGCCAGACCAACCGCTGAACATTGTATACTACTGCACAGTAGCCCCTAGCACTGTCACCTGAAAGTAACAAGGGTTCTTTCCATAAAAATGCCAAGGTGTAGGGAGCACTTCGTTATTCAGAATTGTACAGCATGCCTCTGGTTTTAGAGTTCCACGAACAATCACCAGTGGTCCCACATTGTAGTACAAGAAACACCCCCATACCACCACTCCATCAGAAATAATGTGAATCTAGACTCGTCACTCCATAGAACCGATTTCCACTGCTCCAGTGTCCAGTTGCAATGGTCCAAATACCACTTGAGTCTCTGAGCTTTATTTGTCTTCATGGTATGCAGCTTATATCTGGAATATCCGAGATGGTGGGCGACTGCAATGTTCCAGTGGAAACAGACATGCTTTTTGCTGCTTGAAATTCCTGTCTGATGGTAGCCATCGGTTGTGCCCTCTTCCTTAAAATTTGTGTTTTAGGGTTCTGTGATCTCTGTTGGTCAGAATTTTTGGTCACACTGAAAGCTCACCATGATCACAATGCACATCGACCTTCCACTTATGTAGTATGAATGCTACGGCTAATTTGGGCCTGCTTATCTTAGCGCATATTGCCCTGCTAGAGGTGGTAGTCCACAATTATGCCCTTATCAAAGTCTGATAGCTCTGTGCCATTTTGTTCTCATCTGGTTCTCTTGCTCACTGTTTACTGCAATACATAGAGGCCACAACAATCAAATGACATGCTAAATGAACTATAACCATGGGTACCCAATTACTTTTTGGTAAATAATGTATGACGGTGGGTCAAAAAGTAATTCCTCGTATTTTTTTTTTCTCTTTTAATTGCCAAGAAAATTGAATTCAATTTACATAGCTTAAAAACTACAACATTGACAATTAATTTGTCACTATTCAATATAATCTCCGTCCTTTTCCACAGTTTACTTGGTACATTTAGATGATGCATTAAAATTACTCAATCTGCAAGAAAGGACTATCAAATTCACAATAGAAAAGGAAATCAATGGACAACTACCTTTCTTGGATCTAAATATCATCAGGAATGATACAAAAATAAAATTTGGAATTTACAGGAAGCAACACATTCAGAAAATTATATAAAAAATAATAGCCTCAACCCAATTACACATAAACATGCAATAATAAACAGCCTTACACACAGACTAGTCAACATACCCATGGAAAAAGAAGAATATTTCAAGGAACAAAAAGCAATAATACACATAGCAGAAGAAAACGGATACAGCAAAAGTTTGGTGTTGAAGAAAATTAGAAAATCTAAACTAAAGAAAACCATTAAGGAAGCAACCACATTTATTAAAGAAAAAGAAAGCAACAGCATATTCAGTTCATTCACATATCATCCAAAAACATTTAATAAATTTAAAAAAATATTCAAGGAACAAAATATCATCTTGGCACCTAATAATAGATACTCAATTTTAAAATTACTAAATTCAAAAACAAAAGATGAAATTCCTTCAGGTAACAAATCTGGAATATACCAAATAAATTGTAAGAATTGTGAAAAATGCTACATAGGTCAAACAAAAAGAAATTTAAAAACCAGAGTCAAAGAGCACTTTAGAAACATCAGATTGAAACAAGAAGACAAGTCAGCAGTAGCATTTCATTTTTGGAATGAAAACCATGACATTGATCCAAATCCAAAATTATTAAAAGGAGTGATAAACCAAAATAGATTGACAACATGGGAGAACATATTCATCTGGAAAAATAAGGATCGCGTAATGAACTTTGAAATCCCGCCAGTAGATAATTTGACAAAAAAGTTCATAGCCACCACCAGAGAGAGCAGACAACAGAAGCCAGTTGGAAAGAGATTGAAAATGGAGGCCAGGGCCTTTGAAACTAGTCTCTCATAAATATATGAAAAAGTAAGTGACGAGTGTCAATAAACCAACCACAAATAATTTTTATATTAATTTTGACGTCACTGTTACTAAATTCCTCCAAACACACAACATATGGTCATGCTTCCTAAGCCATTGACGTACGGACGTTTTCACAGCCTCCTCATCTTCAAAATGAATCCCACGATGAGCTTCCTTTAGTGGCCCGAACAGATGGAAGTCTGGTGGTGCCAGGTCAGGGCTGTAAGACTTGCCATCCCAATTTCTCAATTTCTGCAGTGGTGTAACGGCTGGTGTGTGGTCTTGCATTGTCATGCAAAAGAAGAACATCCACCATAGTTTTTGTTGGGCGAACTCGGCGAAGACATGCTTTCAGCTTTTTGAGAGTTCTGACGTATTGGACAGAATTTATTGTGCATCTCTGCTCCAAAAAATCAATCAGAAGCACACCCTCTGCATCCCAAAATACTGTCGCCATAACTTTCCCTGCTGACCACTGAGTTTTTAATTTTTTTTTCTTCGGTGACGTTTGATATCATTCCACTGACTGCCTTTTTGATTCAGGTTCACAAAAATCAACCCATGTTTCGTCTCCAGTATCAATTTTTTCCAGAAACTCCTCCACCTTCAAATTGAAGCACTGCAATTGTTCGGAGGCTATTGTTTTCCTTTGCTTTGGGTGGTTAACATTCTTGGTACCCAACGTGAACAAACTCAGTTGTTGAATAATTGTCATCACACTGCCTTTACTGAGGGAGATAATGCGACACAACTGACCTGTTGTTACCTGGCGATCACCACGAATGTCATCGACTCACTGAATGTTGCTTGGAGTCACTGCAGTCACCAGTCTGCTGCTTCGCTTTTCATCTGCCAATGGTGTTTGCCCTTCAGCTTCGTTACAGCGACGAACCCATTGTCTAACAGTGCTGACATCCACCATTGCATCACCATACACATTTTTTAGCCTTTCGTGAATGCGAATTGGCGTTTCACCTTCCGCAGTCAAAAATTCAATAACAGAACGCTGTCTAATACGAATGTCGATGTCAGCCATTTTGCAAGAGGATACAGTGCTGCCACCTGTTGACTTAGGAAGTTACTACTGCAGGGGATTGGAGAAGAAGGTTTGAGGAACTGTGCCAAATTCAAAGTTTTCACATAACTTACTTATTTAAGGAAAAAAAAAATAGGAGGCATTACTTTTTGACCCAACCTCGTGTGTGTGTGTGTGTGTGTGTATATATATAATGTCCTGTTGAAATGCTAAGAGTTAACACAAGAGACAAACTATAAATCTATGTAAAAATCTTTAATTTTCTTGAAGAGGTGTTCTTTATGCTCAGACCATATTAGTAGACCATATAACATTACCTGGAGATAGAAATGTGGATTGTTCAGTGCCATATGTAGAGATGCTCTGGGTAAACCAACAATATGAGATTTCACTTTAGTAACATCACTGAAGAAGAAGAGTTCGTATAATGGAAGAGTATTTGCAGGTACGAGGAATTCTGTAAATAATTCTGTTGTAAGAAACTCCAGCAGGTCTCTTCTAGCTTCCTCAAAAGGTGACATTTTTTCTGAACGTGTGAACTCCAACAGTTTCTGAAACAAATTAAACTTCAGTTGTTACACTTGGACTATGTATGAATGGATTTATACTTACAACTATTACTATCAAAAGAAAACTACAGGCTATCTTTAAGAATCATTTTAAACTTTGTGACCCTTATAATCTGTACCAATCTGGTGTTGTAATCCATGTTACGCAGTTGGCTTTCATTTTTTAGGAGCATGTCTATGACATTAAATCTAATAATTACACAAAAAGTGAAGCTAGTTACAGTGGAATAATAAATATTATACATATAAAATATTTAATGATTATTTTCCACTTATCTTAAGAAGTTGATGACAATACTTCTATCTTCTCTAATTGAAATTAATTTTGTGGACATTTGCCCACATCTTCAGTCAAACACACTTCGTTGTCAAGGATACCATGTATTTACGTATTACCAACATCTGAAGACGAAACAAACCTAAAAACAGAATCAATTGTCGGTATGTAAAATTCATTATGCGATTTTTATTTTTTAAAATAAATATTTTTCCCAAACTATTAAATCTATGGGAACATTTAATTGTTTTAATAATTTAACTTCGGGATTTATTTCATGGTTAAATGACCAAAAATGATCTGCCATGGCCGATTTATCAATTTGTTTATATCTAATGTTCTTTCTGGTTTCCAAACTACGTTTCATCTTTCCAATATAAACCTGATCACAATCTAAGCAATTAAATTGATAAATACCAGATTTTTTATTATTAGGAATTTTATCTTTTTTAGAAAATTGTAATAAATTTTTAATACTATATTTTATTTTGAGGAACTAAAGTTATTCGAACTTCTTTAAAAAAAATTTGAAAATGTTTATTAACCCAAGGATGGTAAGTAAATTTTTTAAATTTATAATCATCTTTTATTTTTTTAAGAGTAGACATATCATTAATACTTTTTTTGATATTTAAATTTTTCAATTTTATTTTGTATAAAATCTTTATTAAAACCATTAATTAAAGCAGTATTGATAATATGTTTATATTCTTTATTAAATTCTTCTTTATTCAGGGGTATATTTATTAATCTATAAATCAAACTATTAAAAACAGCAAATTTATGTGGAAAAGATTTAAAACTTTTATTTTTTATGTAATTATCAATATGAGTAGATTTCCTATAAATACCAAAATATAATTTGTTATTATTTCTTATTATTTTCAAATCTAGAAAAGGAAGAGATCCATTAATTTCAGTTTCTAATGTGAATTTTATAGCTTTATCTTGTAAATTTAGTAATTTTAAAGCATCATTAATTTGTTTTTCAAAATAAAATTTAAATTTAAAATTTATTACAATTTTCTAAAAAAGATAAAATTCCTAATAATAAAAAATCTGGTATTTATCAATTTAATTGCTTAGATTGTGATCAGGTTTATATTGGAAAGATGAAACGTAGTTTGGAAACCAGAAAGAACATTAGATATAAACAAATTGATAAATCGGCCATGGCAGATCATTTTTGGTCATTTAACCATGAAATAAATCCCGAAGTTAAATTATTAAAACAATTAAATGTTCCCATAGATTTAAAGTTTTGGAAAAAATATTTATTTTAAAAAATAAAAATCGCGTAATGAATTTTGACATGATTGTTTTTAGGTTTGTTTCGTCTTCAGATGTTGGTAATACGTAAATACATGGTATCCTTGACAACGAAGTGTGTTGACTGAAGATGTGGGCAAATGTCCACAAAATTAATTTCAATTAGAGAAGATAGAAGTATTGTCATTAATTTCTTAAGATAAGTGGAAAATAATCACTAAATATTTTATTTGTAAAATAATTAAATCTAATAGTTTTTGTTTCATGCTTAAATCTTACGTTTCTCTTTGCATTTGTGAAAGGTTTGAAACTTGGTTGAATGGATCAAGGACAATATCGACCATAATAGAATATCTACTATGAACTTATAACTATCTGCCAGTGAAAAACATGGTTATTGTATTTTGTAAACACCTATAATGCTAAAAGTATAAAATTGAAAGAAGCGTAGAGACAGTGAAGCACATCTTAGCACAAAAGTGAATCGAGAAGATATTGACACGCTGCTTCACTCACCAAAAGCAGATAAAAGTAATAAAATAGTAATAATGAACGAAGAAAACTATCTCAAAAAAATGGACAACCTTTTAAAGGGAAAAGAATTTGTTAAACTAGAAAACAACCCAATAAAGAAAGCATGTAAATCTGTGGAATTAGCAATTAAAAATATTAAAATCATGAGTAAAAAAGAAAAATTGAACAATAAAATAGACAATCCAAAAATACCATACATATATGGTTTACCCAAAATACATAAACATGAAATTACCCTCAGACCTATAATTAATAACATTGATGCACTCACTTACTAATTATCAAAATGGCTGGTTCAAATCTTCAGATCCTTCACAAAATTTTAAAATTTAAGTATCGAAAGCTCGCTTGAATTGATAAATCTCCTGAAGAACACAAAGATTAACTCTACAAACGCTTTAGTTTCTTTTGACGTCATTTCTTTATATCCAAGTATACCTACCAATGAGCTTATTCCACTTCTCAAAAAATGGCTAGAATCAATAGCTAGAATCTTCTTCTGAAGAAATAGAAGAACTTTCACAACTTACAGAAATTTGTATCAATCAGAATTTTTTCAGCTTTAAAGGACAGATCTATAAACAAAAAACGGGCCTAGCTATGGGCAACCCATTGTCTCCCTCCTTAGCAGATTTATTTATGAGTGCTTGTCCAAGTTATTTCAAATTTTGGTATCATCATGTTGAAGACATTTTTGTAATAGTACCTAAAAAACTCATACAAGATGGTCTTAAACTTTTGAATATACAAAATCCAGCTATAAAATTTACATTGGAAACAGAAGAGGATGGTGTGCTTCCCTTTTTGGACACCAAATTAAAAAAAAAAGAACAAACTCACTTTTGGTATTTACAGGAAAATGACACACACAGATAATTATATTAAGAACAACAGTTTCAACCCAAATCAACACCAACATGCCATTTTCAACAGTTTAATCTTTCGGATGATCAACTTTCCACTAAACAGAGAAGATTATCAAGAAGAATACCTACACATTAAAAAAGTAGCTACGTCCAAAGGTTTCAACCCAAATTTAGTACACAAAACAGTTAACAGACTCAACAAGGCTGAGAAAATAAAAGAAACCACCACCCTAGAACCTACAGGAGAAAAAGAGAAAATTTTTTTTAAAAAAATGTACCTTCCATCCATCAGCCTATAATAAATTCCAAAAAATCTTCTCAAAACACAACATAATTCTTGCACCTCAAAATAGATTTAATATCAGAAATTCGTTAAAAGGCCCCCCCAAAAATTCAATAACTAACAAAGAAAAACCAGGAATCTATGAGATCAAATGTGAAACTTGCCCTAAAATTTAAATAGGAAAAACAAAAAGAAATATTGACATCAGAACTAAAGAACATATAAGAAACATTAAAAATGGTGAAACAGAAAAATCAGCAGTGGCTTTTCAGTTTTTAAATACTAGACATGACATCAACTTGGAAACATCTTTAATAAAATACGTTAATCACCCCATAGACCTTTCCGTGTGGGAAAAAATCTTCATTAACAAAAATCGTCATAGAGTCATGAACTTTAAACTCCACCACCGGACATCTTTGACAAGTACATCAGTTCCAGCTGATGAGAGCAAAAGCTCTTGAAACATGTGAAAAAACAGTGTGAAGCAGTGTGTCAATATCTTCTCGATTCACTTTTGTACCTATAATGTTATCAAAAATGTTATTTCTATCAGAAAATCAGATTATAGGCACCAAGTGGTAAAGAGAAGGTAATAAAATTTTTCAGCTAAACATGAAGGATTTGAACCAGACTTGCAGTGCCAGAGTGGTGAAGTAACCTGTTTAATACCATTTAGCCAAAGCTACTTTCAGAGGGCAGGTTCCTACACAAATAAGTAACCGTGGACCCCAGACCTCCATATCGCATCTTTACATGCTTTTTACAGTTTCATGCAGTGTTTTGAGCTCATGTTGATTGTTTTAATACAAATACAGAAACTGCAGCCACCATTACATTTACTATATGAGCTAAAAACTGCCTTAATTTGTGTCAGACGCAAAATAAATCTACCTTATTCTTAGCATTTTTTAACATGGCTGTACAATGAAAACGCAAGTTGGCTGAAGATTTAAATCCAATTGGTCCCACTGTGTAGATCTGCCATTTTGTGTTCCAATGTTATTGTCAACTGGTAAAGTGTAGGGACCCTGCCCTCTGCACTGTAGTACCTTAGGGCGTCTGCCTTCTGGCTCCTTTAACCTCATTCTTCCTCCCTGGGGTACCCCACTTGGGGTCATAGGTACAACAGATCAAGTCTGGACCTCCATACCGAATCCGCTCTGTAGAGTAGTCCATAGTCCAATCCACAGAAAGTAAAAAAGATGAATGTGAAGGTGAAAAGAATAATATGATAATACAATCCTTTAATCCTTTCACCGACATGGACGCCATATGACGTCCAAGTTAAAATATCCCAAACTGATATGGACTTGTAAAGACATCCTGCACATACATGCATTTAATGCTTATTTAATGCCAATTATTTTAATCTTCCTATTTTGCAATAAATTTAAATTAGTTCTATGAGGGATGTAAATGTACCCTTAAAGGTTTCTTTTTGAATTGTACACCTCAAAACCTAGATAAACACCCAAAGGCACATCTGCAGATTCACACCAAATAATATTGGTTACCTTGGAAAATTCTTTTTCGCAACACACTAGACATTTTCGAAATGGTTGCGACCTTTCTGGTTGTGGGTGGTATCCTTTTAGGAAACTATTTTCTCTCAAGTATGAGGGATGATGTAGTGGTGGATTTCTTACCCCCCAGTGTGAAGAGGCCTCTGAGTATTATAGTACTCAATTAGGTTACGAGCTGTTTATATGCACCAGTACAGGTAGGTGAATGTCTTGTATGAACTTACAATTCTGAAAATTACTAAAAAATTGTGCATGGTGAGGCGGAAACTTCCGTCCAGCCCGGAAATAATTATTATGTAATCCTATATATATTGTCTGTACAGTATTTACGTATATTAAGTTTTATGTATGGTTTAATTACATATACCATTTTTCAGTTATGTGTACACATGTAAAATGTTCTCGGCTTGTTGGCAGCTAAAGTTCTGTAAATGGGAGAGTTTTATGACTGTTTACCTGCAACCATTGTCAGCTGAACCTAACGGGAGCATCTTTTGTATATGCTAGGGTTCAAGGACCCAGAGCAACGTCTGTTTTAGAAGAAAGTGTGAGAAACCGGGAAACAAGTAGGCATCAGCTGATGTTTGGCAGCCTATCAGAAAGCAGAACACCACCAACGCTATGTGTAGCGCCAAAACTTGGCCAATGGTGTTTGAGATGAGCTGACGCCACGGGGAGGCTTAGTTCAGTATAAATATATCGGAAAACGTACAGAAACCCCCACTTGTCGACTGACCATAACAGGCAAAATCTGCGCTAGTCGAGTTTAGATCCTTGCGTTTAAAATGGTCGTAGATTCCGCGTGTGAGAAACATGAGAAAGTGAAATCCGACAGCGAGAGCTACAAAAGGTATTATTTGTTCCTGCGAAATCCAGCAAGCCGAGGACATTAGCCGACAGATATCCACAGTGTCTGGCGATTATGTACGTGTGGCACCAATAAAAGGCATTTATGACTTGTGTCTCTGACGTCTACTTTGAGCTTCCCACCTGTCCACTTGACCCGATCTCCGACCTCTGTAGCCACTCCGGCACAGATGAGTCCTTGCTCATGTGTGTTCATAAGTTCCTGATGCAGCCGAGGCACACATCGTCAAAAAAAAATCGAGTAGCGTCGGAGAAAGCAGCAGAAGCAGAAGCCAGTAGCCGCCATTTTGAGGGAGGACCTCAAAACGTGTCCTGTGACTTGGCAGACTCGGTTGAGACCAGCCAACTGTCTCAATGGTTACATCCAGTGGTATAAAAATACTTTTTTTACCATTTAACTCTTTTTCGTAAAGAGGGATAGCTAGTAATAGCTGATTCACACCACCCATATTTGACCCGTCATTTCCCCAAACAATGGAGTAGCTAACATGCCATCTGTAGACCAGTACACGTCTAATGTAGGTTTACAAAATATAACATGTACACTGTCCACTTCTGAATTCTCCTCTTAGCCCTAAATTACCTTTAGAGGTCAGGGCTTCTTTCATCCTACTCACATATACCTACATTTGTTTCTGTGACAATGAGAGACACTAAGTCAGCTATAACTTTTTTGTGTGAAAATGTCAGTTGGTTGGATGTCAGAAGTTAGCTTACACCAGAAAATGTTTATTTGTTTGTATGTCTATTTGTGTTAAGAGTTATTTTGACCACTTCGCAGAGCTGATTCTTCACGGACACCTGAAGGAAGCGGGTCATTCACTTCCTCACTGCTACCTATATCCTAAACACCTCCTTCATAATTGCACAACAAATCTTCCAGATTTTCTAAAGTAATATCAGAAGCCTGTACACATCATACACAAGCTAATTTATTTGCTGCATTACCGAGATAAGCCATGGTTAACAATGAAATTTAACAACTTCAAATGTGCCACTCATTTAGCTCTTGATAGCTACAAGAAATCACTCTGAACACCGAGAGAGTATAAATAACTAAAATACTGAGCGAAAACAGCTGCATAAGGCTGCCAGAAACTTTAGTTGAGAAACACTGTAATGATAGATGCTGACAGAGTTTTCTTTCCAGCATGTGTGTGTGTAATGCAACATATACTTGAACAATGATTATCGCTTGGTATACCATAAACTAAAAGCTAAAACCTTGAACTGGAGAAGTCGTTAGCGTAACTATACATACAGTATGAGCAAGATAAGAGCACTGGATTTATGGCGTGGAGTGGGCAGAGGGGAAGAAGCGAAAGCTATGCTCTTTTGTTTCTGCAGTGTCGTCAACCTTGAAAAAAACAGTTCAGCAACATAGTGTGTAAGATAAGCGAAGATATCACAAGTAACGTTACATCCTCTGAAAACATTCCTTAGTTTTGCCCACGCCAGCTCAATTGCACTCAGATCACAGTTATACGGAGATGTCCCCTTTCGAGAGCCATAACATCCACAAATATTCATACAAATATAAATCATTTTCAAGTAAATGCTTATGTACATTACCACTGCACTCGTAAAAGGATAAACTGGCAATTCGAGCGCACCAAATGAGCCTTTATGAAGGAAGCTTTAACTACAAAGTGATAATGTTATATAATAAACTTCCAAATTCATTTAAACAAGCTGAATCATAAAAACACTTTAAGAATAAGGTTAAGAAATTTTTGCATGCACACTGTTTTTATATGATTACAGTAAATTAGTCTATGCAAATACCACATGAAACCATAGAAAAGCTGCTTACTGTGTATATTGTATGTAATCCATTTGACTTTATGTATATACTGTATTGTGACTTTGTGGGTTCGTGAAATTAAAAGTCCAATTGCACAAACTCAAAATGTTCTTTATTTCCACCGAATTACAGTTGGAACTCTTGCCGATTACATAGAATTACTTAGCGCACACAATTACAATCCTCCAGTTCGTCTGTCACAGGTCCATTGCAGGCTCACAATTACGTACAACTCCTCTGATACACGTACACCGTCTTCCAGTCCATTCACTAGCCCAGCGCTCCTCGCAGCTGCTCGCCAAGAATTGAACTGACTCGGCAACTGCAGGCCTTATATAGGGAAGATCGCCGTTTCTGGAAGGTTTGCGGCGTGCACAATTATCCCGAGGTTTCCAGACGTCTGGTGGGAGGGGAAAGAGACGGTACAGGGCTCGTGCCGCTCTCCTAATCATCCCTTTAGTTAGTGACACGAGATAAATGGGATGGTTCTATCGGGAATTCCGACGTTCGGGTGACATACATTTTGACGTGTCTCATAAAATGTATATGTTGCCAAGGACCAACTAAAATTCTAATTCTAACATATGATTGTTGTAAACTGGTTAGCTAATTAACCTCGAAATATGGCGAACATGATAAAGCTTAGCGCATTAGCCACTAGATGTCAGTGTATAGCACATTTCAAATTTCAAAGTTGTCATCTATGTTTACGGAGTTAAATGAAACTTACCGAATGAGGACTTGGAATCCGATCGCTCTTCTTATTGCCTGCATATAGCACATTCGTTTGTATATACACAAAACAAAATGATTCAAATATTATGCAAATTCGGCGCAAAGAATGGCTTTTGCTACTGTGAAACAAAGTAGTGAAATTTCAACGATTTATTAATATAGTCTCTACTTTATTGTTACTGTAGATGTTTACTGCATTTAATGGGTTTTAAACCAGTCTTTGTTTCGTTAAAATAAGTTAACAAATATGGAAGATACAGAATTATATTTATGATGCAGTTTTACAGCATCTAACAATTTAAATGTTTAAATTTAAATTTAACAATTAAATTTGTCTTTTGTATATTTATTTTCATTAAATTTTGGGCATCTCAAAATTTAATGAAAATAAATATACAAAAGACAAATTACCAACTATTTACATTAAGAAAGAAACCGTTACCCATTACTCTGAAATTAGAAGGTGAATTATTAACTCAAACACACGAAGCAAAATATTTAGGAATAACCCTGGATACAAAATTAACATGGAAGAAACATATAGAGAATATATGTACAAAGATACAAACAAGGTTACTGTTTATCGAGATTCAACTGTATTGGAACACCACAGTGAAGCGAAAAATTATTAAATTTTAGATGAGTCACATTTTTTACACATCTGCTTCACTTTCGTACCTATTTTGAGGACATGTTTCGCAAATCTTCGTTTGCATCTACGGCTCTTGTGCGACTGACGCTAGATCCAGCGGTGTGGGTAATTCTGGGGTTGTTGCTGCCATCTGTTGATTTAGTGATGAACTGAAATGTGGGATTCTCTTCTAGCGGGATTTCAAAGTTCATTAGTTGGTTTTTATGTTTTTTTATGTATATCCTCTCCCATATGACGAGTTCACTATGTTTTTGTACGTATTTTAGTAATTCTGTGCTATCTTCAATTTCATGATTTTCAGACCAGAAATGAGCTGCTATTGCGGACTTATCAATATTTTTGTATCTTAAGTGCCTGAAGTGTTCTTTCTTTCTAGTGCCTATGTTCCTTTTTGTCCTTCCTATGTAAATTTTTTCACAGTCTTTACACTTAATTTTGTAAATGCCTGACTTTTCCTCTGGTTTTATCTTATCAGTATTATTACTGTGAAGTAGGTTTTTAATGTTGTAATTGTTTTTTGGTGCCAATGTTATATTGTATTTCTTGAATATTTTTTGGAACTATTTTGTGGCCCAGGGGTGGTAAGTAAATTTAGCAAATCTAGTTTCTTGTTTTATTGGTGTGAGAGCTGTGATCTGTTTTAATTTCTTTTGAAGTTTGAATAATTTTAGTTTTTTATCTACAAGGTTTTTTCCATATCCATTTTTAATTGCAGTTTTTAAGATTTGATGGTATTCGTTTTGATATTCTTGCTGGCTGAGAGGTAGATTTACTAATCTGTGTGTCAGACTGTTGATGGTTGCATGTTTGTGTGGAATTGGGTTGAAACTATTTGCTTTGATGTAATTATCTGTGTGTGTTGCTTTTCTATGAATGCCAAATTCTAGTTTTTCATTGCCTTTTTTGATTTTAAGGTCTAAAAAAGGTAGAGTACAGTCCTCTTCAGTTTCTACTGTGAATTGTATGCTGGGTTCTTGCAGGTTGAGTAGTTTCAAAGCATCATCTATTTCAGTTGGGAAGAGATTGAAAATGGAGGCCAGGGCCTTTGAAACTAGTCTCTCATAAATATATGAAAAACTAAGTGACGAGTGTCAATAAACCAACCACAAATAATTTTTGTATCATCTATTAGTTTGTAGGGCACTATTGCAAAGATGTCGTCTACGTATCTGTACCATGTTTTAAACATATGAGGGAAGGCTTTAGAAATATGTGTTTCGAAAAAGCTCATGTATAGATTGGCCAAAAATGGTGACAGCGGGCTTCCCATAGCTAGTCCTGAAATTTGTTTGTAATATTTTCCATCGAAGACAAAATAATTTTGATGTATACATAATTCAGTCATTGCCACATATTCTTCTATTGCATTGGCATCCAGGTTTATAGAATTTAGCCATTTTTTCAGTTGAATCAAAAGTTTGTCTAATGGAATGCTAGGGAAGAGGGAGCGGACATCAAAGGATACTAAAGTGTCATGAGGTTTTAGTTTAAGATTTTGAATTTTTTCTACCAGGTCTAAAGAGTTTTTTATACTCAGAGTATGGAATTGTGGAAAGGACTGAAATTTTTTGGTTAGCCATTTTGCCAGAAGGTAAGTAGGAGTGTTTATATTATTTACAATGGGTCTCATGGGTATGTTGGGTTTGTGTATTTTAGGCAAACCATATATTCTTGCAAGGGTAGGGTTGTCTGGTTTGATAGTTTTTTGTTCTGTAGTTGTTAAAATTTTACTATTAATTATGGTTTTTTGTACATCTTTTATGCATCGGTTGAGTGGATTTTGTTGTACTAGAACAAAAAGAATTCCAGGAAATAGATTCTAATCACTAAAAATCCAATTTTTAGAAATTGAATATAACCTCCATTTGACAGAAACTATCATAAAATCTGAAACCCCCCACCTCTACCATAAAACAACTGTCACTGGAAACAATAAACTTAAGATATCCTGCTCCTGAATGGACGCATATTTTTACAGACGGTTCCAGCCTACCAAATGAGGGTGGCACTGGTGCTGGTGCGGTATGCCCACTTTTCTCCTTTTATCGTAAACTAAACAAAAATTCAACTAACTTTGATGGCGAAATTTTAGCAATCCTATTAAGTTTACAAAATCTTTTATATCACATCCAAAAATTTACAAAGGTTGTAATACTGTCTGACTCCAAAGCAGCCATTCTTGCTATAACACGAGATACAACACCTAAAAGTATCAAAATTATTGAATGCCACAAAATGATAAAACAGTTATCACATTTACATAAAAAAGTTGTACTCCAGTGGATTCCGGCCCATTGTGGAGTGATAGGAAATAAAACAGCTGATTTTCTGGCCAGAAAGGGTAGCAAAATTGTTTCGAACCCAACTACTATTCCAGTACCCTTTCACTCTATCAAAAGAATTATTTCAAATAAATATATCAAACAACTTAAGGAAGAATACACCATAAAAACATCTGGAAAGGAATGGGAAAATCTACAAACTTATAACATTACTTCATTACAAAGAAAATCTGCAGTGGCAATATTCAGATTACTAACAGAACATGACTACCTAAATAAATACCTACACAGATTTGGCATAACAGATTCACCTAAATGCCCTTTTTGCAATCTAAATGAGGATATGGATAAAAATCACCTCATCAACTGTCCAGCTTTTATAGAAGAGACCAACCTTCCTGCTAAATATTGGAGTGCAAGAGAGCGAATGATTTTATTATCAAGTGCTCAACATTAGATACCAACCAACCAATAATTTAAATGTCTTGTTCTGTTTATTGGGTATCCGTTTCCTGCCCCTGAAGGGTTTAAATGGCAGTTAGCGAAGCGGTTAAAATGTATGAAAGTGCAAATGACTTACTTCTTTCAATTGAAACCTGTTGAGGTTAGTTCCCATATCAAACTTTTTGGGGCTCTTTGTTAATGCTACAGTCCTGATTCTGATGCAATGTTCTGACAGTTTTTCTTCCAGTGATGCTAACTGTGCATCTTTGGTAGTAGATTCCTGTAATATTGCAACAACTTTCTCCATTTTATCTATCAAGTGTTCTTGGGATAGGAAACTTAAAAGCTGGAAACTCTCTTTGAATGGCACAGACTCACAGACTGGAGATGAAACTGCCTTGCAGTATACTTCACGAAGCTGTAACAATACAAATGCTGCTGTAATGACATGTGGCATTTATATGACATTCTCTACTCATTATTCTGTAAAAGCTTATTATTTTATTTACTTAATACAGATAAACTTCAATTACCTATTTACAAATTTTATCATCAGCATGGTATAACTCAAAAACAAAGTCAATTAAATATCAAATTTGCACAATTTTTGTTATTTTTGCTTTTCTCAAAATTGACTTTAATAATTTGAAGAAGATAGAGTCAACATGAAAAATTCAATGCCATGGCCGGGATTTGAACCACGAATCTCCTGGTTTCCGTCCAGTCGCTCTTACCCATTGAGCTACCATGGCCAATGTGCCAACATAACATTAAATTCTCCATTTGACTCGTATATTTTCCTGGTAGACCACTAGAGGTAGACCCATCAATTAACTTAAATAATAAGAGTTAAAAGATGAAGCTGGGATTCAAGTACTTACGATAGTAAGTCGCCACAAACAGTGTATCTCGAATGCGAGAGCACCTAGTGGTATACCCGGTGAAATATACGAGTCAAATGGAGAATTTAATGTCAGGACAGCACATTGGCCATGGTAGCTCAATGGGTTAGAACGACTGGACGGAAACCAGGAGATCCGTGGTTCAAATGCCGGCCATGGCATTGAATTTTTCATGTTGACTCTATCTATCCAACAATTAATAATGTTAAAAGAATGCCCTAAAACACGAAATTGCACTAAAAAGTAAAGAAATTATATTAAAAATCATGGTTGTATATATAAACATAAAAAAAAGTGAAGGAATTAGAACAAAATCATAGCGATGCATGTTAGAAGAGTCAATAATTTTGCTTAAAACACAATATGTTTATAATATCTGATTAATAAAATACACCAGTTGAGTCAGCTATACCTATTTATTATCTATAATTTATTATTATTTATACACCTATTTATTATCTATGTTTATAGTCTAATGTGAAAACATTCACCCTTTTAGCACAAAAGTCGTTATTGTAGCTCTGCTCTTCTATTCGGTATTATACGCACCTACCATTAATATTTACAGCCCTGAATGAGGACCAGAAGCTGTGAAAAACTTTAACAAATGACAGTTTTTCATACAAATAAAACTAGCAAGGTAATGAACGAATGCTTTCCCAAAGAGCAACATACAATACATGGCAGCTGGCCGAGGGGGGTTAGGTCATGGAATATGGTGATGCAAGGGCTAGGTTCAAAACATCATATTGTTTTGGTTTCTTTTCTTTCTCCTAAACTTTATTGTCTGTATTTTAGTTAATAATTAATTTATTGTTGCAATAAGTTCTCTTGTGAGCCAAAGACATAAGAATTACAATCTGCTAATTAGGGATCTACAGGGATTACCATATAAGTTGCATCGAGCTCACCCTAGTGGCAGGTAGGAGAGACCCTTGCCCTTTAAAGGATAACTACGAGCTATTTTTATCTTTTATTAGGGATCATGCTTAACTTTGTGACCCTTATAATTTGTACTGTATCTGATGTTGTAAACCATATTACGTAGTTGGCTTTCATTTTTTAAGGAGTACAGGGTGTATATAAATGAATATCGGGGTTTTAACTCTTTATAATATTTATTACATTCAACTTACAGTTATAAATGATATGTCACATGAAAAAGCAACTCAAACAGTTTTACCAAGAACCTTATAAATGTTCAATGTGACTACCCTTTGTCACAAGACACACATCAAGTCTATAGCCGAGTTCTTCCCAAATGTTGATAAGTGCATATTCAGTAATTGTAGCAACAGGTGCTTCTATTCGGTTTCTTAATTCAGGGAGGTCAGCTGGTAGCGGAGGCACGTACACACGATCCTAGATGAAGCCCAAAGATAAAAATTGCATGGCATTAGATCAGGAGAACATGGAGATCATGTACAGCAAGCCCTGTCATTGGGGCCCTTGCAGCCTATCCAGCGCTCGGGTACAGTGACGTTCAACCAATAGCGTACTTTGTTATACCAGTGAGGTGGTGCACCATCTTGCTGGAAAATGAAGTTCTCTGTCTCATTTTCTTCCAACTGAGGGAAGAGCCATTGCTCTAGTGTATCAAGGTAAGAAATGTCAGTTACAGTAGGTTCACCAAAACATAAAGGCCCATAAACTTTTCGCCGGGATACAGCACAAAAAACATTCACTTTAGGGGAATCTCGTTGCATTTGTACCATCTAGTGAGGATTTTCCGAGCCCCAGATGCGCACATTATGAGTGTTAACATGCCCACTAAGGTGAAAGGTCAATTCATCACTGAAGACAACACGATCCATAAAATTGTCATCATCATGAAACATGTCGTTTGCGAAGTTGGCATGTAATCCGTGGTGTTGGTTTTAGAGCCTGTAATAATTGTAAACAGTAAAGACGTAGGCATAAGCATTTACTTAGAACTTTCCAAACAGTCGACAAAGGAACTTCTTGCCTTTCGGACTGATTTCTTTGGGCTACAAGTGAACGACTCTCTCACTCGCTCAACAGTCTCTTCACTTACTCTTGGTTGTCCCATGCTCTTCCCTTTACAAAGGCAGCCGGGATCTTCAAACTGATGACACCATCTACGAATGTTATTATCACTAGGAGTATCACAACCGAACTTAATTCGGAACGTACGTTGCACAGTAACTACAGATTCGGTCTTTGCAAACTGCAAAACACAAAACGCTTTCTGTTTACTAGTCGCCATCTTTGCTACTACTGCTGTCTAGCGGATTGCAGCAGAAACATTGCATGCACATGTGCACTGGTACCAACAAACAAAACTGTTAGTCGACAACAGCTGATGATGTTAGGAAGATCCTAACGAAACGCGTTCTAGGTAAATACTAGCAATAAGTGGAGCATTGAGTATTAGTTTAACTCAAAATTATATTAAAATTGTTTTAGTTGCTTTTTCATTTGACATACTTATAACTGTAAGTTTAATGTAATAAATATTATAAAGAGTTAAAACCCTGATATTCATTTATATACACCCTGTATAATGTATACAGAAATCTAATCAGTTTAAAATGTTGAAATGTAATTGCACATCCGACAGGTTTTTTTCTGAGATTTCCCTCAGTCGTTAAGGCAAATGCTGGGTATCTGTGTTTCACCTTGGTGCAACCTTATATTATTTTCTTAAACTCTGTATTGTAAATATGATAATGTTTGTCTTAGCATTTTTTGATGAAGCCTATATTCTGTACAAATTTCTTGGTGAATCAAACTGAATCTGAGGTTTTTCCTTCTTCTGCCACACAATAAAAAAATGCTCCTAAAATTTGTCTGCAATATCACTCAGCATTAATTGTCATATTAAACAAAATGGGTTTTATTCTTCTTGTTCTATGACCACACAAGTTCTTAGGTGTTTCATGCAATAACAAGAGCTTGTTCCCATGTATAAACAAGTACAGATAGACAGCAAACAAAGTGCGGTCAGTGTGCGCATGCACGAGCACAGTCTTCTCCCCTTCTCAACATCCAAGCATTACATGACTCCCTCCCCTCCATATGTTGACCACTGCAGTGCAGTGCAGTTGCACTATGAAGGAAAGGAGAGGCAGCCTAAAATGATGGTAGAGAGGGGAAAGCTGGAGAGTTTCAGTTTTGGTAAATCACGCCTCCCGCTGCATTTTGTTTGTGGTTTACCTATAGCACTACTTGCTTAATGCAAGGCAAAAGTACATTGTGATGCAAAGTTGATAAAAGGACATTTTTCATATGAACGCTGTAAATGTTTGTTGGTTAAGAAGGTCATGTTATGAATAAAGAGACGTAGTTACTTACATGTTTTCCTAGAGGTGCTTTGGGAAGTGAAGCTGTAAGAGTGTGCAAACATCTTAATACGACATGGAAAGTAAACAGGTATTCATGAAGATTTTTTACCAGTCTTGTTATAACAACCTGAATAACAAAAAAAGTACAACATTATTATCATTTTTATTGGTCTTCTCAAGTAGGCTGTCATATATAAGGTGAATTCAAACACAAACGAGCCGGAGACATAATTACAGAAACCAGAAACTATATGTTAGAAGTATTGGCCCTGGCTGTTGAGACACTTGTTCCACTGTGACACAAGGCAGTGAATGGCTGTCTCATAAAAGTCCTGGGGCTGCAATGTGAGCCAGTTCTGCACGTACAGCTGGACATCGTCCGAGGTGAATCATTTGCCCCTGAGAGCCTCCTTAAGGAGACCAAAAATGGCGTAATCACAGGGAGAGAGGTCTGGACTGTATGGAGGGTGGCCGAGAACCTCCCATTTGAATTTCCTGCAGGAGTGCAGCGACTGTGTTGGCTGTATGAGGCTTTGCACTGTCATGAAGCAGAATGACCTAAGGGGTGAGATTGCCTGGTCGGTTTGATTTGATTGCTTGGCGAAGGTTGACCAAGGATTTCGAGTAACGCTCGGCATTCACTGTTGTTCCGTTCTGAAGGAAGTGTATCAGAAGGGGGCCATCTTGGTCAAAGAAGAATGTCAGCATAACCTTTCCTGCACTTGTGTGGATGACCTTGGCTTTTTTGCTAGTGGTGACCCTGGATGCTTCCACTGGAGACTATGTCATTTTGATTCTGGTTTGAAGTGATGACACCATGAGTCATCTCCAGCCACCACTCATGCCAGGAACTGATTCCCTTGCCTAGCAAAGTACTGCACTTGACCAAGACAGTGGGCCATTTGACATGCTTCCTGGTGTGGTTGAAGACTGTAAGACACCCATTGGGCACACACTTTATGCAAGAGCAGTCGTTCCTTCATGATGGTGTGAACACTTCCGACGCTCAATCTGACCTTGCCAGCTATGGTTTTCGCTGTCACTCAGCGGTCCTGGGTAATGAGTGCATAAACCAGCTGGATGATATCATTGGTAATGCAGTGTGGTGCTCCAGATTGTGCATCATCGGCTAACGACACCCATCTTCTCCTGAAGTGCTTGTGCCATGCCTTGATCCTTGCAAGGGATATGCAGTGTTCACCATACACTTGTGACATTTGTTGATGAAGTTCTCTCTACTCCTTCTGCTGTCAGAAAATGAATAACACCACTTTGCTTTTCCTTTGACGCCTTTATTTCACTGTTTGTAATGCAACTGGCAGCGTTGGACAGTTGATGCATGCCGCTGCTAGCTTTGTATAGTCACATCATGTGTGAGCGTGCCCTCTAGCGACAGGCTGTGAACTTCCATGCTCTGGTTGGAAGAACACTCCGTTACACACATCACCTGTCAGTGGTTTACGCCTACCAGACTCTGGCTCGTTTCTTTTTGAACGCCCCTTATATTATTGGCTGCAGGTATTTTCCACGTCATGTGGCCTGCTTTTTCTCAAGCTATGTGCAAAGGAACCATATTGGTGAGTGAAGTTTTAAGTTTTTATAAAATATGACTAAATAAGTCTTTTAATATAAAATGTTTACTCTATAGAACTTTGTCATTGGCTGAATTGGTAGTAGGTAAATAAGTTATTGAAATTAAAAGCTTACCTTTGTATGTACATCATCTAATTGCAGCAGTGACCTCTCCTCGCTTGACGGCAAAGAGTCAACATATGTACAAAAAGATGGTAGCATACGAATACTTCGTAACTCAGTCTTTGTTAGTTTCATTATTGCATCCGGAAGCTCAGAAATGTGGCAGCACAATGATTTGATGTTTTCATTAAAAAAGTGTTCCATCATACAGTACTGTAACAGAAAAAGGGCAAGTACATAACTGAAGTACATATTGATCACACTACAAAAGCGGCATCTATAATTCTGCTGGCTTTACAAGTGAACCAAATGTAAACAGAAAAGTGGTTTGCAAATTGTATTACAAAGCCCTGGGTGAAGCAATGCAAGCTCCTTATCTGATACATTAGACAGGCATAAATGTTTATCATTAGTGTTCAACCCAATTTTCTTAGGTAGAATATTAAAGCTTTTGTTTAGAGTTAAGTATCATGCTAACAACTGTCCCAATACAGTAAAACCTCCTTAACCCAGACCAGTTTTGAAAAAAAAGTTATGTTGTTTAACATAGTAAATGAAGACTTGTTTTACAAGCGATAAATCGCTATTCTCAAGATGTACATTACTTAAATTCTCTTGCCAGGGTGGGAATTCATTGCACTCGCCCCACCTGCTTGGGACAAAGTTGGAAGAGAAATTTTGATAAAGTTGTGGCCTGGTGTGTGTGACTTGCCAGTAAAAGGCATTTTAAAAACTATCGATAGCTGTTCTAATATTGATGCAGAAGACATTGACGATGACAGAGGTAACAAACCGATTACAGAGGAAGACATCATTGCATCATGCAGTGTTACTGAAAATGAAAATGAAGAGTATTCAGATGCAGACAGTGTTGATGAACCAGCTGTAGTTATGACCCACGTACAAGCAGTAACAAACATAGAGAAATTAATGTTTTATTTCGAGAGACAAGCCGAAAAATGCACTTCTGATGTTTACTTAGTATTGTAAATTGATAATGTTTGTCTTAGCGTTTTACTTGGTGGGAATGCATTTTCGTTTTGCTATGTAAATGTTTGCCCAAACTCTTAACGTCTGGTTTCCTTAAAATGTTTTTTATATTATGAATTTCTGTTTATAGTATGTTGATTTCTCCAAGAAAACTACAGAAAATAGATTCTGCAAGGAAGCAATACAAAAGAATGTAACAACTTAGTTGTAATACAGAAGAATTAACTTCATTCAATATTTCTGGTGTAGACCATGCCTTGAGACGTAGCTTGTCAACATTTTGCTCATCTTATGATGTAGCTTCCTAAGCATCTTGTCTCGTCGAGTTGGCAGGCTGAGGAACAGCCCAAGGATGGTTAATACATGTACCTGCCCCACATAGGGCTTAACCATGAAGTGGCGGGGATGTGAGTGTTACAGGATGGCGGTGAAAATCAGATGGTGGGTTAGAAGGGAGGTAGCTGAATAACTCCTCAACGCTGCAGAATTGGGTGCAAACGGCCCTCTTGCACCGCTGGAGGAAAATAATTAAATTTGTAAAAGGAAAATTGTAATTTTGAAAGTCCAGGCAAGGAATTTGGGCAAGTAAATTTGGTTAAGGCTGGTGTGGTGGCCTTAGAGTTACCGGTATGGCCCACAAGACATGCAGGGAAGCCAGTACTGCTTTAATCAACATTCTCTGGAAATATAAATCCCAAGGGATCTAACCAGGGTGCTCTGATGTGCTGGTAATTTATTGAAGAATTTGGTGGCCCAGCGCTTAATTTCATCTTCCACATAGTGGAGAGATGAGGCCTCGTGGAGAAACCTCGCGGGGAATTCTCTGTATACACAATAGATAACCTGAAGGCATCTCTCTGTACGCATTGAAGTAACAGCAGGTTAGAGCCTGCGCCCATGCCCCAGACCTCGCATGCATAATGCATGACAGGGAGGACTAGAACCCGGAAGAGACACAACTTTAGAGGAATCAGCATCACAGACCGCAGCAAGGGGTATAATGAGGCCGAGGCCTCACATGCCCGATGCGGCAGCTTCTGAATATGCTCCCGAAAAGTTAAGCCCCTGTCTAATTTCATTCCCAGGTATTTGATAGGTATTCTTCGCCCAGAGAGGTGAATATAGGGAAGTTGGCGGGAAAATAGCGCTTTATAAATAGGATGGCATTGGCTTTTCTGCAGACTGATGGGCAACTGCCAAAGCCTGCACCAATCTTGGAGAAGACGGATGTGTCGCTGAATGGGGTACGCTTGCCTAGATAATGCTCCTTTTATACCTCAACTGGGAGGTGAAATGTACTGCCCTTCTGTGCTCCCATTGGCTGATGTTTGCCCAATGGATGAGGTTGCTGGTTGATTGCTTGTAGGGGGGGGGGCGATATGGCCTTTTTAGCAGAGGTTTCCAAATGACGTTAAAGTTTTTTCTATTGTCTCTGTTGAGTTTTTTTATATCTTTTGCACATAATCCAGTGTTTATAATTTTCACAAGGAACCAGTAATTTTATCTCAACAGTCAACTCAACATAGTGGCCAGTTTCAATGGCATGTTCAGCTAACATAGACTTCTTGACTGAGTTTAAAGCTTCTAATGTAATCTTTACGTTGTGTGGCTCTGATCTTCCAGTCTGGCCAATGTATGGTTTTCCATGGTCACTGGTATTTTCCCTGGTTTAAGCAATGATCAGATTTGTGATGTTTGCCCGCCTTCCTTTCATCCGGGGCACCATCGAAATAATTGCTAAGATCCTACACTAGCACAGAATCAACCCTCGTTATAGCACTGTCAGAAAGCTACAGTTCAATAAACTATAGTAATAGTCATTGAGTTATATCTGATTCACCATTAATAGTCTCAGTTTTTTTACTTTTATTTGCTGAATCACAAATTTATTAATTCCCTATTGCAGTTATGACAGTTTCTTAGGATTGCCTTAATTCTATGCTGAAATGCTTTTATGTAAATCCATTAAGCATAAAATACTTATAAATACGTAGAATATGAAGTTAGAGTGAAGCAAGAAATGCTATACAAATATAATAATTTGTGACATACAAGAAAATGATGAAAATTTTCTTATTAATCGTTGAGGATCGCGATTTCGTGAATACTCATTCACATCATCATCTCAAACAACCTCGTTGTCAACGTTACTATCACTAAAGGTCACTATGTTTATGCCAGTACTACCAAAATCTAAAAATGAAATATACTTAAAAACAGAATCATCTACCAGTATTTCAAAATAAATTACGCGATGTTCATATTTTAAAATAAATAATTTTTCCCAAAACATTAAATCTATCGGATCATTTAATTGTTTTAATTAACTTCTGAATTTATTTCATGGTTAAATGACCAAAAATAATCATCTATTATATTATATCTGCTACAAATTATTATATTTGTATAGTATAGAATACTTATGTTTCATTTTTGAGTATTTCTCACAAAGGAAAAACATAATGAGAAATAAAATTATTATTAAGAAATAAATATATTGTAAAGCAAAGTTCATTCTGAAAATGAGATAAATGGGGTAATATTTTGATTTTACTATTATTCAAAATACATTAGAAGTACTCACATTAAAACCTTGAATAAAACCATGGACAGAGAAGTCATAAAATAAAAACACATCTGTTAATAATCTGAATGTCTTCTCTTCAAGATGAAATGGGCAATCGGTGGAAAGAAATATCTGTAACAAAAGAAGAATGTTGCTTCATTTACAAACATACCCAAAGGAAATAAGTTGATAGTAGTTATTTCTACTTCAGAACATTTGTACAATTAGTACATCTGACTACTATAATAACCCAGATGTGTATTTACTTTTTCGAGGAAACAAAAAACTGCCTCTTGAATTTCAGATTGCCAACAGACATCTACTAAAATTAAATTTAAAGGGAGTAGATTAATGACACTAAACACCACTTACTTTTAAATTTTACCAGAACATGTTTCAGATACTTTACCTCTATCCTCAACCGGCCAAAATTTAAAAGTAAGTGTTGTTTAGTGTCATTAATCGACTCCCTTTAAATTTAATTTATCACAACAACACTGTTTTCAACACTTCCAAGAAAGGAATCTACTAAAATTCTTAAAAATATTAGAGGAAGTTACATAACAGAAACAAAAATAAATATAACAAAATAATAATAAACATCAAGCATAAAAGTATATGGAAAGTAAAAAATATTACTACAGTATGCACGCGATAAGAAGAGCGATCGGGTTCCAAGTCCTCATTTGGTAAGTTTTGTTTTTAACTCTGTAAACATAGATGACAACTTTGAAATTTGAAATGTGCTATACACTGACATCTAGTGGCTAATATGCCATGCTTTATCATCTCCGCCATATTTCGTTTTGATCAATTTCGAGATTAATTAACTAACCAGTTTACAACAGTCATATGTTAGAATTAGAATTTTAGTTCGTCCTTGGCAACATATACATCTTATGAGACAAGTCAAAATGTATAAATACAGTATATACATAAAGTGAAATTGATTACATACAATATACACAGTAAGTAGCTCTTCTATTGTTTCATGTGGTATATGCATAGACTAATTTACTACAAGAAATGTCATAATATAAATATTACAGGTTTGTGAATGTACTATGCTGCCAGTGCTCATTTACATGGTTATAGTTCTAAAAATTCATTAACCGTATAACAATGTGCATGTAAAAATTTATTAATCTTATTCTTTAAGTGTTTTATTGATGCAGCTTGTTTAAATGAATTTGGAAGTTTATTTTATAACATTATCACTTTGTAGTTATAGCTTCTTTCATAAAGGCTCGTTTGGTGCGCTCGAATTGCCAGTTTATCCTTGTTACGAGTGTACATCAGCATTTACTTGAAAATGATTTATGGCTCTCGAAAGGGGACACCTCCGTATAACTTTGATTTGAATGAAATTGAACTGGCGTGGGCAAAACTAAGGAATGTTTTCAGAGGATGCAACGTTACTTGTTATGTCTTTGTTTATCTTACATGCTATTTTGCTGAACTGTGTTTTTCAAGGTTGACCACACTGCAGAAACAAAAGAGTGTTAGCTATCGCTTCTTCCCCTCTGCCTGCACTATACCGTAAATCCAGCGTACTGTACATATTTACATAAAAGAGGCATGTAATCAAAATCTTATTTTCAACTGGCCTGGTTATAATTTAGAAAAACGATATAAATGATAACATCTGCAGTGTTTCTCCTCTGCACACATGGAAACATGTCACGCTGCTCACTTGTTTTTCTCTGATCTGAAAGTGCAGTAGTGTATTGACAGTGATATCATGTGGTTGATTTATTACCAGTGTGCTTTATTATTTTGACCTGTACTTGTCTACAAAGTGTATTATGGCTCAGCATTTGTTTTCTACTGCACAGCGTATATTTATAATTCGTATTTGTTAATGCAGTCAGCTTGCCAAGTGCAAGTATGATTTACACAAAGATTTCCAGGTGTAAAAGTTCCCAGCTATACAACAATCCATGAACTTTTAATAAATTGCAGGCCACAGGAAGTGTTCACACTAAGAAATCTAAAAGATGGTGTACAGTTCTTACTGACAAAACATTAGATAAGATTGGCTATTGTTTGGAGAATTCCTCCCTAAATCACTTCGGCATCTTTCACATTAAGCAGGCATTTGTTGTCGTACTGTACAAAAAGCTACTAAATTGCCGAAGTTAAAACCATATAAAATAATGTGGCATATGCTCTTCAACCATGCTGTAACTAGGCAAACACTTTACGAGTGGACTCCCAATAATATCAAAAATTAACCACATTTAATATTTTTCATGGACGAGGTTTGGTTCCATCTTCATGCATGTGTACACAAAATAATTGTTATTGGAGCTCTACAAAACCTAATATAGTTGTTGATGATGATTTATATATAAGGGCGCTCAACTGCTTAGTCATCAGCGCCCTTACAAAACCTAAATCTTGGCAATAGTCAAGAATAAATAGAGTCAACATGAAACATTCAATGCCATGGCCAGGATTTGAACCACGGATCTCCTGGTTTCCACCCAGTCGCTCTTACCCCTTGAGCTACCATGGTTAACGTGCCGTCCTTACATTAAATTCTCCAACTGACTCATATATTCCCGGTAAACCACTAACGGCTCTCGCATCCAAGACATACCGCTTATGGCGACTTACTATCGTAAGTACTTGAGTCCCAGGCTTCATCATTTAACTCTTAATATTTAGGTTAATTGATGGAAATTAATCATTTCTTCACACTAGATGTGTATAGGCTAAGATATTAGATAGATAGAGCCAACATGAAAAATTCAATGCCATGGCCAGGATTTGATCCACGGAACTCCTGCTTTCCATCCAGTCACTTACCCCTTGAGCTAACATGGCCAACATGCCGTAATGACACATGAGTCAATTGGAGAATTTAATGTCAGGACGGCACGTTGGCCATGGTAGCTCAAGGGGTAAGAGCGACAGGATGGAAACCAGGAGATCCGTGGTTCAAATCCTGGCCATGGCATTGAACGTTTCATGTTGACTCTATCTGTCTAAAATCTTAGCCTATATAGGGCTAGTGTCCTGCACCGCGGCATAGCGGGCTAAGGCAGCATGCCTTGGTCCCTGGCCACGGAAAGCGGCCCAGGTTCAATCCCACCCATGTGGATTTTAGGTCCCGGGTATAGGACCGGTGCCCACTCAGCATTGTAAGGAAAGTGAGGAGCTTACGCTAGGAAAGCGGCCCTGGTCACAGAAACCAACATTGCGGCTGAGGGATGCAGAGATGCTGACCACATCTCCCCGTATCGGTTGGATGATCGTCCACCTCTGCTGTGCGTAAGTGGGCTTGAGGCTGGCAGTCGGGTTGGTAGGCTTTGGCCCTCTAAGGGCTGTCGCGCCATGGGTTATTATTATATAGGGCTAGTGTGAAGATATGATTAATTTCCATCAATTAACCTAAATAGTCAGAGATAAATTACTCAAAATTAAAAAAAAAAGATCAAAAGAAAATGACAATAAAACAAATAAGCCCAAATGGGGACAAAAATCCCAATAAAAAGCTATAATTAATAATAAAATACCAAAAGGCATAAAAAATACTGTTTTCAATATTAACTTGCTATGACAAAACCTGCCCAGTGGTGGTCGAATCAATTTGTTCCTTTTCTTAGGGGCTGGGCTAGCATTTTCAGCAGTTTTATCTTGCCTTTTTCTGTCGTTTTGGCAGTGAGGACAGGATCTTCCTGCTCCACATCCTCAATGGAGGAGGACTGGTTTACTACTGATAACTTTGATTCAAGTATCTCGAAATGATCAGAAACTGCGATTGGTGAAGATGAGAGCAGCAATATTGTTAATGAAATATCCCTTCATGGGGTTGACGTACAGTGTGCCAGTAGCAAAGAAGAGTTAAACGCCCATTTTTTTTTTGAGTCAACAGTCATGCCCATACATACGTGAATACAATTTTTAACACTTTTTTTAGAGGACTTTGCAACAGTTCATACAGCCAATCTTTTGAACAGAACAATTGAAAATCTTAATTTAAAGGGAGTCGATTAATGACACTAAACAACACTTTTTCCGGAACATGTTTCAGAAACTTTGCCTTTATCCTCAGCCGGCCATCAACTGGTTCTCATTGGTGTAGTTGACACTATTTTGTCACAGGTCTCCTCTGGTGGCAGTTTAAGGAAAGTGTTGTTTAGTGTCATTAATCAACTCCCTTTTTTCAACTCTTTTTTTCAACACTTCCAAGAAAGGAATTGTAATTGAAAATCTGTTTCAGAACAGAATTATTAGTAGATTTGTGGCCCAATCAATCCCCCAACCTAAGTGTGATTTCTATCTCTGGAGTAACTTAAAACATAAAGTGTTTAAGACAAACTTGAAAGAATTGAAACAAAATACCTGTCAGGAAATTGCCAAATTTATCGACGTGATGGAGGTAACAAACCTGTATGGACAGTGGCAGTCAGCATCTCCTTTAATAACATGGGTAAGTAAAGATTTTAAAAGTAGTTTTAAAAATGTTGCATGGTTTTATTTGCGTCTTTATAGCAGCAGACAGCAATGAGGGCTGAGAGCACCAACAGGCAAAACATTGTGCAGCAGTTGAATCTCGATATTGTGCAGCAGGTTCGTCTGTTTCTGAATCACCCATTATATAAAGAGCTTCTTTTAACAATTATCTGGACACTCCTAACATTTCACGTTGGATATTATATTTTTCTGAACATATTTTACTACAATGGTCACCTTGTAATACAAAATAAATTCAGGTCACTAAAATAAACCTCACAAAATCATATCAGACTCAGTCTGCAGAGTACAAACAATAGGTTTCTGGAAACTGTTCTTTCACACTAATCGTATGTAGGACAAGGTTTGGACAGGAAAACTCAATGCAATAGATAGGATTTGAACCATGGATCTCCTACTCTCCATTCAGGGGCTCTAACCATTGAGCTACCATGGCAACATGCCAGCATGACATTGAATTCTCTAATTGATTCACATTTATCCCAGTAAACACTAGCGGTTTTCATATACAATGAAATACATACCTGAACAGAGAAAGCTAAAGAGCAACTAACATTGGTGCATCGGACTGTAAGCTTTACCATGGTCAACTTCTTACCATGTTTAGGTAACTGCCTTTAAAGGTTTTGTTTAACGAGAATGGTGCATACGGCCACAAAAGTGACAATTAAGTTATTGGTAAGTAAGTTTGAAAATATAAATAAGGTCAAATAATAACTCAAATTAACTCGATAATTACAACTAGATCTGAATAAGCTCAAATAATATTTCCTTCTCTTAGGACAGAAAATATTTTTCAATCTGTTGAATAATGTTACTTTAAAATAATGACAAAATGTTAGTTTCTGAATTACCTCCTCCAACACTTTGTTCAGGTACATTGTAGATGGCTGTGTTTGAAACACCTGATTGTGAAGTTTAGATAAAACATGATAAGGCAAGCTGTGATGCAGAGCAGACACAGATGTAGCCACTCCAAATATAAAAACAAAAGGTAGTGTCTTCACATAATCACTGAAACAAAGAGACAAAGTGCAATGAAGTTTATCATAAAAATAATTAAATTTATCCATTTTTCTTAATAAGGACTATAATACAATGAAGCACAAAAGTAATATAATTTTGAGTTAAACTAGTACTCAGTGCTCCATACATTGCTAGTGTTACTCTATCACCTCCAAGGAGTTCACCAAATCAAAATTTGGAGAAACTTTCTTTTGTGCGATGCGAGAATAAAGTTCAAAGCTGCACGTATACACATGCGCAAGCACACAACCAGCCAGTTATCGCGTTGCAGCCAACATGAGAAAGATGTGTAAAACTTGTAGCCAACTTCTGCAAAAGTGCCCCAGTCATAGGTGACGCAGTCTGCGTGCAAAGGAACATGGTTTGAACAGCCTATGTTATCACCCTTTCAAATTTTGTTACTCATGCACTGCTTTGTACATAAACAATCCTACGACACGATGATAATAGAGTGCTCTGTAGGAAATACATGTATGAGCTCACGGACTGCATCAGACTGGTTTGGCTACTGCAAGTGTGCATGATGTCAAATGACACCAAGTACACGTCGTTCAAATCGACGAATGCAAAATAGGACGATGCAAGTTTCAGCGTGGGTGCGGATGACGATATGCCCCAACAACAGGAGGGATGCAAATACACTCTACAGTCTAAATGCAGCGCCCTCGATGAAACTTGCATCGTCTCGGCAGTAGCCAAACCAGTCCGATACAGTCTGTGAAATCATACATTTGGTCTGCTAGATAGTGTAATTTCGGGGCAAGTAAGACATTTGGCAGCATTGCTTTCAGTGGAGAAACAAGCATAATGGAAATCTGTCGAATTAAGTAGCAAAGATCAATACAGCTTGATAATAAGTTAATTCCTTTTTTGGAAGTGTTGAATACAGTTTTGTTATGATAAATTAAATTTAAAGCGAGTCGATTAATGACACTAAACAACACTTACTTTTAAATTTTTCCGGAACATGTTTCAGAGACTTTGCCTCTATCCTCAGCCAGCCATCGACTGGTTCTCATTGGTGTAGTTGGCGATATTTTGTCACAGGTCTCCTCTGGTGGCGGTTCAAGGAACTTGCTGAACAAATCTTTCTGGTGGATGTCGAAATTGAATACTTTGTTCCTATTTTTTGAAATGAAGATTTGTTCCCATGTGGATAGTTCTTGTTATCCTGATGTATGTTTTAGTAGTTTTGGTTCTGGATTTATGTTGTGGCTTTTTCCCCAAAAATGTGTGGCAACTGCTGATTTTTCTAATTGTTTATATTTTATGTTTCTAAAGTGTTCCTTTGCTCTTGCTTCTAAATTTCTTTTGGTTTTTCCAATATAAATTTGACTACAGTCACTGCATTCGATTTGATATATACCAGATTTTTTGTTAGATGGAATGGCATCTTTGATGTTTGAGCAAATTAGGTTTTTTAAGGAGAAATGGTTGACTGGTGCTAGTTGAATGTTTTGTTTTTTGAAGACTTTTTTGAATTTATCATAGGCACATGGATGGTAAGTGAATTTTTTGAAAATCACATTAGTTTCTGTAGCTGAGAGGGTTGTGGTTTCCTTTAGTAGCTTCTTCTTTTTTGCTAAGCTCACTTTTTTGTCCACTAATGATTTGGGAAAGTTATTTTTTTGTTCTATTTCAATTATTTTGTTGTATTCTGTTTTGTATTCTTCTGCTGTGAGAGGGATGTTTACCAGTCTGTGTGCTAAACTATTGAAGATTGCCTGTTTGTGGGAACTTGGGTTGTAGCCATTAGCTTTTATGTAGTTGTCTGTCTGTGTTGGTTTTCTGTAAATGCCAAACTTTAGTCTGTTTTTATTCCTCATTATTTTTAGATCCAAAAATGGTAAATACTCGTCTTTTACTATTTCTACAGTGAACTTGGTGCTTTTTTCTTGGATATTTAAAAGTTTTTATTGCATCCATGTTGTGTGTTTTTGGTACTATTGCAAAGATGTCATCTACATATCGTTGCCAGAGTTTGAACATCCAAGGGAAACCTTTGTTGATCCTTATTTCTAATACACTCATGTACAGATCGGCCAGGAAGGGTGATAGGGGGTTGCCCAGTGCTAACCCTGAAGTTTGGTGGAAATATTTTGTTTGAAACTGGAAGAAATTTTGTTCTATGCATAATTTGGTTAGTTCGATGTAGTCTGAAATTTCAGGTGATGCCATTCCAAGTGATCTGAGCCATTTTTCTATCAACGGTGGGAGTTGATTAACTGGTATGCTGGGAAACAGTGATTTAACATCAAACGAGACTAGTGTGTCCTCTTCTTTTAGTTCAGTATCCTTAATGTGTTCTATAAGTTCATAGGTGTTTTTGATGCTTAGGCTGTCGAATTTTGGAAATGAGTTGAATTTGTTTATTAGCCACTTTGCAAGTTTGTATGTTGGTGAATTTATACTGCTAACTATAGGTCTCATTGTTATGGATGGTTTGTGTATTTTGGGTAAGCCATAAAGTCTAGGTAAGGTTGGGTTATCCGGTTTAACTGTATATTTGTTTGGTATTATGCTTGATTTTGCTATTGTTTTTTCAAATGACTGTATGCAAGTTTTTGGAGGATTTTTGTTATTGATTTCATATTCATTGTCAGTTAGCATTTCTTCCATTTTTTCAATATAATCTGATCCGTTCAGAAGAGCAAACAAAATATTATCCATTCATTGAAACAAAAAAACGTCATATACACCAAGGCAGACAAAGGTACCAAAATAGTCATAATGGAAAAATCTGATTACCTTGAAAAAATGGAAGAAATGCTAACTAACAGTGAATATGAAACCATTAACAAAAATCCATTAACAGCTTGCATAAAATCATTTGAAAAAACAATAGCAAAATCAAGTATAATATCAAACAAATATGCAGTTAAACCAGATAACCCAACCTTACCTAGACTTGATGGCTTACCCAAAATACACAAACCATCCATAACAATGAGACCTATAGTTAGCAGTATAAATTCACCAACATACAAACTTGCAAAGTGGCTAATAAACAAATTCAACTCATTTCCAAAATTCGACAGCCTAAGCATCAAAAACACCTATGAACTTATAGAACACATTAAGGATACTGAACTAAAAGAAGAGGACACACTAGTCTCGTTTGATGTTAAATCACTGTTTCCCAGCATACCAGTTAATCAACTCCCACCGTTGATAGAAAAATGGCTCAAATCACTTGGAATGGCATCACCTGAAATTTCAGACTACATTGAACTAACCAAATTATGCATAGAACAAAATTTCTTCCAGTTTCAAACAAAATATTTCCACCAAACTTCAGGGTTAGCAATGGGCAACCCCCTATCACCCTTCCTGGCCGATCTGTACATGCGTGCATTAGAAATAAGGATAAACAAAGGTTTCCCTTGGATGTTCAAACTCTGGCAACGATATGTAGATGACATCTTTGCAATAGTACCAAAAACACACATCAGTGATGAACTAAAAACTTTTAAATATCCAAGAAAAAAGCACCAAGTTCACTGTAGAAATAGAAAAAGACAAGTATTTACCATTTTTGGATCTAAAAATAATGAGGAATAAAAACAGACTAAAGTTTGGCATTTACAGAAAACCAACACAGACAGACAACTACATAAAAGCTAATGGCTACAACCCAAGATCCCACAAACAGGCAATCTTCAATAGTTTAGCACACAGACTGGTAAACATCCCTCTCACAGCAGAAGAATACAAAACAGAATACACAAAATAATTGAAATAGCACAAAAAAATAACTTTCCCAAATCATTAGTAGACAAAAAAGTGAGCTTAGCAAAAAAGAAGAAGCTACTAAAGGAAACCACAACCCTCTCAGCTACAGAAACTAATATGATTTTCAAAAAATTCACTTACCATCCATGGGCCTATGATAAATTCAAAAAAGTCTTCAAAAAACAAAACATTCAACTAGCACCAGTCAACCATTTCTCCTTAAAAAACCTAATTTGCTCAAACATCAAAGATGCCATTCCATCAAACAAAAAATCTGGTATATATCAAATTGAATGCAATGACTGTAGTCAAATTTATATTGGAAAAACAAAAAGAAATTTAGAAACAAGAGCAAAGGAACACTTTAGAAACATAAAATATAAACAATTAGAAAAATCAGCAGTTGCCACACATTTTTGGGGAAAAAACCACAACATAAATCCAGAACCAAAACTACTAAAACATACATCAGGAAAACAAGAACTATCCACATGGGAACAAATCTTCATTTCAAAAAATAGGAGCAAAGTATTCAATTTCGACATCCCCCAGAAAGATTTGTTCAGCAAGTTCCTTGAACCGCCACCAGAGGAGACCTGTGACAAAATATCGTCAACTACACCAATGAGAACCAGGCGATGGCCGGCTGAGGATAGAGGCAAAGTCTCTGAAACATGTTCCGGAAAAATTTAAAAGTAAGTGTTGTTTAGTATCATTAATCGACTCACTTTAAATTTAATAAGTTAAGTAGTTACGTTTCTTTGACACAATTTTCTATACTCACGCTATCTCCTGACCTGGCATTTAATATACTGAAAACAGTCTTTTGTTCAGTAATGCAAATTTTGATCGTGTTTTGTCTTCGTTTATATTTGTGTTATATCCAGTATTTCATTTGTAGTTATAACATTTTATAAATATCCTGATGATTGGAGAGATGCACACTCCCAAAACATTGATATCTAATCATCTTTTCACCTGGCTGGCTGCCCGAGAAGAAAGTGAAGCACAGTTTGGCTGCACTGAATTCTTCAATATGGCTACATTACGCAGTAAGTAAATATACAAACAATTAATAACCTTGAAAGAATGCCCTTCAACACGAAATTGCATTAAAAATCATGGTTGTATATAAAAACTTCAAAAAGTGTGAAGGAATTAGAAAAAAATTGCTAAGTTGCATATCAGAAAGAAGAGCCCAAAATTCAACAGTCAACATTATCTGTGGACGTTAGGAAGGTCCTAATGAAACACATTCTTGGTAAACACTAGCAATATATGTAGCACTGTGTACTAGTTTAACTCAAAATTATATTACTAAGTTTGATGTTTAACTACCCAAGTTACGCCGTTCACATGTGCACAAACATACGTATATTTAAACTCATTCCCTTTTTTCTAAAAGTGTTTATCCTTCTGATTCTAGAAATTTTAAATCATTGCTATGGTGAAATCACATTTCTGAATTTTTGGATGGAATACAATAATTTCATACTTAGTTTAAGTATGTAATAGAAAAAGTAAAAACTGCATAAAGGAACTAATGTTTTTACCATACAAAAGAAGTTAAATATAGTACTCCTTAATAGGTACAGAGGAATTATAAAGGCAAATAAAGACTAAAGGAAAACATACAAGAAATGGAGAAACTTTCTTTTGTGCTATGCAAGAACATTTTATAAGTCCAAAAGTGCACGTATATGCATGCGCAAACAGACGACCAGCCGGTTCTGGCAGTGCAGCCAACATGAGAAAGATATGTAAAACTTGCAGCCAACCTCTGCAAAAATGCCCCAGACATAGGTGATGCAATCCGTGTGCAAAGGAACATGGTTTGAGCAGGCTAAGTTATCGCCTGGTCAAATTTTATTACTCATGCACAGCTTTGCACATAAACAATCCTATGACACAACGATAATGGAGTGTTCCATCGGAAATACATGTATGAGCTCACTGACTGTATTGGACTAGTTCGGCTACTGCCGCGAAGTGTGCATGATGTCAAATGACACCAAGTATACTGCAAGGGGGAAATTGGCGGTCCCGGTCACGTCGTTCAAATCAACAAATGTAAAATATGACGGCGCAAATTTCATCATGGGCGCGTTGTAGAGGGCAACTGGATCTTGGGAATGATCAACGTGGAAACGAATGATGTGCGGATGATGATATGCCCCAACAACAGGAGGGATGCAAATGCGCTCTACAGTCTAATTGCAGCGCCCACGATGAAACTTGCGCCGTCCTATTTTGCATTCATCAATTTGAAACGACGTGGCCGGGACTGCCAATTTCTCCCTTGCAGTATACTTGGTGTCATTTGACATGTTTCTCACATGCTGAATCACCCGCTAAAAAACACAAGCTCAACAAACTACCCGGAATTTATAGCGTAAGATGTGAGGATTGCCACGAAATTTATATCGGAAAAACAAAGAGAAACCTAGAAACAAGGATGAAAGAACACATGCGATATATTAAATACAAAAAGACAGATAAATCGACCATAGCCCATCACTTCTGGTCAAAAAATCATAATATATCCATAGACATAAAACTTTTGGTACCGACAAAAAAGTATTGGGAATTAACAGTTTGGGAAAATATACACATTTTGAAGAACAAAAAGGGAGCAATGACTTCGAAATTCCAATAGTAGATGACGTCATTCAACTCATTGAACAGCACCAGGAGAGGGAGGCGGTCACCTGAAGAACCAGTAGAACATCAGCTGATGATGGGGACGCGGTGTCCTTGAAACATGTCCTAATTTCAAAAGTAAGTGGAGCTTAAGTGTTTTTACAGTTTGAGAAATGGTTTAAAAAGTGTTTTTGAAGTGTACATTTAATAGCATATATTGTATATAACTGTACATAGCTTTGGGGTATATTAGCCTAATATTAAGATTGACATGCGTGCAATTATAAATACATTCAGGTATAGATTACATAGCTTTAGGGTATATTAGCTTAATCTTAAGATCGACATATGTGCAAGTAGCACTTGTAGTGACATAAAATAATATAATCTTAAGACACAGTGCTACAGCATGAATAAACACTCGAAACACCTGGAAACCTACACAATCATACCCTAAATACACAGCGGATTAGGCTGGGCTCTATGCACCAAAAGCCTACTCGGCTGAATCGCACTACGAGACAGCTATGATTACTTTCTGGAATGTGCGGAAGCTTTAGGCGGTACTGGAGCACATTTCTTCTTCCCAATCCGGTGGAGGTTTTTTAATGGAGTAGTACCCTCAAGGTGAAGCCCACATACCCCACTGTGCCCTCCAACTCAGTGGAAGTCCATAAATGGATATTTTCCTCCACTCAAAAATCTCTGTTAAGATGACATAGAAGAATGTTTTGCAAGAGCAGAGAAATTAATATCAGTGGAAATGTTAACTATTTCAATTCTTTAACACTGTGTTAAAATTTAACATTTGGGCAATAAGACCAGCACCTAGTGCAATTAAGTCAACAGATACCAATAAAGAATTATAAATAAAGCTTAGAGTTTAGTGACAGTATAAATACCTCACAATAAGGATAAGAGTTTGCAAAACCTGTGCTGTAAAACTTTCGAAGTCAGGAACAATAACAATTAACAAATTCTGTTTGTTGTCTTTGCTGGATTTTGTCCTTTTCCTTGGTGTGCCTTTATGAAGAGATTCTGTCAAAGATTTGTACCAAATTTCTAGGTTAAGCATATTACGTTGACTCTTCTTCAAAACAGGCATCCTCTCCATGGAGTCATTTATCTGAAACAAATATTAAAAAAGTAAAAATTACGTTGTATTTGCTCTACAGTCTTTTAAATATAATATTATTTCATAACTCACATAATAATTTTCTGGAAACAACTAGTTGTTTTCTAGAAACAAGTAGTGGAATAACTTTTTATTTACATGCATATGTTTAACTAACAAGGCATAAAACATGCAAAAATCTGAGTACTAGACATTATCATGATATGTAGGTAAGTTTTGTATATCATTTATTATACGAGGGCTGATCAACAAAGACAGACTGATTTTTTTCAAAGATGTTTATTACTTCAATTCAATGTTTACATGATCTTTCTCAAAGTAGTCCCCTCCTACTTCAATGTACTTTTTATAGCATCTCTGCCAGTCCTTGAACACATGCTGCAGACCATTCTTTGTCAGATTCTCGACAATCACCTCACTTTTCTTGAGTACTGCTTCAGAGTTCTCAAATTGAATCCCCTAAGCTGTGCCTTTGGTGATAGAAATAAAAAACTCACGTGGTGCAAAATCGTGGCTAAGAGCTGGATGTGGTACACAGGCAATGTTGAATCGAGCCAGAAACTGCATGACTTGATTTGCGACGTGAGACCGTGCATTGTCATGACGAAGTCGTCACCCAGTCCAAGAAAGCTCTGGTCGTTTCTTTGCAATATGCTTCCTCAGTGTAGCCAATACTGGCGTGTAGTATGCTGCTGTAACAGTAGTGTGAGGGGGAACTGCATACGACGTGAGACCGTGCATTGTCATGATAAAGTTGTCAACCAGTCCAAGAAAGCTCTGGTCGTTTCTTTGCAATGTACTTCGTCAGTGTAGTCAATACTGACATGTAGTATGCTGCTGTAACAGTAGTGTGAGGGGGAGCTGCATGCGACGTGAGACCGTGCATTGTCATGATAAAGTTGTCACCCAGTCCAAGAAAGCTCTGGTCGTTTCTTTGCAATGTACTTCGTCAGTGTAGTCAATACTGACATGTAGTATACTGCTGTAACAGTGGTGTGAGGGGGAACTGCATACGACGTGAGGCTGTGCATTGTCATGATAAAGTCGTCACCCAGTCCGAGAAAGCTCTGGTCGTTTCTTTGCAATGTACTTCGTCAGTGTAGTCAATACTGACATGTAGTATGCTGCTGTAACAGTGGTGTGAGGGGGAACTGCATACGACGAGAGGTTGTGCATTGCCATGATAAAGTCGTCACCCAGTCCAAGAAAGCTCTGGTCGTTTCTTTGCAATGTACTTCCTCAGCGTAGTCAATACTGACATGTAGTATGCTGCTGTAACAGCAGTGTGAGGGGGAACTGCATACGACGAGAGGCTGTGCATTGTCATGATAAAGTCGTCACCAAGTCCGAGAAAGCTCTGGTCATTTCTTTGCAATGTACTTCCTCAGCGTAGTCAATACTGACATGTAGTATGCTGCTGTAACAGTAGTGTGAGGGGGAACTGCATACGACGAGAGGCTGTGCATTGTCATGATAAAGTCGTCACCCAGTCCAAGAAAGCTCTGGTCGTTTCTTTGCAATGTATAGTATAGCAATGCAAAGAAAATCCCTGTAAGGAATGTGCTGTGGGACAAAGGCGAATATGTATGGCAGAGAACGCTTGCTATACAAGGAGCAGACCATTAAAACAACATGCGCCCTATTCACTCTGTACATTAAAGCCGAGAAAATTCATTCACAAAAGTAGAAGCCGTCAGAATGTTTTTGAATGGTCTGTAACTGTACTGACATGAGGTGTCATAAACCTGTCCAGGGAGGGTGTGGGGACCTTCGGCCAACCCCCTGCATCTCGCCCCTTGGAGACTTTCTCTCCTGTGGAGGAGTATACTTCCTCAGTGTAGTCAATACTGATGTGTAGTATCCTGCTGTAACAGTAGTGTGAGGGGGAAATGCATGCTGCATCACAGTAAAAATATGTGATCACTTTCTCTGCACATGGAACCATTTTTACCTTTTTTTTTTTTGGTGTTGGAGAACCTGGCGATTTCCACAATGTGCTGACTTGTTTTCCTTCAGGATCCTAATTATGCAGCCATGACTGATCACCAGTGGTAACTGATTTCAAAAAAAATCAGTCTCAGTCTTTGGTGATCAGCCCTCGTAAATACCTCAAGTACTACAAATACCTTATCTGAACCTTCACTGACAAACTGGCCCACCATGTGCTCTACTGCGGACTTGACTGTCATGCAAGATCGTGCCTGAAGTGTAGCTATGTGTGGAGAAACATGCTTTTGTAGCTGTGCAGAAAGAGTGGTAAACAGGGCATCATGATCTGGCAAATTTACACCTAGAACACACATGGGCGATTATAAACTTTTGCTTGTAACAAAAAATAGTAACTTTCTGCTTCCATGAAGAATTCCTTTGTATGTGAAACATTTCTGAATACCTGTGAGCAATGTTGCAGATACAATTTCATTTCTTGTTGTGTTCAGGAGTTCTTGAGCATCACAATGTTTAACATACTGCACCAACTGGTTCAAAACTTCTGAGAACAGATCATTACGAACAGACTGAAACAGAAATAACAAAGGCAAATATTAAAATTACTTACCTACTTATCTTGAGTAATAAGAGTGCAGATACCACTGTTAGTTGGACATAGACTGTATAGGGTTCTACATTTAAAACCTAACAGGTACATAAAGCATTCCGCCTGTGTGCGATTGGGTGTGGCACAGCCAGCTTTTTTTTTTTTTATGTATGTCCTCGTTAAGTCATGTCGAATGATAAATGGAATGGCTGAAATGATGCTCAAATGAGCCCAGGGTCCATACAGCTTAAAGTTACCTGACATTTGTCTTTCAGGACAAGAGAATACCTGGGAAAAAACCTTATCCAGGAAACTAACTCACCCTGATCGAGATTCGAACTCGGGACCTCTTGAACATGAAGCAGACATGCTACCATCATTGTACTGAGGCGGACACAGCCAGCTTTGCTCCTACATAAACTCCACATGTAAAGCATGTATAACACTCTTAGCTAATGTAAGGGGCATTAAAAAAAAATGAGCCAGAGTCTAGTATGCACAAACCGGTGACAGGATGGCAATATCGTGGGCGGGTGTAATGAACTGTTGTTCCGACCAGAGCGTGGAAGGTCACAGTCATTCGCTAGACGGCACGCGTGCATGTCATGTGACTGACTATACAAAGCTAGCAGCAGCATACATCAATTGTCCAACGCTGCCAGTCGCATTGCAAACAGTGAAATGGAGGCGTCAAAAGAAGAGCAAAGAGGTGTTGTTCGTTTTCTGACAGTGGAAGGAGTAGGGGGAACGGACATTCATCAACGAATATCACAAGTGTAAGGTGAATACTGCATGTCCCTTGCAAGGGTCCAGGTGTGGCACAAGCGCATCAGGGGAGGACGGGTGCCGTTAGCCGATGATGCACGGTCTGGAGCACCACAGTGCATTACTGATGACATCGTCCAGTTGGTTGATGTACTCATTACCCAGGACTGCCGAGTGACAGTGAAAGCCATAGCTGCCGAGGTCAGGTTGAGCGTCGGAAGTGTTCACACCATCACAAAGGAATGACTGCTCCTGTGCAAAGTGTGTGCCCAATGGGAGCCCCACAGTCTTCAACCACACCAAGAAGCATGTCGAATGGCCCACTGTCTTGGTCATCTGCAGAGCTATGCTAGGGAAGGGAATCAGTTCCTGGCAAGAATGATAGATGGAGATGAGTCATGGTGTCATCCCTTCGAACCAGAATCAAAATGACAGTCTCCAGTGGAAGTATGCAGGGTCACCACCACTAAAAAAAGCCAAGGCTATCCACACAAGCGCAGGAAAGATTATGCTGACATTCTTCTTTGACCAAGATGGCCCCCTTCTGATACACTTCCTGCAGCACAGGACAATAGTGAATGCCCACCGTTACTCGCAATCCTTGACCAACCTCTGCCAAGCAATCAAATCAAAACGACCAGGCAATCTCACCCGTGAGGTCATTCTGCTGCACGACGATGCAAAGGCTCATACGGCCAACACTGTCGCGGCACTCCTGCAGAAATTCAAATGGGAGGTTCTCGGTCACCCTCCATACAGTCCAGACCTCTCTCCCTGTGACTATGCCATTTTTGGTCCCCTTAAAAAGGCTCTGAAGGACAAATGATTCACCTCAGATAACAATGTCCAGCTGTACATGTGGAACTGGCTCCCATCGCAGCCCCGGGACTTTTATGAGATAGCCATTTCACCCACCGCCTTGTGTCACAGTGGTACAAGTGTCTCAACAGCCAGGGCCAGTACTTCTAACATACAGATACTGGTTTCTGTAATTATGTCTCCAGCTCGTTTCTTTTTGAACGCACCTTTTGGAAGATGCTCAACGAAACAAGCATAATATCGGGAGAGACACATTCTGATTCACACATTAAGTTGAACCACTGTAATCTTTCAATTTTGATTTTTAATATTTTGTTTTAGTTCTTCTAATGTACGAGGATTTGTCTCGTAAACTTTGTCTTTTCTGGTTACCCCAGAAGTATAAATCACACACTGTTAGATATGGGAGCGAGGGGGCCATACACCAACACTAATCACTATATCTTCAAACACTTTCCTAATTTTACTCTCTGTAGTGAACGGTAAGTAAATCTCAAATCATGTAGACAATTTCAGTAGAGATGTCAGATATCTGGTTAATACGTTTAGGATCACTAAGTGTTAAACATAACACATGTTCCAACATCATCATTATGACAAATGTAATGATGTACCCAACCCTTCCCATTTATTTAAAGCATTTCTCCACTTGAACTCAATCACTTTCTAGACTAGTGACCAGTATGACAAGGGCACTTATTTAAGGTAATAAAATATGTCATGCTGTGATTTTGATTTCCTGTGTATCACGTGTATTTACATTAAGTTTGGTTAAATATACTCTCTTTTACTCATTACAAAGCAACAAAGTACTTCAATTTACCTCCAACTTAGTTTCCAAAGCAGTGCGCAAATTAGTGTATGCTGCATACCAAGGCATATGACTCAAATCCCATAACGGCTTTTTTGACTTGGGTTTTCTTCCAGGTTGAGAACGTTTTTTTACAGGAAAGCAGCCCTGAAAATAATACAAATAAATCAGTATAACAAATTTTAAATAAATATTAAATTGAACTATATAACTATGTGAACTATTAATTGTATTCTTTGATATATTCCATCTTGTTTAAAGGTACATTAACCAGTCTGTAAGCTAACTTGTCGATAACAGCATGCTTGTGTTGTCTTGGGTTGTATCCATCTGATTTTATGAAATTTTCTGTGTGTGTTTCTTTCCTATACATGCTAAATATTAGTTTTTTTTATGTTTCCTAATTAGTTCAAGTCTAAAAAATGGATTTAGTTGTTTCTCTCTTTTCCTATGTAATTCTGTAAATTAAGTAGTCTTAACACAACATCCACCTGTTTCTCATTTACTATCGACAATCTATAGCAATGTTTGAAATTAGTGGGAATGCCTTTGTGATACGGGTTCCCAAGAAGCTCATGAGGTCTGCCAGGTGACAGTAATGTAGATTCTGCTTGGAATGATTTACGAGCATTCAGTTTCTACTTACACATTAGTATTGGGTTAATTGAGGAAGGAAATAATAGAATTTTATCATGACTGCAAGTCATGCAGTTTTGAGGTAAATTCAACATTCCAGTGTATCTCGTCCACCTTATAGCATCAATCTTGCACTCTGTGATATTTTTATTTCCATCATTAAAGACCAAATTGTGGGGCACTTGATTTGAGAACACTGACTGTAACTTGGTGGAGAGTAAGCGACCATTTATATTACAGAAGAGAACCATCAGAGCAATATATACATTACAGCTCCCTGCAAGGGTCTTTTCAAAGGCTGAATATTTTAACTGTTCCTTGCTTATGTGTTTCCATATCAAAAATCAGGATTACTATTCACAAAATGTGAATATACATAGCATAAATACTAGACAAAATATGGACTTACACAAACCCAATGCTAGATTGACTTATTTCCACAAAGGAATATATTATGAATAAGTTAGTCTGCACTTCCAAAATACTTAAAATTACTATCTTCAGGGAAAATGGATAAGTATAAGTCTGCTCTTAAAAACTATGCAGCAAGGCCTATGACTTGATACAGGAATTTATGATTATTTAACATGTATCTTATAACCCGATTGTATAGCGCTTTCATCGTACTTTAGAAAAGCCTGTCAAGAGTGAGACTGGTATATAATTAGAAATCAAACTCTTAGTTTATGAAACAAAAGTTAAACCGAATGTTTCGAGTAAACATAACCTGTACAGGCACTTCTCAATATTTTACTTACATAGCACCGCGTAGATCATGTTAGAAAATAGTTAAATTGAGAAGTGGTAGGGTATAAACAGCATTCTTTTAGCTTATTAATATAAATATGGCATACCTTTGACACTGAAACAGTTTGATCCATTTTTTTCCATTCACGCTACCTACGAACGATTCACAATCGCTAAATACAGTATTTTCGAATAATGTTATTTTTGTATACTTTGTGTTTGCAGGTGCGTATTTATAACTGTTTTAATGCTTCGGCAACAATTACACCAATAACTCTTTTGGTTATGATTCCATTATGCAGTTGCCGCCAACCGCCATTCTCTCTATCGCAGATCGATATATTGTTTTGTAGCTACAGAGTAGCCAACATGAGCCAACATAAAGCAAAGAAGAAGAAGAAAAAGAAGAAGAAAAAGAAGAAGAAAAAGAGGCAGAAGAAGAAGAAGAAGAAGAAGAAGAAGAAGAAGAAGAAGAAGAAGAAGAAGAAGAAGAAGAAGAAGAAGAAGAAGAAGAAGAAGAAGAAGAAGAAGAAGAAGAAGAAGAAGAAGAAGAAGAAGAAGAAGAAGAAGAAGAAGAAGAAGAAGAAGAAGAAGAAGAAGAAGAAGGAGGAGGAGGAGGAGGAGGAGCAGGAGGAGGAGGAGGAGGAGGAGGAGGAGGAGGAGGAGGAGGAGGAGGAGGAGGAGGAGGCGGAGGATGCAAATGTCATGCGACTTTGCATCAGTTACTATTATATACAACTTTTAGTTGTTTCTAACAGTTTTTCTCAACCATGATCAACATAACACAATTGCCAACTTCCTGAAATTGAAACCATAAGCCTTTCTTGTCAGCGGAGCATAATAATTTTGGGATTACATGAAATTTACATTGCGCAAAATATAAGACAACCATAACTTCAAAACATTCTACCGGGTTAACAATAGGCAGAATTTAAAATTAATATATAATAACCATAGCTGTAGATTGTGTAGGGTTATTAATTAACTTTGCACCGTTTTGAGAGTTGCAGCTGTGATTATCTAAGTAACAACGTGATGCACAAAAGGAACCTTCTTTACACTATTACAGAATATTACAGAAAAGTCTGTCACTTTTATTGTAGGTGACCTGCAGCAAATCACACGCCTATCATGCTTATTTCGTTCAATGTATCAAAATATCGCATTTTACTTTCTGCACTGTTAATAAGTAGGATAAGTGTTGCATTCCACCCTTACATTAATATATATTCTTAGTAAAAGACCTGCGCGCGTGTGTGGCATAACTTAAAAACAAAAAACGGTTATATGTGAACTTGGTTCAACAATATTCAAGCAAGCGAAATGAAGATAAAAGACACGCGCACACACATTCACCTCATCGAAACTAACCTATACTTGACCAATATTTTATAATATTGATTTTCTCAAAAAGTGCCAGAGCGATTTTTGTAAACTGAGTTATGTTTAACACTTTTTTGTGAAAAAATATAATGTGTGATGTGCTCAGAAGACCCCTTTATTTCTTTTATTTTTCTTTATTTATCGACACTCTTAAAAGTTCAAAGCACCTTCATTTAGCATCTGCTGACTTAAAATTTGTATTTAAATGAAAACTATATTTTTTCACTAAGTACTTTTTACTGGATTTTTATTATCTATTAAATCTTCATTTTGCATTTTTAACACGTATAATTTATATAAAAATTAATTTAAGGTTGTAATTTACATTATTATTAATTTTAGAAGGTCCAAGTAAGCTTTCTTTGTATAATAATCGTAGTAACTCGTCACTTTCTTCTCTATTAATACTGTAACCAATTAACGCGTGCTTTATCTATCAATATGGATTAAGTGAGCTACAAGCAGAGATAATAAACAAGAGGGATAGTGAGTGGAATAGCACAATAAATGCAGCAGTGACAAAAACATTCTTACCTAGTGTGAAGACAGATTAAAATTAAACTTGCCATTAACCGGAAATATAAAGATTTACTTAACATAACATGGTAAGATAAATTCATATTTCTTTCCATTTAAAATAAAAGACAGTCTTTTGTGTCTATGTGGAAATAAAGAACAAACAGTTGATCATTTGTTTTTTAGATGTGTTAAGTTCGAGAGAGGCAATTGTTTAAGGATTATGATAAACAAATATGGACTTTCGACTTTTGACAAAGTGAAACTTTTGAAGCATTATACGAAAGAATTCACGAAGCATTATACGAAGAATATTTTAATTCCATAGATATAGACAAGTTGTAGAATACTATTAGATTATCATTAATGACATATTATTAATAAATAATGTAAAGTATGGGATTTAGACAGGTTCTAGAATAATATAAAAGAATGTACGAAGGCTGTTCAATAAAGAATGATCAGAACTTTTTTTGACAACATACCTTTACTCATCCTCACAATTTTGATGTCCTCAAAATAGTCTCCCCTGAATGCGATGCACTTGTCCCAGCGTTTCTGCCTGTCTTCAAAGATATGCTGGAAACCATTTTTGAGAGATCCTTCAAAATCGCCTCCCCAGCCTTCACCACTGCTTCTGATGATGGATAATGTCTCCCACGAAGGTGTTTCTTCAAGTTAGGGAATAGAAAAAAGTCACATGGCGCTAAATCCGGACTATAGGGAGGGTGAGGGATGTACTTCATGTTGATTTTTGCAAGATATTCAGCAACAACATTGGCAATATGCAGCCGCGCATTATCGTGGTGCAGCATCCAGCCTGCTTCACGGAAGTGTGGTCTTTTGCGCCTGATATGGACTTGCAATGTTTTCAGGACATCCCTGTAGTATTGTCCAGCTACTGATGTGTGTGTGCAGGTACAACATGCTGATAAACCATTCCATGAATATCAAAGAATGAGATGAGCATAACTTTCCCAGCAGAAGCAACCACTTTTGCCTTTTTGGGGGGTTGGTGATGAAGGAGATTCCCACACTGAGCTTTGCTGTTTGCTCTCAGGATCAAAATGATGTAGCCAAGTTTCATCAGCAGTGATTACGTTTGAACGAAGCTCCGGATCCTCCTCTAACATAAACTTTAACTGCATGCAGACCTGCATGCGAATGTCCTTTTGTTCGGGAATCAACAGTCTTGGAACCCATCGCGCACAAACACGTCTCATGTGTAATGTTTCTGTCAACAACATGTGAGTGGCACCAAATGAAATGTTCAGTATTTCACAAAGTGATGTTAAGGTAATTCGTCGATCCTCTCTCATAATGGCAGCAGCAGTGTTGATGTTTTCTTCCGTAAGAGCAGTAACTGGAGAACCGGGTCCACCTTCCTTTGAAATTGATTGTCTCCCCTCTTTAAACATTTTAAACCACCTTCGAGCTGTGCTGTAGGGAAGAGCAGACTCTCCATAGGCCTCCTGTAACATTGTATAGGGATCAACTGAAGATTTGTTGAGACGAAAGCAGAATTTCAAAGCCGCATATTGTTTCTCGCGTGTTACCTCCATTACAGCGGAAGGCGATACTTAACATGTCTGAACTTGGCTGGTTCTCACAGGTGGGAACCAGGAGTATCAACAATGAAACTACTACGGCGTGTTTGTTTCACGTTAAGCTAACAAAATATAATAAGATTGAATTTTAGTGCGAAAAATTATAATTCTTTATTGAACAGCCCTCGTATATATTACTACGGTAACTTTAAGAACTAAACTAAATGAATATTAAAATATGTAAATAGCCTAAGAAAAACAAGGAATAAATAATTATAATCTATAAAATTATACAAATTTGTAAAAAAAAAGTTTATATAGAGAATGTAGTATTACAGTCGGTGTAATGGAGCATGCTGTTAAATAAATAATTAAAAATAGTAAGGGAGTTAATGCTGTTTTTAATCTAATCTTATAACTATCTTGCAGATCCTTCCTAGCACACACACACAAACAAACACACACACACACACACACACACACACACACACACACACACACACACACAGACACACACACACACACACACACACACACACACACACACACACACACACACACACACACACACACAAATATTATTTTAAACCATGTAGCTGCATTTATTTCATTTTCAGGATATCTATTCATCCATTTCATTTGAAATGACGTTTCAAAACTTGTAAATGTAACAGATACACAAGAGCTTACTGTACAAAGAGTGTACAGCTCGTTAAAACACGCAATTTATGTTAGATACATTCCTTTGTGTGACTGGAGCATTTTTCGAGATATTTCTTGTTATATGTTGGCATTTTCCAATACTTAAGCTTTTTACAAATAGGAACTCGTTATTCATTTTTTATCTCTTGGGTACACAAAGAGAAGGGAACTTCGGAGCCATCACATAACGACCAGCTGTTTAAAACATTTGACTATAATTTAAAGTTTACTGTATTCTCATATTCCCTTTTATCTAAAGAACATTACTATATTATTTATCTCTATTTCCACGGCAGGCAGAAAGATTTGCACTGCACTGTCCTTCTGCGAGATGTATCATTACTTTCTCTGAGTAGGGAAATTGTCAATTTCATGCTCTGATATGCTGCAGCAGCTAACTTAATCTTCTTAGTGAAGCACAGCCAGCTATGTAATTAAGGATCATAGTCGCACCGCTTCTCCCGGGAACACAACCTTATCACTCACATGACTCTTTTGCAAACTATTCCTTATCGATCTATCAACTTCAAGATAAACATTATCTTATTGTAGTTACAAGGGAATACAGTAGACTTTAAGTGATAGTCAAATGTTTTAAATAGCTGGTTATTATATGATGGCTCCGAAATTACGATCTCTTTGTATGTCCAAGAGACAAGAAGTGAATAACGATTTTCTGTTTGAGAAAAGTTTAGGTATTGGAAAATGCCAACATATAACAAGAAATATGTTGAAAAATCTACCATTCCGCACAAATGAATGTATCTAACATAACTTGCTTATTTTAAGGAGCTATACTTATTTCCCAGTAAGCTCTTGCCTGTCTGTTAGATTTACAAGTTATGCGAACGTCATTTAAAGCGAAGTAAACTGAGGACATTATACTTAACAATTGTCACAAAAATGTCTTAAACACAAATAGGTTTAACAAAAATAGCTGAAGAATATTTTGGGTAACGAACATTTTCAAACATTTGTCAAGTATAGGTTAGTTTGGAATGAATTGATTTTTTTATTTTATTTTTATTTCGCTTGTTTGAAAGATGTTCGGCCACGTTTGTGTTGTTTGTTTGTCTGATTTTAATGTTTAATTAGTCTTTGTCACCCTTCAGTCGAATACAAGATTTTAGTCAATCGATACAATGTAAATTTTAAAGCTGTCTACTCCAGCGAGTCGAGAATAGCAGGAATCATTAATGTCAACGAGTGACATTTACAAAGTGCGCGGATCTAAGTAAACTCATGTCCATTCATTTAAGTTGTATAATACAAGCGACTGAGTTTAGTAGTTTTTACTTTCTCTATTGTGTGTTCGTGAGAGGTGATGTGAGAGAATAGTAAGGGATGTTGGAGATGAGTAGGGTTACTAACAACTACAATCCACATCCCCTGGAGCAGGATGAAACAGTTGTAAAAGTAGGAGTGTATAATCAGCGAGTAAAAAGACAAAATACATAGTAGGCTTTGGATGTTTATGTGTGTAAAAACGAACGGTTTCTAAGGCAACAGAAAATCAACCATCTCAAAGATACGAGTAGCTGAATGTGTGAGAAGAGTTATTATATAAATTGTGTTTCTATATTTGGTATTTAGTGATCATTAAGTAAATTATTATACACCAACACGCTTCATAATTACTATTTTGACAAATCAACAGTAAAACACTACATTAATTCGAGACTAAGACCTTGGGACGTGAGTTCTGATTCACCGACTGGAGCTAAGCAGGGTCAAAGATAATTCAAATGGCTACAAATCAATTACGTCTACATAATTGTGAAGACTAATCATGGCTCCGTACAAACAAAACCAGCAGATCAAATTAAAGTTACAAAATTAATTTAATGCACATTCTTGAAGTATAAAGAAATTTTCAACACCCAACATAGAAAAGTTTACAGGTGATCTCATATAGAGCAACCTGAAAAACCTTCTTCAAAGGAGAAGAATTTACAAAGATCAAATTCTCTGCCATGCAACACCGACACTTAAAATTCTAAAACAACAAGCCACGTGGAAGTTAAATAGAGAGAAAGGAAAATCGGGAATTTCCACCGAAAAATTGTCAGAAATAATAATAATAATAATAATAATAATAATAATAATAATAATAATAATAATAATAATAATAATAATAATAATAATAATAATAATAATAATAATAATAATAATAATAATAATAATAATAATAATAATAATAATAATAATAATAATAATAATAATAATAATAATAATAATAATAATAATAATAATAATAATAATAATAATAATAATAATAATAATAATAATAATAATAATAATAATAATAATAATAATAATAATAATAATAATAATAATAATAATAATAATAATAATAATAATAATAATAATAATAATAATAATAATAATAATAATAATAATAATAATAATAATAATAATAATAATAATAATAATAATAATAATAATAATAATAATAATAATAATAATAATAATAATAATAATAATAATAATAATAATAATAATAATAATAATAAATAATAATAATAATAATAAATAATAATAATAATAATAATAATAATTAATAATAATAATAATAATAATTAATAATAATAATAATAATAATTAATAATAATAATAATAATAATAATCATAATAATAATCATAATAATCATAATAATAATCATAATAATCATAATAATAATCATCATAATAATAATAATAATAATAATAATAATAATAATAATAATAATAATAATAATAATAATAATAATAATAATAATAATAATAATAATAATAATAATAATAATAATAATAATAATAATAATAATAATAATAATAATAATAATAATAATAATAATAATAATAATAATAATAATAATAATAATAATAATAATAATAATAATAATTAATAATAATAATAATAATAATTATTAATAATAATAATAATAATAATTAATAATAATAATAATAATTAATAATAATAATAATTAATAATAATAATAATAATAATAATAATAATAATAATAATAATAATAATAATAATAATAATAATAATAATAATAATAATAATAATAATAATAATAATAATAATAATAATAATAATAATAATAATAATAATAATAATAATAATAATAATAATAATAATAATAATAATAATAATAATAATAATAATAATAATAATAATAATAATAATAATAATAATAATAATAATAATAATAATAATAATAATAATAATAATAATAATAATAATAATAATAATAATAATAATAATAATAATAATAATAATAATAATAATAATAATAATAATAATAATAATAATAATAATAATAATAATAATAATAATAATAATAATAATAATAATAATAATAATAATAATAATAATAATAATAATAATAATAATAATAATAATAATAATAATAATAATAATAATAATAATAATAATAATAATAATAATAATAATAATAATAATAATAATAATAATAATAATAATAATAATAATAATAATAATAATAATAATAATAATAATAATAATAATAATAATAATAATAATAATAATAATAATAATAATAATAATAATAATAATAATAATAATAATAATAATAATAATAATAATAATAATAATAATAATAATAATAATAATAATAATAATAATAATAATAATAATAATAATAATAATAATAATAATAATAATAATAATAATAATAATAATAATAATAATAATAATAATAATAATAATAATAATAATAATAATAATAATAATAATAATAATAATAATAATAATAATAATAATAATAATAATAATAATAATAATAATAATAAAATTAATAATAATAATAATAATAATAATAATAATAATAATAATAATAATAATAATAATAATAATAATAATAATAATAATAATAATAATAATAATAATAATAATAATAATAATAATAATAATAATAATAATAATAATAATAATAATAATAATAATAATAATAATAATAATAATAATAATAATAATAATAATAATAATAATAATAATAATAATAATAATAATAATAATAATAATAATAATAATAATAATAATAATAATAATAATAATAATAATAATAATAATAATAATAATAATAATAATAATAATAATAATAATAATAATAATAATAATAATAATAATAATAATAATAATAATAATAATAATAATAATAATAATAATAATAATAATAATAATAATAATAATAATAATAATAATAATAATAATAATAATAATAATAATAATAATAATAATAATAATAATAATAATAATAATAATAATAATAATAATAATAATAATAATAATAATAATAATAATAATAATAATAATAATAATAATAATAATAATAATAATAATAATAATAATAATAATAATAATAATAATAATAATAATAATAATAATAATAATAATAATAATAATAATAATAATAATAATAATAATAATAATAATAATAATAATAATAATAATAATAATAATAATAATAATAATAATAATAATAATAATAAAAAACGATAACTCTTGTAACTTATTTCCAAAGTAATGGTATTGCGGATGATTTTACTATTGTATTTTGTGAGAAAGGAGAGTCAGAAGTCGCAGATTCGAGGTTTGCCTTAATTAGCGTGATGTATTTTTCTCCTTTCTCGCCAGGCAGCCTTTCTGTCACCATAGCAACACCGTCTGTATAACGTGCCAGGGGACGCCACTCAGCATTTCCAGTAAACAAACAGTATGGAATATTAGCCGTAGCTTTTAAGTCCATCCGTAAAGTGCTGACGTTTGTTTATTCCAGAGAGCATACGGGGCACCGAAAGTTGAAGTTAAGTCATATCGGACTATGACTGAAATGATGTTCAAATAAGTACAGGGTACATAGAACTTAGAGTTACCAGACATTCATCTGTCAGGATAAGAGAAAACCTCCAACGTTAAGTCATATCGGACGATGAATGAAATGATGTTCAAATAAGTACAGGGTACATAGAACTTAGAGTTACCAGACATTCATCTGTCAGGATAAGAGAAAACCTCCAACGTTAAGTCATATCGGACTATGAATAAAATGATGTTCAAATAAGTACAGAGTACATAGAGCTTAGAGTTACCAGACATTCATCTTTCAGGATAACAGAAAACCTCCAATGTTAAGTCATATCGGACGATGAATGAAATCATGTTCAAATAAGTACAGGGTACATAGAGCTTAGAGTTACCAGACATTCATCTTTCAGGATAAGAGAAAACCTCCAACGTTAAGTCATATCGGACGATGAATGAAATGATGTTCAAATAAGTACAGAGTACATAGAGCTTAGAGTTACCAGACATTCATCTTTCAGGATAAGAGAAAACCCCCAACGTTAAGTCATATCGGACGATGAATGAAATGATGTTCAAATAAGTACAGAGTACATAGAGCTTAGAGTTACCAGACATTCATCTTTCAGGATAAGAGAAAACCTCCAACGTTAAGTCATATCGGACGATGAATGAAATGATGTTCAAATAAGTACAGGGTACATTGAGCTTAGAGTTACCAGACATTCATCTTTCAGGATAAGAGAAAACCTCCAACGTTAAGTCATATCGGACGATGAATGAAATGATGTTCAAATAAGTACAGAGTACATAGAGCTTAGAGTTACCAGACATTCATCTTTCAGGATAAGAGAAAACCCCCAACGTTAAGTCATATCGGACGATGAATGAAATGATGTTCAAATAAGTACAGAGTACATAGAGCTTAGAGTTACAAGAAATTCATCTTTCAGGATAAGAGAAAACCTCCAACATTAAGTCATATCGGACGATGAATGAAATGATGTTCAAATAAGTACAGAGTACATAGAGCTTAGAGTTACAAGACATTCATCTTTCAGGATAAGAGAAAACCCCCAACGTTAAGTCATATCGGACGATGAATGAAATGATGTTCAAATAAGTACAGAGTACATAGAGCTTAGAGTTACCAGACATTCATCTTTCAGGATAAGAGAAAACCCCCAACGTTAAGTCATATCGGATGATGAATGAAATGATGTTCAAATAAGTACAGAGTACATAGAGCTTAGAGTTACCAGACATTCATTGTTCAGGATAAGAGAAAACCTCCAACGTTAAGTCATATCGGACGATGAATGAAATGATGTTCAAATAAGTACAGGGTACATAGAGCTTAGAGTTACCAGACATTCATTGTTCAGGATAAGAGAAAACCTCCAACGTTAAGTCATATCGGACGATGAGTGAAATGATGTTCAAATGAGTACAGGCTACATGGAGCTTAGAGTTACCAGACATTCATTTTTCAGGATAAGAGAAAACCTCCAACGTTAAGTCATATCGGACTATGAATGAAATGATGTTCAAATAAGTACAGAGGACATAGAGCTTAGAGTTACCAGACATTCATCTTTCAGGATAAGAGAAAACCTCCAACGTTAGGTCATATCGGACGATGAATGAAATGATGTTCAAATAAGTACAGAGTACATAGAGCTTAGAGTTACCACACATTCATCTTTCAGGATAAGAGAAAACCTCCAACGTTAAGTCATATCGGACGATGAATGAAATGATGTTCAAATAAGTACAGGGTACATAGAGCTTAGAGTTAGCAGACATTCATCTTTCAGGATAAGAGAAAACCTTCAACGTTAAGTCATATCGGACGATGAGTGAAATGATGTTCAAATGAGTACAGGCTACATAGAGCTTAGAGTTACCAGACATTCATCTTTCAGGATAAGAGAAAACCTCCAACGTTAAGTCATATCGGACTATGAATGAAATGATGTTCAAATAAGTACAGAGTACATAGAGCTTAGAGTTACCAGACATTCATCTTTCAGGATAAGAGAAAACCTTCAACGTTAAGTCATATCGGACGATGAGTGAAATGATGTTCAAATGAGTACAGGCTACATAGAGCTTAGAGTTACCAGACATTCATCTTTCAGGATAAGAGAAAACCTCCAACGTTAAGTCATATCGGACTATGAATGAAATGATGTTCAAATAAGTACAGGGTACATAGAGCTTAGAGTTATCAGACATTCATCTTTCAGGATAAGAGAAAACCTCCAACGTTAAGTCATATCGAACGATGTGTGAAATGATGTTCAAATAAGTACACGGTACATAGAGCTTAGAGTTATCAGACATTCATCTTTCAGGATAAGAGAAAACCTCCAACGCTAAGTCATATCGGACTATGAATGAAATGATGTTCAAATAAGTACACGGTACATAGAGCTTAGAGTTATCAGACATTCATCTTTCAGGATAAGAGAAAACCTCCATCGTTAAGTCATATCGGACTATGAATGAAATGATGTTCAAATAACTACAGAGTACATAGAGCTTAGAATTACCAGACATTCATCTTTCAGGATAAGAGAAAACCTCCAACGTTAAGTCATATCGGACGATGAATGAAATGATGTCCAAATAAGTACAGGGTACATAGAGCTTAGAGTTACCAGACATTCATCTTTCAGGATAAGAGGAAACCTCCAACGTTAAGTCATATCGGACGATGAATGAAATGATGTTCAAATAAGTACAGGATACATAGAGCTTAGAGTTATCAGACATTCATCTTTCAGGATAACAGAAAACCTCCAACGTTGTCATATCGGACGATGAATGAAATGATGTTCAAATAAGTACAGGATACATAGAGCTTAGAGTTACCAGACATTCATCTTTCAGGATAAGAGAAAACCTCCAACGTTAAGTCATATCGGACGATGAATGAAATGATGTCCAAATAAGTACAGGATACATAGAGCTTAGAGTTACCAGACATTCATCTTTCAGGATAAGAGAAAACCTCCAACGTTAAGTCATATCGGACGATGAATGAAATGATGTTCAAATGAGTACAGGGTACATAGAGCTTAGAGTTACCAGACATTCATCTTTCAGGATAAGAGGAAACCTCCAACGTTAAGTCATATCGGACGATGAATGAAATTATGTTCAAATGAGTACAGGATACATAGAGCTTAGAGTTACCAGAAATTCATCTTTCAGGATAAGAGAAAACCTCCAACGTTAAGTCATTTCGGACGTTGAATGAAATGATGTTCAAATAAGTACAGGATACATAGAGCTTAGAGTTACCAGACATTCATCTTTCAGGATAAGAGAAAACCTCCAACGTTAAGTCATATCGGACGATGAATGAAATGATGTTCAAATAAGTACAGGGTACATAGAGCTTAGGGTTAGCAGACATTCATCTTTCAGGATAAGAGAAAACCTCCAACGTTAAGTCATATCGGACGATGAATGAAATGATGTTCAAATAAGTACGGGATACATAGAGCTTAGAGTTACCAGACATTCATCTTTCAGGATAAGAGAAAACCTCCAACGTTAAGTCATATCGGACGCTGAATGAAATGATGTTCAAATAAGTACAGGGTGCATAGAGCTTAGAGTTACCAGACATTCATCTTTCAGGATAAGAGAAAACCTCCAACGTTAAGTCATATCGGACGATGAATGAAATGATGTTCAAATAAGTACAGAGTACATAGAGTTTAGAGTTACCAGACATTCATCTTTCAGGATAAGAGAAAACATCCAACGTTAAGTCATATCGGACGATGAATGAAATGATGTTCAAATAAGTACAGGGTACATAGAGCTTAGAGTTACCAGACATTCATCTTTCAGGATAAGAGAAAACCTCCAACGTTAAGTCATATCAGACGATGAATGAAATGATGTTCAAATAAGTACAGAGTACATAGAGCTTAGAGTTACCAGACATTCATCTTTCAGGATAAGAGAAAACCTCCAACGTTAAGTCATATCGGACGATGAATGAAATGATGTTCAAATAAGTACAGAGTACATAGAGCTTAGAGTTACCAGACATTCATCTTTCAGGATAAGAGAAAACCTCCAACGTTAAGTCATATCAGACGATGAATGAAATGATGTTCAAATAAGTACAGAGTACATAGAGCTTAGAGTTACCAGACATTCATCTTTCAGGATAAGAGAAAACCTCCAACGTTAAGTCATATCAGACGATGAATGAAATGATGTTCAAATAAGTACACGGTACATAGAGCTTAGAGTTACCAGACATTCATCTTTCAGGATAAGAGAAAACCTCCAACGTTAAGTCATATCGGACGATGAATGAAATGATGTCCAAATAAGTACAGGGTACATAGAGCTTAGAGTTACCAGACATTCATCTTTCAGGATAAGAGGAAACCTCCAACGTTAAGTCATATCGGATGATGAATGAAATGATGTTCAAATAAGTACACGGTACATAGAGCTTAGAGTTATCAGACATTCATCTTTCAGGATAAGAGAAAACCTCCAACGTTAAGTCATATCGGCCGATGAATGAAATGATGTTCAAATAAGTACAGGATACATAGAGCTTAGAGTTATCAGACATTCATCTTTCAGGATAAGAGAAAACCTCCAACGTTAAGTCATATCGGACTATGAATGAAATGATGTTCAAATAAGTACAGAGTACATAGAGCTTAGAGTTATCAGACATTCATCTTTCAGGATAAGAGAAAACCTCCAACGTTAAGTCATATCGGACGATGAATGAAATGATGTCCAAATAAGTACAGGATACATAGAGCTTAGAGTTACCAGACATTCATCTTTCAGGATAAGAGAAAACCTCCAACGTTAAGTCATATCGGACGATGAATGAAATGATGTTCAAATAAGTACAGGGTACATAGAGCTTAGAATTACCAGACATTCATCTATCAGGATAAGAGAAAACCTACAACGTTAAGTCATATCGGACGATGAATGAAATGATGTTCAAATAAGTACAGGGTACATAGAGCTTAGAATTACCAGACATTCATCTTTCAGGATAAGAGAAAACCTCCAACGTTAAGTCATATCGGACGATGAATGAAATGATGTCCAAATAAGTACAGGGTACATAGAGCTTAGAGTTACCAGACATTCATCTTTCAGGATAAGAGGAAACCTCCAACGTTAAGTCATATCGGACGATGAATGAAATGATGTTCAAATAAGTACACGGTACATAGAGCTTAGAGTTATCAGACATTCATCTTTCAGGATAAGAGAAAACCTCCAACGCTAAGTCATATCGGACTATGAATGAAATGATGTTCAAATAAGTACACGGTACATAGAGCTTAGAGTTATCAGACATTCATCTTTCAGGATAAGAGAAAACCTCCAACGTTAAGTCATATCGGACTATGAATGAAATGATGTTCAAATAACTACAGAGTACATAGAGCTTAGAATTACCAGACATTCATCTTTCAGGATAAGAGAAAACCTCCAACGTTAAGTCATATCGGACGATGAATGAAATGATGTCCAAATAAGTACAGGGTACATAGAGCTTAGAGTTACCAGACATTCATCTTTCAGGATAAGAGGAAACCTCCAACGTTAAGTCATATCGGACGATGAATGAAATGATGTTCAAATAAGTACAGGATACATAGAGCTTAGAGTTATCAGACATTCATCTTTCAGGATAACAGAAAACCTCCAACGTTGTCATATCGGACGATGAATGAAATGATGTTCAAATAAGTACAGGATACATAGAGCTTAGAGTTACCAGACATTCATCTTTCAGGATAAGAGAAAACCTCCAACGTTAAGTCATATCGGACGATGAATGAAATGATGTCCAAATAAGTACAGGATACATAGAGCTTAGAGTTACCAGACATTCATCTTTCAGGATAAGAGAAAACCTCCAACGTTAAGTCATATCGGACGATGAATGAAATGATGTCCAAATAAGTACAGGGTACATAGAGCTTAGAGTTACCAGACATTCATCTTTCAGGATAAGAGAAAACCTCCAACGTTGTCATATCGGACGATGAATGAAATGATGTTCAAATAAGTACAGGGTACATAGAGCTTAGAGTTACCAGACATTCATCTTTCAGGATAAGAGAAAACCTCCAACGTTAAGTCATATCGGACGATGAATGAAATGATGTTCAAATGAGTACAGGGTACATAGAGCTTAGAGTTACCAGACATTCATCTTTCAGGATAAGAGAAAACCTCCAACGTTAAGTCATATCGGACGATGAATGAAATGATGTTCAAATGAGTACAGGGTACATAGAGCTTAGAGTTACCAGACATTCATCTTTCAGGATAAGAGGAAACCTCCAACGTTAAGTCATATCGGACGATGAATGAAATTATGTTCAAATGAGTACAGGATACATAGAGCTTAGAGTTACCAGAAATTCATCTTTCAGGATAAGAGAAAACCTCCAACGTTAAGTCATTTCGGACGTTGAATGAAATGATGTTCAAATAAGTACAGGATACATAGAGCTTAGAGTTACCAGACATTCATCTTTCAGGATAAGAGAAAACCTCCAACGTTAAGTCATATCGGACGATGAATGAAATGATGTTCAAATAAGTACAGGGTACATAGAGCTTAGGGTTAGCAGACATTCATCTTTCAGGATAAGAGAAAACCTCCAACGTTAAGTCATATCGGACGATGAATGAAATGATGTTCAAATAAGTACGGGATACATAGAGCTTAGAGTTACCAGACATTCATCTTTCAGGATAAGAGAAAACCTCCAACGTTAAGTCATATCGGACGCTGAATGAAATGATGTTCAAATAAGTACAGGGTGCATAGAGCTTAGAGTTACCAGACATTCATCTTTCAGGATAAGAGAAAACCTCCAACGTTAAGTCATATCGGACGATGAATGAAATGATGTTCAAATAAGTACAGAGTACATAGAGTTTAGAGTTACCAGACATTCATCTTTCAGGATAAGAGAAAACATCCAACGTTAAGTCATATCGGACGATGAATGAAATGATGTTCAAATAAGTACAGGGTACATAGAGCTTAGAGTTACCAGACATTCATCTTTCAGGATAAGAGGAAACCTCCAACGTTAAGTCATATCAGACGATGAATGAAATGATGTTCAAATAAGTACAGAGTACATAGAGCTTAGAGTTACCAGACATTCATCTTTCAGGATAAGAGAAAACCTCCAACGTTAAGTCATATCGGACGATGAATGAAATGATGTTCAAATAAGTACAGAGTACATAGAGCTTAGAGTTACCAGACATTCATCTTTCAGGATAAGAGAAAACCTCCAACGTTAAGTCATATCAGACGATGAATGAAATGATGTTCAAATAAGTACAGAGTACATAGAGCTTAGAGTTACCAGACATTCATCTTTCAGGATAAGAGAAAACCTCCAACGTTAAGTCATATCAGACGATGAATGAAATGATGTTCAAATAAGTACACGGTACATAGAGCTTAGAGTTATCAGACATTCATCTTTCAGGATAACAGAAAACCTCCAACCTTAAGTCATATCGGACGATGAATGAAATGATGTTCAAATAAGTACAGGATACATAGAGCTTAGAGTTACCAGACATTCATCTTTCAGGATAAGAGAAAACCTCCAACGTTAAGTCATATCGGACGATGAATGAAATGATGTCCAAATAAGTACAGGATACATAGAGCTTAGAGTTACCAGACATTCATCTTTCAGGATAAGAGAAAACCTCCAACGTTAAGTCATATCGGACGATGAATGTAATGATGTCCAAATAAGTACAGGGTACATAGAGCTAAGAGTTACCAGACATTCATCTTTCAGGATAAGAGGAAACCTCCAACGTTAAGTCATATCGGACGATGAATGAAATGATGTTCAAATATGTACAGGGTACATAGAGCTTAGAGTTACCAGACATTCATCTTTCAGGATAAGAGAAAACCTCCAACGTTAAGTCATATCGGACGATGAATGAAATGATGTTCAAATGAGTACAGGATATATAGAGCTTAGAGTTACCAGACATTCATCTTTCAGGATAAGAGAGAACCTCCAAAGTTAAGTCATATCGTACGATGAATGAAATGATGTTCAAATAAGTACAGGGTACATAGAGCTTAGAATTACCAGACATTCATCTTTCAGGATAAGAGAAAACCTTCAACGTTAAGTCATATCGGACGATGAGTGAAATGATGTTCAAATGAGTACAGGCTACATAGAGCTTAGAGTTTCCAGACATTCATCTTTCAGGATAAGAGAAAACCTCCAACGTTAAGTCATATCGGACTATGAATGAAATGATGTTCAAATAAGTACAGAGTACATAGAGCTTAGAGTTATCAGACATTCATCTTTCAGGATAAGAGAAAACCTCCAACGTTAAGTCATATCGGACGATGAATGAAATGATGTCCAAATAAGTACAGGATACATAGAGCTTAGAGTTACCAGACATTCATCTTTCAGGATAAGAGAAAACCTCCAACGTTAAGTCATATCGGACGATGAATGAAATGATGTTCAAATAAGTACAGGGTACATAGAGCTTAGAATTACCAGACATTCATCTATCAGGATAAGAGAAAACCTACAACGTTAAGTCATATCGGACGATGAATGAAATGATGTTCAAATAAGTACAGGGTACATAGAGCTTAGAATTACCAGACATTCATCTTTCAGGATAAGAGAAAACCTCCAACGTTAAGTCATATCGGACGATGAATGAAATGATGTCCAAATAAGTACAGGGTACATAGAGCTTAGAGTTACCAGACATTCATCTTTCAGGATAAGAGGAAACCTCCAACGTTAAGTCATAGCGGATGATGAATGAAATGATGTTCAAATAAGTACACGGTACATAGAGCTTAGAGTTACCAGACATTCATCTTTCAGGATAAGAGAAAACCTCCAACGTTGTCATATCGGACGATGAATGAAATGATGTTCAAATAAGTACAGGGTACATAGAGCTTAGAGTTACCAGACATTCATCTTTCAGGATAAGAGAAAACCTCCAACGTTAAGTCATATCGGACGATGAATGAAATGATTTTCAAATGAGTACAGGGTACATAGAGCTTAGAGTTACCAGACATTCATCTTTCAGGATAAGAGAAAACCTCCAACGTTAAGTCATATCGGACGATGAATGAAATGATGTTCAAATGAGTACAGGGTACATAGAGCTTAGAGTTACCAGACATTCATCTTTCAGGATAAGAGGAAACCTCCAACGTTAAGTCATATCGGACGATGAATGAAATTATGTTCAAATGAGTACAGGATACATAGAGCTTAGAGTTACCAGAAATTCATCTTTCAGGATAAGAGAAAACCTCCAACGTTAAGTCATTTCGGACGTTGAATGAAATGATGTTCAAATAAGTACAGGATACATAGAGCTTAGAGTTACCAGACATTCATCTTTCAGGATAAGAGAAAACCTCCAACGTTAAGTCATATCGGACGATGAATGAAATGATGTTCAAATAAGTACAGGGTACATAGAGCTTAGGGTTAGCAGACATTCATCTTTCAGGATAAGAGAAAACCTCCAACGTTAAGTCATATCGGACGATGAATGAAATGATGTTCAAATAAGTACGGGATACATAGAGCTTAGAGTTACCAGACATTCATCTTTCAGGATAAGAGAAAACCTCCAACGTTAAGTCATATCGGACGCTGAATGAAATGATGTTCAAATAAGTACAGGGTGCATAGAGCTTAGAGTTACCAGACATTCATCTTTCAGGATAAGAGAAAACCTCCAACGTTAAGTCATATCGGACGATGAATGAAATGATGTTCAAATAAGTACAGAGTACATAGAGTTTAGAGTTACCAGACATTCATCTTTCGGGATAAGAGAAAACATCCAACGTTAAGTCATATCGGACGATGAATGAAATGATGTTCAAATAAGTACAGGGTACATAGAGCTTAGAGTTACCAGACATTCATCTTTCAGGATAAGAGGAAACCTCCAACGTTAAGTCATATCAGACGATGAATGAAATGATGTTCAAATAAGTACAGAGTACATAGAGCTTAGAGTTACCAGACATTCATCTTTCAGGATAAGAGAAAACCTCCAACGTTAAGTCATATCGGACGATGAATGAAATGATGTTCAAATAAGTACAGAGTACATAGAGCTTAGAGTTACCAGACATTCATCTTTCAGGATAAGAGAAAACCTCCAACGTTAAGTCATATCAGACGATGAATGAAATGATGTTCAAATAAGTACAGAGTACATAGAGCTTAGAGTTACCAGACATTCATCTTTCAGGATAAGAGAAAACCTCCAACGTTAAGTCATATCAGACGATGAATGAAATGATGTTCAAATAAGTACACGGTACATAGAGCTTAGAGTTATCAGACATTCATCTTTCAGGATAACAGAAAACCTCCAACCTTAAGTCATATCGGACGATGAATGAAATGATGTTCAAATAAGTACAGGATACATAGAGCTTAGAGTTACCAGACATTCATCTTTCAGGATAAGAGAAAACCTCCAACGTTAAGTCATATCGGACGATGAATGAAATGATGTCCAAATAAGTACAGGATACATAGAGCTTAGAGTTACCAGACATTCATCTTTCAGGATAAGAGAAAACCTCCAACGTTAAGTCATATCGGACGATGAATGTAATGATGTCCAAATAAGTACAGGGTACATAGAGCTAAGAGTTACCAGACATTCATCTTTCAGGATAAGAGGAAACCTCCAACGTTAAGTCATATCGGACGATGAATGAAATGATGTTCAAATATGTACAGGGTACATAGAGCTTAGAGTTACCAGACATTCATCTTTCAGGATAAGAGAAAACCTCCAACGTTAAGTCATATCGGACGATGAATGAAATGATGTTCAAATAAGTACAGGGTACATAGAGCTTAGAATTACCAGACATTCATCTTTCAGGATAAGAGAAAACCTTCAACGTTAAGTCATATCGGACGATGAGTGAAATGATGTTCAAAAGAGTACAGGCTACATAGAGCTTAGAGTTTCCAGACATTCATCTTTCAGGATAAGAGAAAACCTCCAACGTTAAGTCATATCGGACTATGAATGAAATGATGTTCAAATAAGTACAGAGTACATAGAGCTTAGAGTTATCAGACATTCATCTTTCAGGATAAGAGAAAACCTCCAACGTTAAGTCATATCGGACGATGAATGAAATGATGTCCAAATAAGTACAGGATACATAGAGCTTAGAGTTACCAGACATTCATCTTTCAGGATAAGAGAAAACCTCCAACGTTAAGTCATATCGGACGATGAATGAAATGATGTTCAAATAAGTACAGGGTACATAGAGCTTAGAATTACCAGACATTCATCTATCAGGATAAGAGAAAACCTACAACGTTAAGTCATATCGGACGATGAATGAAATGATGTTCAAATAAGTACAGGGTACATAGAGCTTAGAATTACCAGACATTCATCTTTCAGGATAAGAGAAAACCTCCAACGTTAAGTCATATCGGACGATGAATGAAATGATGTCCAAATAAGTACAGGGTACATAGAGCTTAGAGTTACCAGACATTCATCTTTCAGGATAAGAGGAAACCTCCAACGTTAAGTCATAGCGGATGATGAATGAAATGATGTTCAAATAAGTACACGGTACATAGAGCTTAGAGTTATCAGACATTCATCTTTCAGGATAAGAGAAAACCTCCAACGTTAAGTCATATCGGCCGATGAAAGAAATGATGTTCAAATAAGTACAGGATACATAGAGCTTAGAGTTATCAGACATTCATCTTTCAGGATAAGAGAAAACCTCCAACGTTAAGTCATATCGGACGATGAATGAAATGATGTTCAAATAAGTACACGGTACATAAAGCTTAGAGTTACCAGACATTCATCTTTCAGGATAAGAGAAAACCTCCAACGTTAAGTCATATCGGACGATGAATGAAATGATGTTCAAATAAGTACAGGATACATAGAGCTTAGAGTTACCAGACATTCATCTTTCAGGATAAGAGAAAACCTCCAACGTTAAGTCATATCGGACGATGAATGAAATGATGTTCAAATGAGTACAGGGTACATAGAGCTTAGAGTTACCAGACATTCATCTTTCAGGATAAGAGAAAACCTCCAACGTTAAGTCGTATCAGACGATGAATGAAATGATGTTCAAATAAGTACAGAGTACATAGAGCTTAGAGTTACCAGACATACATCTTTCAGGATAAGAGGAAACCTCCAACGTTAAGTCATATCGGACGATGAATGAAATGATGTTCAAATAAGTACAGAGTACATAGAGCTTAGAGTTACCAGACATTCATCTTTCAGGATAAGAGAAAACCTCCAACGTTAAGTCATATCAGACGATGAATGAAATCATGTTCAAATAAGTACAGAGTACATAGAGCTTAGAGTTACCAGACATTCATCTTTCAGGATAAGAGAAAACCTCCAACGTTAAGTCATATCAGACGATGAATGAAATGATGTTCAAATAAGTACACGGTACATAGAGCTTAGAGTTATCAGACATTCATCTTTCAGGATAACAGAAAACCTCCAACGTTAAGTCATATCGGACGATGAATGAAATGATGTTCAAATAAGTACAGGATACATAGAGCTTAGAGTTACCAGACATTCATCTTTCAGGATAAGAGAAAACCTCCAACGTTAAGTCATATCGGACGATGAATGAAATGATGTCCAAATAAGTACAGAGTACATAGAGCTTAGAGTTACCAGACATTCATCTTTCAGGATAAGAGGAAACCTCCAACGTTAAGTCATATCGGACAATGAATGAAATGATGTTCAAATAAGTACAGGGTACATAGAGCTTAGAGTTATCAGACATTCATCTTTCAGGATAAGAGAAAACCTCCAACGTTAAGTCATATCGGACGATGAATGAAATGATGTTCAAATGAGTACAGGATACATAGAGCTTAGAGTTACTAGACATTCATCTTTCAGGATAAGAGAAAACCTTCAACGTTAAGTCATATCGGACGATGAGTGAAATGATGTTCAAATGAGTACAGGCTACATAGAGCTTAGAGTTTCCAGACATTCATCTTTCAGGATAAGAGAAAACCTCCAACGTTAAGTCATATCGGACTATGAATGAAATGATGTTCAAATAAGTACAGAGTACATAGAGCTTAGAGTTATCAGACATTCATCTGTCAGGATAAGAGAAAACCTCCAACGTTAAGTCATATCGGACGATGAATGAAATGATGTCCAAATAAATACAGGATACATAGAGCTTAGAGTTACCAGACATTCATCTTTCAGGATAAGAGAAAACCTCCAACGTTAAGTCATATCGGACGATGAATGAAATGATGTTCAAATAAGTACAGGGTAAATAGAGCTTAGAATTACCAGACATTCATCTTTCTGGATAAGAGAAAACCTCCAACGTTAAGTCATATCGGACGATGAATGAAATGATGTTCAAATAAGTACAGGGTACATAGAGCTTAGAATTACCAGACATTCATCTTTCAGGATAAGAGAAAACCTCCAACGTTAAGTCATATCGGACGATGAATGAAATGATGTCCAAATAAGTACAGGGTACATAGAGCTTAGAGTTATCAGACATTCATCTTTCAGGATAAGAGAAAACCTCCAACGTTAAGTCATATCGGCCGATGAACGAAATGATGTTCAAATAAGTACAAGATACATAAAGCTTAGAGTTATCAGACATTCATCTTTCAGGATAAGAGAAAACCTCCAACGTTAAGTCATATCGGACAATGAATGAAATGATGTTCAAATAAGTACACGGTACATAAAGCTTAGAGTTACCAGACATTCATCTTTCAGGATAAGAGAAAACCTCCAACGTTAAGTCATATCGGACGATGAATGAAATGATGTTCAAATAAGTACAGGGTACATAGAGCTTAGAGTTACCAGACATTCATCTTTCAGGATAAGAGAAAACCTCCAACGTTAAGTCATATCGGACGATGAATGAAATGATGTTCAAATGAGTACAGGGTACATAGAGCTTAGAGTTACCAGACATTCATCTTTCAGGATAAGAGGAAACCTCCAACGTTAAGTCATATCGGACGATGAATGAAATGATGTTCAAATGAGTACAGGATACATAGAGCTTAGAGCTACCAGACATTCATCTTTCAGGATAAGAGGAAACCTCCAACGTTAAGTCATATCGCACGATGAATGAAATGATGTTCAAATGAGTACAGGGTACATAGAGCTTAGAGTTACCAGACATTCATCTTTCAGGATAAGAGAAAACCTCCAACGTTAAGTCATATCGGACGATGAATGATATGATGTTCAAATGAGTACAGGATACATAGAGCTTAGAGTTACCAGACATTCACCTTTCAGGATAAGAGAAAACCTCCAACGTCAAGTCATATCGGACGATGAATGAAATGATGTTCAAATGAGTACAGGGTACATAGAGCTTAGAGTTAACAGACATTCATCTTTCAGGATAAGAGAAAACCTCCAACGTTAAGTCATATCGGACGATGAATGAAATGATGTTCAAATGAGTACAGGGTACATAGAGCTTAGAGTTACCAGACATTCATCTTTCAGGATAAGAGGAAACCTCCAACGTTAAGTCATATCGGACGATGAATGAAATTATGTTCAAATGAGTACAGGATACATAGAGCTTAGAGTTAGCAGAAATTCATCTTTCAGGATAAGAGAAAACCTCCAACGTCAAGTCATATCGGACGTTGAATGAAATGATGTTCAAATAAGTACAGGATACATAGAGCTTAGAGTTACCAGACATTCATCTTTCAGGATAAGAGAAAACCTCCAACGTTAAGTCATATCGGACGATGAATGAAATGATGTTCAAATAAGTACAGGGTACATAGAGCTTAGAGTTACCAGACATTCATCTTTCAGGATAAGAGAAAACCTCCAACGTTAAGTCATATCGGACGATGAATGAAATGATGTTCAAATAAGTACAGGATACATAGAGTTTAGAGTTATCAGACATTCATCTTTCAGAATAAGAGAAAACATCCAACGTTAAGTTATATCGGACGATGAATGAAATGATGTTCAAATAAGTACAGGGTACATAGAGCTTAGAGTTACCAGACATTCATCTTTCAGGATAAGAGAAAACATACAACGTTAAGTCATATCGGACGATGAATGAAATGATGTTCAAATAAGTACAGAGTACATAGAGTTTAGAGTTACCAGACATTCATCTTTCAGGATAAGAGAAAACATCCAACGTTAAGTCATATCGGACGATGAATGAAATGATGTTCAAATAAGTACAGGGTACATAGAGCTTAGAGTTACCAGACATTCATCTTTCAGGATAAGAGAAAACCTGCAACGTTAAGTCATATCGGACGATGAATGAAATGATGTTCAAATAAGTACAGAGTACATAGAGCTTAGAGTTACCAGACATTCATCTTTCAGGATAAGAGAAAACCTCCAACGTTAAGTCATATCAGACGATGAATGAAATGATGTTCAAGTAAGTACAGAGTACATAGAGCTTAGAGTTACCAGACATTCATCTTTCAGGATAAGAGAAAACCTCCAACGTTAAGTCATATCAGACGATGAATGAAATGATGTTCAAATAAGTACAGGGTACATAGAGCTTAGAGTTACCAGACATTCATCTTTCAGGATAAGAGAAAACCTCCAACGTTAAGTCATATCGGACGATGAATGAAATGATGTTCAAATAAGTACAGAGTACATAGAGCTTAGAGTTACCAGACATTCATCTTTCAGGATAAGAGAAAACCTCCAACGTTAAGTCATATCGGACGATGAATGAAATGATGTTCAAATGAGTACAGGATACATAGAGCTTAGAGTTACTAGACATTCATCTTTCAGGATAAGAGAAAACCTCCAACATTAAGACATATCAGACGATGAATGAAATGACGTTCAAATAAGTACAGAGTACATAGAGCTTAGAGTTAGCGGACATTCATCTTTCATGATAAGAGAAAACCTCCAACATTAAGTCATATCAGACGATGAATGAAATGATGTTCAAATAAGTACAGAGTACATAGAGCTTAGAGTTACCAGACATTCATCTTTCATGATAAGAGAAAACCTCCAACGTTAAGTCATATCGGACGATGAATGAAATGATGTTCAAATAAGTACAGCGTACACAGAGCTTAGAGTTACCAGACATTCATCTTTCAGGATAAGAGAAAACCTCCAACGTTAAGTCATATCGGACAATGAATAAAATGATGTTCAAATAAGTACAGAGTACATAGAGCTTAGAGTTACCAGACATTCATCTTTCAGGATAAGAGAAAACCTCCAACGTTAAGTCATATCGGACGATGAATGAAATGATGTTCAAATAAGTACAGAGTACATAGAGCTTAGAGTTACCGGACATTCATCTTTCATGATAAGAGAAAACCTCCAACATTAAGTCATATCAGACGATGAATGAAATGATGTTCAAATAAGTACAGAGTACATAGAGCTTAGAGTTACCAGACATTCATCTTTCATGATAAGAGAAAACCTCCAACGTTAAGTCATATCGGACGATGAATGAAATGATGTTCAAATAAGTACAGAGTACATAGAGCTTAGAGTTACCAGACATTCATCTTTCAGGATAAGAGAAAACCTCCAACGTTAAGTCATATCGGACGATGAATGAAATGATGTTCAAATAAGTACAGGGTACATAGAGCTTAGAGTTACCAGACATTCATCTTTCAGGATAAGAGAAAACCTCCAACGTTAAGTCATATCGGACGATGAATGAAATGATGTTCAAATGAGTACAGGATACATAGAGCTTAGAGTTACCAGACATTCATCTTTCAGGATAAGAGAAAACCTCCAACGTTAAGTCATATCGGACGATGAATGAAATGATGTCCAAATAAGTACAGGGTACATAGAGCTTAGAGTTACCAGACATTCATCTTTCAGGATAAGAGGAAACCTCCAACGTTAAGTCATATCGGACGATGAATGAAATGATGTTCAAATAAGTACACGGTACATAGAGCTTAGAGTTATCAGACATTCATCTTTCAGAATAAGAGAAAACCTCCAACGTTAAGTCATATCGGCCGATGAATGAAATGATGTTCAAATAAGTACAGGATACATAGAGCTTAGAGTTATCAGACATTCATCTTTCAGGATAAGAGAAAACCTCCAACGTTAAGTCATATCGGACGATGAATGAAATGATGTTCAAATAAGTACACAGTACATAAAGCTTAGAGTTACCAGACATTCATCTTTCAGGATAAGAGAAAACCTCCAACGTTAAGTCATATCGGACGATGAATGAAATGATGTTCAAATAAGTACAGGATACATAGAGCTTAGAGTTACCAGACATTCATCTTTCAGGATAAGAGAAAACCTCCAACGTTAAGTCATATCGGACGATGAATGAAATGATGTTCAAATGAGTACAGGGTAGATAGAGCTTAGAGTTACCAGACATTCATCTTTCAGGATAAGAGGAAACCTCCAACGTTAAGTCATATCGGACGATGAATGAAATGATGTTCAAATGAGTACAGGATACATAGAGCTTAGAGCTACCAGACATTCATCTTTCAGGATAAGAGGAAACCTCCAACGTTAAGTCATATCGGACGATGAATGAAATGATGTTCAAATGAGTACAGGGTACAATGAGCTTAGAGTTACCAGACATTCATCTTTCAGGATAAGAGAAAACCTCCAACGTTAAGTCATATCGGACGATGAATGAAATGATGTTCAAATGAGTACAGGATACATAGAGCTTACAGTTACCAGACATTCATCTTTCAGGATAAGAGAAAACCTCCAACGTTAAGTCATATCGGACGATGATTGAAATGATGTTCAAATGAGTACAGGGTACATAGAGCTTAGAGTTACCAGACATTCATCTTTCAGGATAAGAGAAAACCTCCAACGTTAAGTCATATCGGACGATGAATGAAATGATGTTCAAATGAGTACAGGGTACATAGAGCTTAGAGTTACCAGACATTCATCTTTCAGGATAAGAGGAAACCTCCAACGTTAAGTCATATCGGACGATGAATGAAATTATGTTCAAATGAGTACAGGATACATAGAGCTTAGTGTTACTAGAAATTCATCTTTCAGGATAAGAGAAAACCTCCAACGTTAAGTCATATCGGACGTTGAATGAAATGATGTTCAAATAAGTACAGGATACATAGAGCTTAGAGTTACCAGACATTCATCTTTCAGGATAAGAGAAAACCTCCAACGTTAAGTCATATCGGACGATGAATGAAATGATGTTCAAATAAGTACAGGGTACATAGAGCTTAGAGTTACCAGACATTCATCTTTCAGGATAAGAGAAAACCTCCAACGTTAAGTCATATCGGACGATGAATGAAATGATGTTCAAATAAGTACAGAGTACATAGAGTTTAGAGTTATCAGACATTCATCTTTGAGAATAAGAGAAAACATCCAACGCTAAGTCATATCGGACGATGAATGAAATGATGTTCAAATAAGTACATGGTACATAGAGCTTAGAGTTACCAGACATTCATCCTTCAGGATAAGAGAAAACATCCAACGTTAAGTCATATCGGACGATGAATGAAATGATGTTCAAATAAGTACAGGGTACATAGAGCTTAGAGTTATCAGACATTCATCTTTCAGGATAAGAGAAAACCTCCAACGTTAAGTCATATCGGACGATGAATGAAATGATGTTCAAATGAGTACAGCATACATAGAGCTTAGAGTTACTAGACATTCATCTTTCAGGATAAGAGAAAACCTCCAACGTTAAGTCATATCGTACGATGAATGAAATGATGTTCAAATAAGTACAGGGTACATAGAGCTTAGAATTACCAGACATTCATCTTTCAGGATAAGAGAAAACCTTCAACGTTAAGTCATATCGGACGATGAGTGAAATGATGTTCAAATGAGTACAGGCTACATAGAGCTTAGAGTTTCCAGACATTCATCTTTCAGGATAAGAGAAAACCTCCAACGTTAAGTCATATCGGACTATGAATGAAATGATGTTCAAATAAGTACAGAGTACATAGAGCTTAGAGTTATCAGACATTCATCTGTCAGGATAAGAGAAAACCTCCAACGTTAAGTCATATCGGACGATGAATGAAATGATGTCCAAATAAATACAGGATACATAGAGCTTAGAGTTACCAGACATTCATCTTTCAGGATAAGAGAAAACCTCCAACGTTAAGTCATATCGGACGATGAATGAAATGATGTTCAAATAAGTACAGGGTACATAGAGCTTAGAATTACCAGACATTCATCTTTCTGGATAAGAGAAAACCTCCAACGTTAAGTCATATCGGACGATGAATGAAATGATGTTCAAATAAGTACAGGGTACATAGAGCTTAGAATTACCAGACATTCATCTTTCAGGATAAGAGAAAACCTCCAACGTTAAGTCATATCGGACGATGAATGAAATTATGTCCAAATAAGTACAGGGTACATAGAGCTTAGAGTTACCAGACATTCATCTTTCAGGATAAGAGGAAACCTCCAACGTTAAGTCATATCGGACGATGAATGAAATGATGTTCAAATAAGTACACGGTACATAGAGCTTAGAGTTATCAGACATTCATCTTTCAGGATAAGAGAAAACCTCCAACGTTAAGTCATATCGGCCGATGAACGAAATGATGTTCAAATAAGTACAGGATACATAGAGCTTAGAGTTATCAGACATTCATCTTTCAGGATAAGAGAAAACCTCCAACGATAAGTCATATCGGACAATGAATGAAATGATGTTCAAATAAGTACACGGTACATAAAGCTTAGAGTTACCAGACATTCATCTTTCAGGATAAGAGAAAACCTCCAACGTTAAGTCATATCGGACGATGAATGAAATGATGTTCAAATAAGTACAGGATACATAGAGCTTAGAGTTACCAGACATTCATCTTTCAGGATAAGAGAAAACCTCCAACGTTAAGTCATATCGGACGATGAATGAAATGATGTTCAAATGAGTACAGGGTACATAGAGCTTAGAGTTACCAGACATTCATCTTTCAGGATAAGAGAAAACCTCCAACGTTAAGTCGTATCAGACGATGAATGAAATGATGTTCAAATAAGTACAGAGTACATAGAGCTTAGAGTTACCAGACATTCATCTTTCAGGATAAGAGAAAACCTCCAACGTTAAGTCATATCGGACGATGAATGAAATGATGTTCAAATAAGTACAGAGTACATAGAGCTTAGAGTTACCAGACATTCATCTTTCAGGATAAGAGAAAACCTCCAACGTTAAGTCATATCAGACGATGAATGAAATCATGTTCAAATAAGTACAGAGTACATAGAGCTTAGAGTTACCAGACATTCATCTTTCAGGATAAGAGAAAACCTCCAACGTTAAGTCATATCAGACGATGAATGAAATGATGTTCAAATAAGTACACGGTACATAGAGCTTAGAGTTATCAGACATTCATCTTTCAGGATAACAGAAAACCTCCAACGTTAAGTCATATCGGACGATGAATGAAATGATGTTCAAATAAGTACAGGATACATAGAGCTTAGAGTTACCAGACATTCATCTTTCAGGATAAGAGAAAACCTCCAACGTTAAGTCATATCGGACGATGAATGAAATGATGCCCAAATAAGTACAGGATACATAGAGCTTAGATTTACCAGACATTCATCTTTCAGGATAAGAGAAAACCTCCAACGTTAAGTCATATCGGACGATGAATGAAATGATGTCCAAATAAGTACAGAGTACATAGAGCTTAGAGTTACCAGACATTCATCTTTCAGGATAAGAGGAAACCTCCAACGTTAAGTCATATCGGACGATGAATGAAATGATGTTCAAATAAGTACAGGGTACATAGAGCTTAGAGTTGTCAGACATTCATCTTTCAGGATAAGAGAAAACCTCCAACGTTAAGTCATATCGGACGATGAATGAAATGATGTTCAAATGAGTACAGGATACATAGAGCTTAGAGTTACTAGACATTCATCTTTCAGGATAAGAGAAAACCTTCAACGTTAAGTCATATCGGACGATGAGTGAAATGATGTTCAAATGAGTACAGGCTACATAGAGCTTAGAGTTTCCAGACATTCATCTTTCAGGATAAGAGAAAACCTCCAACGTTAAGTCATATCGGACTATGAATGAAATGATGTTCAAATAAGTACAGAGTACATAGAGCTTAGAGTTATCAGACATTCATCTGTCAGGATAAGAGAAAACCTCCAACGTTAAGTCATATCGGACGATGAATGAAATGATGTCCAAATAAATACAGGATACATAGAGCTTAGAGTTACCAGACATTCATCTTTCAGGATAAGAGAAAACCTCCAACGTTAAGTCATATCGGACGATGAATGAAATGATGTTCAAATAAGTACAGGGTAAATAGAGCTTAGAATTACCAGACATTCATCTTTCTGGATAAGAGAAAACCTCCAACGTTAAGTCATATCGGACGATGAATGAAGTGATGTTCAAATAAGTACAGGGTACATAGAGCTTAGAATTACCAGACATTCATCTTTCAGGATAAGAGAAAACCTCCAACGTTAAGTCATATCGGACGATGAATGAAATGATGTCCAAATAAGTACAGGGTACATAGAGCTTAGAGTTATCAGACATTCATCTTTCAGGATAAGAGAAAACCTCCAACGTTAAGTCATATCGGCCGATGAACGAAATGATGTTCAAATAAGTACAAGATACATAAAGCTTAGAGTTATCAGACATTCATCTTTCAGGATAAGAGAAAACCTCCAACGTTAAGTCATATCGGACAATGAATGAAATGATGTTCAAATAAGTACACGGTACATAAAGCTTAGAGTTACCAGACATTCATCTTTCAGGATAAGAGAAAACCTCCAACGTTAAGTCATATCGGACGATGAATGAAATGATGTTCAAATAAGTACAGGATACATAGAGCTTAGAGTTACCAGACATTCATCTTTCAGGATAAGAGAAAACCTCCAACGTTAAGTCATATCGGACGATGAATGAAATGATGTTCAAATGAGTACAGGGTACATAGAGCTTAGAGTTACCAGACATTCATCTTTCAGGATAAGAGGAAACCTCCAACGTTAAGTCATATCGGACGATGAATGAAATGATGTTCAAATGAGTACAGGATACATAGAGCTTAGAGCTACCAGACATTCATCTTTCAGGATAAGAGGAAACCTCCAACGTTAAGTCATATCGCACGATGAATGAAATGATGTTCAAATGAGTACAGGGTACATAGAGCTTAGAGTTACCAGACATTCATCTTTCAGGATAAGAGAAAACCTCCAACGTTAAGTCATATCGGACGATGAATGATATGATGTTCAAATGAGTACAGAATACATAGAGCTTAGAGTTACCAGACATTCACCTTTCAGGATAAGAGAAAACCTCCAACGTTAAGTCATATCGGACGATGAATGAAATGATGTTCAAATGAGTACAGGGTACATAGAGCTTAGAGTTACCAGACATTCATCTTTCAGGATAAGAGAAAACCTCCAACGTTAAGTCATATCGGACGATGAATGAAATGATGTTCAAATGAGTACAGGGTACATAGCGCTTAGAGTTACCAGACATTCATCTTTCAGGATAAGAGGAAACCTCCAACGTTAAGTCATATCGGACGATGAATGAAATTATGTTCAAATGAGTACAGGATACATAGAGCTTAGAGTTAGCAGAAATTCATCTTTCAGGATAAGAGAAAACCTCCAACGTCAAGTCATATCGGACGTTGAATGAAATGATGTTCAAATAAGTACAGGATACATAGAGCTTAGAGTTACCAGACATTCATCTTTCAGGATAAGAGAAAACCTCCAACGTTAAGTCATATCGGACGATGAATGAAATGATGTTCAAATAAGTACAGGGTACATAGAGCTTAGAGTTACCAGACATTCATCTTTCAGGATAAGAGAAAACCTCCAACGTTAAGTCATATCGGACGATGAATGAAATGATGTTCAAATAAGTACAGGATACATAGAGTTTAGAGTTATCAGACATTCATCTTTCAGAATAAGAGAAAACATCCAACGTTAAGTTATATCGGACGATGAATGAAATGATGTTCAAATAAGTACAGGGTACATAGAGCTTAGAGTTACCAGACATTCATCTTTCAGGACAAGAGAAAACATCCAACGTTAAGTCATATCGGACGATGAATGAAATGATGTTCAAATAAGTACAGAGTACATAGAGTTTAGAGTTACCAGACATTCATCTTTCAGGATAAGAGAAAACATCCAACGTTAAGTCATATCGGACGATGAATGAAATGATGTTCAAATAAGTACAGGGTACATAGAGCTTAGAGTTACCAGACATTCATCTTTCAGGATAAGAGAAAACCTCCAACGTTAAGTCATATCAGACGATGAATGAAATGATGTTCAAATAAGTACACGGTACATAGAGCTTAGAGTTACCAGACATTCATCTTTCAGGATAAGAGAAAACCTGCAACGTTAAGTCATATCGGACGATGAATGAAATGATGTTCAAATAAGTACAGAGTACATAGAGCTTAGAGTTACCAGACATTCATCTTTCAGGATAAGAGAAAACCTCCAACGTTAAGTCATATCAGACGATGAATGAAATGATGTTCAAGTAAGTACAGAGTACATAGAGCTTAGAGTTACCAGACATTCATCTTTCAGGATAAGAGAAAACCTCCAACGTTAAGTCATATCAGACGATGAATGAAATGATGTTCAAATAAGTACAGGGTACATAGAGCTTAGAGTTACCAGACATTCATCTTTCAGGATAAGAGAAAACCTCCAACGTTAAGTCATATCGGACGATGAATGAAATGATGTTCAAATAAGTACAGAGTACATAGAGCTTAGAGTTACCAGACATTCATCTTTCAGGATAAGAGAAAACCTCCAACGTTAAGTCATATCGGACGATGAATGAAATGATGTTCAAATGAGTACAGGATACATAGAGCTTAGAGTTACTAGACATTCATCTTTCAGGATAAGAGAAAACCTCCAACATTAAGTCATATCAGACGATGAATGAAATGACGTTCAAATAAGTACAGAGTACATAGAGCTTAGAGTTAGCGGACATTCATCTTTCATGATAAGAGAAAACCTCCAACATTAAGTCATATCAGACGATGAATGAAATGATGTTCAAATAAGTACAGAGTACATAGAGCTTAGAGTTACCAGACATTCATCTTTCATGATAAGAGAAAACCTCCAACGTTAAGTCATATCGGACGATGAATGAAATGATGTTCAAATAAGTACAGCGTACACAGAGCTTAGAGTTACCAGACATTCATCTTTCAGGATAAGAGAAAACCTCCAACGTTAAGTCATATCGGACAATGAATAAAATGATGTTCAAATAAGTACAGAGTACATAGAGCTTAGAGTTACCAGACATTCATCTTTCAGGATAAGAGAAAACCTCCAACGTTAAGTCATATCGGACGATGAATGAAATGATGTTCAAATAAGTACAGAGTACATAGAGCTTAGAGTTACCGGACATTCATCTTTCATGATAAGAGAAAACCTCCAACATTAAGTCATATCAGACGATGAATGAAATGATGTTCAAATAAGTACAGAGTACATAGAGCTTAGAGTTACCAGACATTCATCTTTCATGATAAGAGAAAACCTCCAACGTTAAGTCATATCGGACGATGAATGAAATGATGTTCAAATAAGTACAGAGTACATAGAGCTTAGAGTTACCAGACATTCATCTTTCAGGATAAGAGAAAACCTCCAACGTTAAGTCATATCGGACGATGAATGAAATGATGTTCAAATAAGTACAGGGTACATAGAGCTTAGAGTTACCAGACATTCATCTTTCAGGATAAGAGAAAACCTCCAACGTTAAGTCATATCGGACGATGAATGAAATGATGTTCAAATGAGTACAGGATACATAGAGCTTAGAGTTACCAGACATTCATCTTTCAGGATAAGAGAAAACCTCCAACGTTAAGTCATATCGGACGATGAATGAAATGATGTCCAAATAAGTACAGGGTACATAGAGCTTAGAGTTACCAGACATTCATCTTTCAGGATAAGAGGAAACCTCCAACGTTAAGTCATATCGGATGATGAATGAAATGATGTTCAAATAAGTACACGGTACATAGAGCTTAGAGTTATCAGACATTCATCTTTCAGAATAAGAGAAAACCTCCAACGTTAAGTCATATCGGCCGATGAATGAAATGATGTTCAAATAAGTACAGGATACATAGAGCTTAGAGTTATCAGACATTCATCTTTCAGGATAAGAGAAAACCTCCAACGTTAAGTCATATCGGACGATGAATGAAATGATGTTCAAATAAGTACACAGTACATAAAGCTTAGAGTTACCAGACATTCATCTTTCAGGATAAGAGAAAACCTCCAACGTTAAGTCATATCGGACGATGAATGAAATGATGTTCAAATAAGTACAGGATACATAGAGCTTAGAGTTACCAGACATTCATCTTTCAGGATAAGAGAAAACCTCCAACGTTAAGTCATATCGGACGATGAATGAAATGATGTTCAAATGAGTACAGGGTAGATAGAGCTTAGAGTTACCAGACATTCATCTTTCAGGATAAGAGGAAACCTCCAACGTTAAGTCATATCGGACGATGAATGAAATGATGTTCAAATGAGTACAGGATACATAGAGCTTAGAGCTACCAGACATTCATCTTTCAGGATAAGAGGAAACCTCCAACGTTAAGTCATATCGGACGATGAATGAAATGATGTTCAAATGAGTACAGGGTACAATGAGCTTAGAGTTACCAGACATTCATCTTTAAGGATAAGAGAAAACCTCCAACGTTAAGTCATATCGGACGATGAATGAAATGATGTTCAAATGAGTACAGGATACATAGAGCTTACAGTTACCAGACATTCATCTTTCAGGATAAGAGAAAACCTCCAACGTTAAGTCATATCGGACGATGAATGAAATGATGTTCAAATGAGTACAGGGTACATAGAGCTTAGAGTTACCAGACATTCATCTTTCAGGATAAGAGAAAACCTCCAACGTTAAGTCATATCGGACGATGAATGAAATGATGTTCAAATGAGTACAGGGTACATAGAGCTTAGAGTTACCAGACATTCATCTTTCAGGATAAGAGGAAACCTCCAACGTTAAGTCATATCGGACGATGAATGAAATTATGTTCAAATGAGTACAGGATACATAGAGCTTAGTGTTACTAGAAATTCATCTTTCAGGATAAGAGAAAACCTCCAACGTTAAGTCATATCGGACGTTGAATGAAATGATGTTCAAATAAGTACAGGATACATAGAGCTTAGAGTTACCAGACATTCATCTTTCAGGATAAGAGAAAACCTCCAACGTTAAGTCATATCGGACGATGAATGAAATGATGTTCAAATAAGTACAGGGTACATAGAGCTTAGAGTTACCAGACATTCATCTTTCAGGATAAGAGAAAACCTCCAACGTTAAGTCATATCGGACGATGAATGAAATGATGTTCAAATAAGTACAGAGTACATAGAGTTTAGAGTTATCAGACATTCATCTTTGAGAATAAGAGAAAACATCCAACGCTAAGTCATATCGGACGATGAATGAAATGATGTTCAAATAAGTACATGGTACATAGAGCTTAGAGTTACCAGACATTCATCTTTCAGGATAAGAGAAAACATCCAACGTTAAGTCATATCGGACGATGAATGAAATGATGTTCAAATAAGTACAGGGTACATAGAGCTTAGAGTTATCAGACATTCATCTTTCAGGATAAGAGAAAACCTCCAACGTTAAGTCATATCGGACGATGAATGAAATGATGTTCAAATGAGTACAGCATACATAGAGCTTAGAGTTACTAGACATTCATCTTTCAGGATAAGAGAAAACCTCCAACGTTAAGTCATATCGTACGATGAATGAAATGATGTTCAAATAAGTACAGGGTACATAGAGCTTAGAATTACCAGACATTCATCTTTCAGGATAAGAGAAAACCTTCAACGTTAAGTCATATCGGACGATGAGTGAAATGATGTTCAAATGAGTACAGGCTACATAGAGCTTAGAGTTTCCAGACATTCATCTTTCAGGATAAGAGAAAACCTCCAACGTTAAGTCATATCGGACTATGAATGAAATGATGTTCAAATAAGTACAGAGTACATAGAGCTTAGAGTTATCAGACATTCATCTGTCAGGATAAGAGAAAACCTCCAACGTTAAGTCATATCGGACGATGAATGAAATGATGTCCAAATAAATACAGGATACATAGAGCTTAGAGTTACCAGACATTCATCTTTCAGGATAAGAGAAAACCTCCAACGTTAAGTCATATCGGACGATGAATGAAATGATGTTCAAATAAGTACAGGGTACATAGAGCTTAGAATTACCAGACATTCATCTTTCTGGATAAGAGAAAACCTCCAACGTTAAGTCATATCGGACGATGAATGAAATGATGTTCAAATAAGTACAGGGTACATAGAGCTTAGAATTACCAGACATTCATCTTTCAGGATAAGAGAAAACCTCCAACGTTAAGTCATATCGGACGATGAATGAAATTATGTCCAAATAAGTACAGGGTACATAGAGCTTAGAGTTACCAGACATTCATCTTTCAGGATAAGAGGAAACCTCCAACGTTAAGTCATATCGGACGATGAATGAAATGATGTTCAAATAAGTACACGGTACATAGAGCTTAGAGTTATCAGACATTCATCTTTCAGAATAAGAGAAAACCTCCAACGTTAAGTCATATCGGCCGATGAATGAAATGATGTTCAAATAAGTACAGGATACATAGAGCTTAGAGTTATCAGACATTCATCTTTCAGGATAAGAGAAAACCTCCAACGTTAAGTCATATCGGACGATGAATGAAATGATGTTCAAATAAGTACAGGATACATAGAGCTTAGAGTTACCAGACATTCATCTTTCAGGATAAGAGAAAACCTCCAACGTTAAGTCATATCGGACGATGAATGAAATGATGTTCAAATGAGTACAGGGTAGATAGAGCTTAGAGTTACCAGACATTCATCTTTCAGGATAAGAGGAAACCTCCAACGTTAAGTCATATCGGACGATGAATGAAATGATGTTCAAATGAGTACAGGATACATAGAGCTTAGAGCTACCAGACATTCATCTTTCAGGATAAGAGGAAACCTCCAACGTTAAGTCATATCGGACGATGAATGAAATGATGTTCAAATGAGTACAGGGTACATAGAGCTTAGAGTTACCAGACATTCATCTTTCAGGATAAGAGAAAACCTCCAACGTTAAGTCATATCGGACGATGAATGAAATGATGTTCAAATGAGTACAGGATACATAGAGCTTACAGTTACCAGACATTCATCTTTCAGGATAAGAGAAAACCTCCAACGTTAAGTCATATCGGACGATGAATGAAATGATGTTCAAATGAGTACAGGGTACATAGAGCTTAGAGTTACCAGACATTCATCTTTCAGGATAAGAGAAAACCTCCAACGTTAAGTCATATCGGACGATGAATGAAATGATGTTCAAATGAGTACAGGGTACATAGAGCTTAGAGTTACCAGACATTCATCTTTCAGGATAAGAGGAAACCTCCAACGTTAAGTCATATCGGACGATGAATGAAATTATGTTCAAATGAGTACAGGATACATAGAGCTTAGTGTTACTAGAAATTCATCTTTCAGGATAAGAGAAAACCTCCAACGTTAAGTCATATCGGACGTTGAATGAAATGATGTTCAAATAAGTACAGGATACATAGAGCTTAGAGTTACCAGACATTCATCTTTCAGGATAAGAGAAAACCTCCAACGTTAAGTCATATCGGACGATGAATGAAATGATGTTCAAATAAGTACAGGGTACATAGAGCTTAGAGTTACCAGACATTCATCTTTCAGGATAAGAGAAAACCTCCAACGTTAAGTCATATCGGACGATGAATGAAATGATGTTCAAATAAGTACAGAGTACATAGAGTTTAGAGTTATCAGACATTCATCTTTGAGAATAAGAGAAAACATCCAACGCTAAGTCATATCGGACGATGAATGAAATGATGTTCAAATAAGTACATGGTACATAGAGCTTAGAGTTACCAGACATTCATCTTTCAGGATAAGAGAAAACATCCAACGTTAAGTCATATCGGACGATGAATGAAATGATGTTCAAATAAGTACAGAGTACATAGAGTTTAGAGTTACCAGACATTCATCTTTCAGGATAAGAGAAAACATCCAACGTTAAGTCATATCGGACGATGAATGAAATGATGTTCAAATAAGTACAGGGTACATAGAGCTTAGAGTTACCAGACATTCATCTTTCAGGATAAGAGAAAACCTCCAACGTTAAGTCATATCAGACGATGAATGAAATGATGTTCAAATAAGTACAGAGTACATAGAGCTTAGAGTTACCAGACATTCATCTTTCAGGATAAGAGAAAACCTGCAACGTTAAGTCATATCGGACGATGAATGAAATGATGTTCAAATAAGTACAGAGTACATAGAGCTTAGAGTTACCAGACATTCATCTTTCAGGATAAGAGAAAACCTCCAACGTTAAGTCATATCAGACGATGAAAGAAATGATGTTCAAATAAGTACAGAGTACATAGAGCTTAGAGTTACCAGACATTCATCTTTCAGGATAAGAGAAAACCTCTAACGTTAAGTCATATCAGACGATGAATGAAATGATGTTCAAATAAGTACAGGGTACATAGAGCTTAGAGTTACCAGACATTCATCTTTCAGGATAAGAGAAAACCTCCAACGTTAAGTCATATCGGACGATGAATGAAATGATGTTCAAATAAGTACAGAGTACATAGAGCTTAGAGTTACCAGACATTCATCTTTCAGGATGAGAGAAAACCTCCAACGTTAAGTCATATCGGACGATGAATGAAATGATGTTCAAATGAGTACAGGATACATAGAGCTTAGAGTTACCAGACATTCATCTTTCAGGATAAGAGAAAACCTCCAACATTAAGTCATATCAGACGATGAATGAAATGATGTTCAAATAAGTACAGAGTACATAGAGCTTAGAGTTACCGGACATTCATCTTTCATGATAAGAGAAAACCTCCAACATTAAGTCATATCAGACGATGAATGAAATGATGTTCAAATAAGTACAGAGTACATAGAGCTTAGAGTTACCAGACATTCATCTTTCATGATAAGAGAAAACCTCCAACGTTAAGTCATATCGGACGATGAATGAAATGATGTTCAAATAAGTAGAGGGTACATAGAGCTTAGAGTTACCAGACATTCATCTTTCAGGATAAGGGAAAACCTCCAACGTTAAGTCATATCGGACGATGAATGAAATGATGTTCAAATAAGTACAGAGTACATAGAGCTCAGAGTTACCAGACATTCATCTTTCAGGATAAGAGAAAACCTCCAACGTTAAGTCATATCGGACGATGAATGAAATGATGTTCAAATGAGTACAGGATACATAGAGCTTAGAGTTACCAGACATTCATCTTTCAGGATAAGAGAAAACCTCCAACATTAAGTCATATCAGACGATGAATGAAATGATGTTCAAATAAGTACAGAGTACATAGAGCTTAGAGTTACCGGACATTCATCTTTCATGATAAGAGAAAACCTCCAACATTAAGTCATATCAGACGATGAATGAAATGATGTTCAAATAAGTACAGAGTACATAGAGCTTAGAGTTACCAGACATTCATCTTTCATGATAAGAGAAAACCTCCAACGTTAAGTCATATCGGACGATGAATGAAATGATGTTCAAATAAGTACAGAGTACATAGAGCTTAGAGTTACCAGACATTCATCTTTCAGGATAAGAGAAAACCTCCAACGTTAAGTCATATCGGACGATGAATGAAATGATGTTCAAATAAGTACAGAGTACATAGAGCTTAGAGTTACCAGACATTCATCTTTCAGGATAAGAGAAAACCTCCAACGTTAAGTCATATCGGACGATGAATGAAATGATGTTCAAATAAGTACAGGGTACATAGAGCTTAGAGTTACCAGACATTCATCTTTCAGGATAAGAGAAAACCTCCAACGTTAAGTCATATCGGACGATGAATGAAATGATGTTCAAATGAGTACAGGATACATAGAGCTTAGAGTTACCAGACATTCATCTTTCAGGATAAGAGAAAACCTCCAACGTTAAGTCATATCGGACGATGAATGAAATGATGTTCAAATAAGTACAGGGTACATAGAGCTTAGAGTTATCAGACATTCATCTTTCAGGATAAGAGAAAACCTCCAACGTTAAGTCATATCGGACGATGAATGAAATGATGTTCAAATAAGTACAGGGTACATAGAGCTTAGAGTTATCAGTCATTCATCTTTCAGGATAAGAGAAAACCTCCAACGTTAAGTCATATCGGACGATGAATGAAATGATGCTCAAATAAGTTCAGGGTACATAGAGCTTAGAGTTATCAGTCATTCAGCTTTCAGGATAAGGGAAAACCTCCAACGTTAAGTCGTATCGGACGATGAATGAAATGATGTTCAAATGAGTACAGGGTACATAGAGCTTAGAGTTACCAGACATTCATCTTTCAGGATAAGAGAAAACTTCCAATGTTAAGTCATATCGGACGATGAATGAAATGATGTTCAAATGAGTACAGGGTACATAGAGCTTAGAGTTACCAGACATTCATCTTTCAGGATAAGAGAAAACTTCCAATGTTAGTCATATCTGAGAGTCTGCAGATTGTCATCTCGTTTAAACTTAGTACTGAACTCGCAAAAGGCGAGTTCACTTATATTTATTTAAATAATTCCTGCCTATCCATTACAAATTACATACTAATTATATAAAGATAAAGAACAGGTACATGGTTCAAACACACGTTCGGCTTGATGTTGTTGTCTCCGCATCAAGTGGAAAGTTGCTTTGTTGATGACTTCATTAGTGATCAATAGATGCCTATAGCGATTACTTGTTAGAAACATACATTACACCAGATACGATGTTCCCTTCTCAACTCTAGGCGTGTAACTCCGCATCAAGCACGCAAATCATTTCACGCTATCTATAATAAATCGTTCTATCAGGAACATCCTAGCCTTCCAGAATTATTATCTGTTTTAGCAGACATATAAAACAAAAGATAGATTCTTATGAACAGTATGCATATAATAAATGAATGCAAAAATGAAACATGTAGTTAAAGACATAATTTATTAAACAAGACCGCGGAAGAATTCTGAAGAGGTAAAGTAGACAGATATACAAGATGCTAATGTACTGTACCGAAATATTTTCAGAGCAAGTAGAGACATCTTGAAAAAGTAAATTGAGATAGGAGACTTATGGCTTTTGGTTGAAATACGAAAGCTACGGATATAACTTTCTAATCTGTCAATACGCCACTGATAACACTTGAGTATACAACACACGAAAATGAACTTACGAGGGCTGTTTAATAAAGAGTGATCATAACATTTTACGTCATTATTTTTCGCACTAAAATTCAATCTTATTATATTCTGTTAGCTTGATTGAAGAAAACACGCCGTAGTAGTTTCATTGTTGGTACTCCTGTTTCCAGCCTGTGAGAACCAGGCAAGTTCAGACATGTTCAGTATCGCCTACCACTGTAATGGAGGTAACACGCGAGGAACAATATGTGGCTTTGAAATTCTGCTTTAGTCTCAACAAATCTTCAGTTGAGGCTTATACAATGTTACAGAAAGCATATGGAGAGTCTGTTATTCCCTACAGCACAGCTCGAAGGTGGTTTAAAATGTTTAAAGAGGGGAGACAATCAATTTCAAAGCAAGGTGGACCCGGTGCTCCAGTTACTGCTCTTACGGAAGAAAACATCAACACTGCTGCTGCCATTGTGAGAGAGAATCGAAGAATTACCTTAACATCACTTTGTGAAATACTGAACATTTCATTTGGTGCCACCCACACGTTGGTGACAACCATTACACATGAGACGTGTTAGTGCGCGATGGCTTCCAGGACTGTTGATTCCCGAACAAAAGGACATTCGCATGCAGGTCTACATGCAGTTAAAGTTGATGTTAGAGGAAGATCCGGAGTTTCTTTCTAACGTAATCACTGCTGATGAAACTTGGCTACATCATGTTGATCCTGAGAGCAAACAGCAAAGCTCAGTGTGGAAATATCCTTCATCACCAACCCCCCCCCCAAAAAGCAAAAGTGGTTGCTTCTGCTGGGAAAGTTATGGTCATCTCATTCTTTGATATTCATGGAATGGTTTCTCAGCATGTTGTACCTCAACCGCCCTATAGTCCGGATTTAGCCGCATGTGACATTTTTCTATTCCCTAACTTGAAGGAACGCCTTTTTTGGAGGCATTATCCGTCATCAGAAGCAGTGGTGAAGGCTGCGGAGGCGATTTTGAAGGATATCGCAAAAATGGTTTCCAGCATGTCTTTGAAGACTGACAGAAACGCTGAGACAAGTGCATCGTATTCACGGGAGACTATTTTAGGAAGGGCCATCAAAATTATGAGAATGAGTAAAGGTATGTTGTCAAAAAAAGTGATAATTCTTTATTGAACATCCCTCGGACATAACATAGAAAGGAAATGTAACTCTTTCCGTCAGGTTTTTAGGAACTGCTCGAAATGGCCAGCTGCGTTTTAATGCAAAGTTGACAGTGCAGAAGGAACAACTGCCGCACTCTGTGTGTGTGTCGAATAACTTTACGTGTTGATAGTATTAGGGCAGTTAGGTTATCTTCTGAGGTAACAGGTGTTTCATACACCTGAGACTTTTAGCTACGAATTACGCTATTTCCTCCTATAAGAATTTACGTACGTATTAAAAACACGAATACAAATATTAACTACAAACCACTGACCTTTCAAATACCGGATTCTGATGTTATGGATTAGGCCACTAGTACAGCTACAAGAAACACCGTTACAGTAGGCTACATGATGCAAGAAGACAGTTAATCACTATTCATTGTCACACTGGCAGGTGATAATTCGATATTTTTTGAGAACGCCAATAAAGAGCTACTAAGAATCAGTATTTCTATACTCGGGAACCACTTTTAAACACATTCTAATCCAGTAACTTCAACCACTTTGTTTAAATACGAATTTATCAGAATCTATTGCCAATTAGGTTTAACACAACTGTAGACGATGCATTGCCTATCTGAATTTGCTTATATGAGTCACCTCTACAATAGCTTAAATTATTTTGGTGTAGTTCATTAAAACTCAGTATGTTGGTAAAAATGTAGCAATCACTTATTATATTTTATTTTGATACAATCATGACTGTCCTCTACAAAATTGTAACACGACGAACCATCACTATAATATTTATACCCGATTTCATCAACATATGTTAAGACTTAACACGGCTGTTACTATATTTAGCAATACTTATAATCAGAGCTAGGAAGTTCGTACCGATTTCCTTGAGCAGTGTAAGAGCGGTCAGGCATGGCTATACCACGCAGTGCTACTAGCAAGGACAAGATTCATCGTAGAATACAACTCATTACTACAAAACAGATGTAACTGTATGACACAGAGCTAGGAAGTTCGTACCGCTTTCCTTGAGCAGTGTAAGAGCGCTCAGTAATGGCTTTACCACGCAGCGCTACTAGCAAGCACAAGGTTCATCGTAGAATACAACCCATTACTACAAAACAGATGTAACTGTATGACATAGAGCTAGGAAGTTCCTACCGATTTCCTTGAGCAGTGTAAGAGCGCTCAGTAATGGCTATACCACGCAGTGCTACTAGCAAGGACAAGGTTAATCGTAGAATACAACTCATAACTACAAGTAACTGCAAGACACCGAGCTAGAAAGTTCATACCGATTTCCTTGAGCAGTGTAAGAGCGCTCAGTAATGGCTATACTACGCAGTGCTACTAGCAAGGACAAGGTTCATCAAAGAATACAACTCATTACTACAAGCAACTGCGAGACACAGAGCTAGAAAGTTCCTACCAATTTCCTTGAGCAGTGTAAGAGCGGTCAGGCATGGCTATACCACGCAGTGCTACTAGCAAGGACAAGGTTCATCGTAGAATACAACTCATTACTACAAAACAGATGTAACTGTATGACACAGAGCTAGGAAGTTCGTACTGATTTCCTTGTGTAGTGTAAGAGCGGCCAGGCATGGCTATACCACGCAGCGCTACTAGTAAGGGCAAGGTTCATCGTAGAATACAACTCATTACTACATAACAGGTGTAACTGTATGACACAGAGCTAGGAAGTTCGTACCGATTTCCTTGAGCAGTGTTAGAGCGTCCAGGCATGTCTATACCACGCAGCGCTACTAGCAAGGGCAAGGTTCATCGTAGAATACAACTCATTACTACATAACAGGTGTAACTGTATGACACAGAGCTAGGAAGTTCGTACCGCTTTCCTTGAGCAGTGTAAGAGCGCTCAGTAATGGCTTTACCACGCAGCGCTACTAGCAAGGACAAGGTTCATCGTAGAATACAACCCATTACTACAAAACAGATGTAACTGTATGACATAGAGCTAGGAAGTTCCTACCGATTTCCTTGAGCAGTGTAAGAGCGCTCAGTAATGGCTATACCACGCAGTGCTACTAGCAAGGACAAGGTTAATCGTAGAATACAACTCATAACTACAAGTAACTGCAAGACACAGAGCTAGAAAGTTCATACCGATTTCCTTGAGCAGTGTAAGAGCGCTCAGTAATGGCTATACTACGCAGTGCTACTAGCAAGGACAAGGTTCATCAAAGAATACAACTCATTACTACAAGCAACTGCGAGACACAGAGCTAGAAAGTTCCTACCAATTTCCTTGAGCAGTGTAAGAGCGGTCAGGCATGGCTATACCACGCAGTGCTACTAGCAAGGACAAGGTTCATCGTAGAATACAACTCATTACTACAAAACAGGTGTAGCTGTATGACACAGAGCTAGGAAGTTCGTACCGATTTCCTAGAGCAGTGTAAGAGCGGTCAGGCATGGCTATACCACGCAGTGCTACTAGCAAGGGCAAGGTTCATCGTAGAATACAACTCATTACTACAAAACAGATGTAACTGTGTGACACAGAGCTAGGAAGTTCGTACCGATTTCCTTGAGCAGTGTAAGAGCGACCTGGCATGGCTATACAACGTAGCGCTACTAGCAAGGGCAAGGCGCCTCTTAGAATACAACTCATTACTACAAAACAGATGTAACTGTATGACACAGAGCTAGGAAGTTCGTAACTATTTCCTTGAGCAGTGTAAGAGCGGTCAGACATGGTTATACCACGCAGCGCTACTAGCAAGGGCAAGGTTCATCGTAGAATACAACTCATTACTACAAAACAGATGTAACTGTGTGACACAGAGCTAGAAAGTTCGTACCGATTTCCTTGAGCAGTGTAAGAGCGACCTGGCATGGCTATACAACGCAGCGCTACTAGCAAGGACAAGGCGCGTCGTAGAATATAACTCATTACTGTAACTTGTATCCTAAACTAATACATATTACATGTGTAGCACATATTTTACACCGAGTGGCCGATAAAATCAATTGAAGTTATGTAGGTGTAGACAGATTTGTAGCTCACATGTAAAAGATATTTTTGAAAGCATCTTACAGGATTGCAAAGTTCAGAGAGTTAGCACCAGACATATCGCTACCAGCATGACCAGTTATCACCAGACGGGGAACTTGCCGAACATTATGACAGAACGGATGGCAGTTCTAGCATACAAACTACCAAAGATCTAGTAACGAACAGTTTTGTAGAAATATATTATTGATTGCACATTTGTTCAAAAAGTTACCCATAGCTATCACACTGTTACAGTCCAGAGGTATGGAGCTGATTGAATCTGAGCGACATGTAGAACTGTCAAGAGGATTTACCAAACCTGGAGCATTCTACCTGAAATAAAGATGAAAATGAAAAGTGAAATTGGAAATACAGGATTCGGTGTGATTTACCGTATACGCGATGCACTTTTGGATCCCAACAAAAGCTATGATACTGATACAGGACTGATAAAATATTTCAAATGTGCCCCAATCACTTCATGTGAGGTATAAGGAACATTTTTTTGCAGGATAAGTCTTATTTGACGGGACGAAGAATGAGCTTTTCATTTGAAAGGCTTCAGAGGTGCATTATTGTTTTTAGTAATATGGCCGCACATGAGTAAATATTTTGATTTTGTGGGTTCGTGAAATTAAAAAAGTTCAATTACGCCACTCAAAATGTTCTTTATTTCCACCTTATTCCAATATCACAATTACAATTTAATGTACACAATTAAATTTTGCCAGTTAGTCTTTACACGTACGCTCGACGCTACTTACACACCGCACACCACAACAACACTACACTCAACTGACTGTCGCTTCCGGTATTGATCGGCCCGAAGTTTCCCGAATCTCCTTTTATGGAGGGGGAAAACATTCTCGAAGCTTCGTGTCACTTCGAGTGGCAGGAGGAGGGATAAACGAAGACTCAGTTACCCCTCCTGTCTCCCCTCTCTCCACCGGCCATCATTTATTGATCGGCATCGCGAGTCTGCCCCCTGGGTAACAATATGAATTCCTGCTTTGGTATTTTGTCTAGTAAGAGTGTTCAGATATTTATGAAATTAATTTTATAATTTGGATATTATTTTACATTCGATCAGGAAATTTTACAGCCCGCGTTATAATTGCTTGGGTACTGGATTATGGCTTCACGGGTGATCAGCCGCGTCAAATTGATGAACATCGAGCTTTCGGCCATTGTGAACTCTATGGCCTTCGTCAGGAAATGAGTGGGTATTGGGTATTGGATGTCGGTGGTAACCTGTATAGGAACAGCGGGCGGTACAAACTCCCTAGCTCTGGTTATAACATAAGTTATAAGTGTTAGCTTAACACTCCTGTTAAATTAGAAGCCATATTTCTGTTGTTAAATTGTTGACAATTGTAGAGTTGTGGAAACGTAGAGTCAGAATGAAAAATTCAAAGCCATAGCCGGGATTCGAACCACGGATCTTCTGGTCTCCATCCAGCCGCTTAACCTTAAGCTACTATGGCCAACGTGCCGATATGACATTAAATTCTCCAACTGACTCGTATTTTCCCGGTAAACACTTAGGGGTTCTCATAAACACATGAGACAACTACCTTAATGGCGACTTACTATGCTGTAAGTACTTTAAGGCCCGGGCTTTATAGTAAACCACTAGGAGTTCTCATAAACACATGAGACTACTACCTTAATGACGACTTACTATGATGTAAGTACTTTAAGGCCCGGGCTTTATAGTTAACCACTAGGAGTTCTCATAAACACATGAGACTACTACCTTAATGACGACTTACTATGCTGTAAGTACTTTAAGGACCGGGCTTTATAGTAAACCACTAGGAGTTCTCATAAACACATGAGACAACTACCTTAATGACGACTTACTATGCTCTAAGTACTTTAAGGCCCGGGATTTATAGTAAACCACTAGGAGTTCTCATAAACCCATGAGACAACTACCTTAATGACGACTTACTATGATGTAAGTACTTTAAGGCCGGGCTTTATAGTTAACCACTAGGAGTTCTCATAAACACATGAGACAACTACCTTAATGACGACTTACTATGCTGTAAGTACTTTAAGGCCCGGGCTTTATAGTAAACCACTAGGAGTTCTCATAAACACATGAGACAACTACCTTAATGACGACTTACTATGCTGTAAGTACTTTAAGGCCCGGGCTTTATAGTAAACCACTAGGAGTTCTCATAAACACATGAGACAACTACCTTACTGGCGACTTACTATGCTGTAAGTACTTTAAGGCCCGGGCTTTATAGTAAACCACTAGGAGTTCTCATAAACACATGAGACAACTACCTTAATGACGACTTACTATGCTGTAAGTACTTTAAGACCCGGGCTTTATAGTTAACCACTAGGAGTTCTCATAAACACATGAGACAACTACCTTAATGACGACTTACTATGCTGTATGTACTTTAAGGCCCGGGCTTTATAGTAAACCACTAGGAGTTCTCATAAACACATGAGACAACTACCTTAATGACGACTTACTATGCTGTAAGTACTTTAAGGCCCGGGCTTTATAGTAAACCACTAGGAGTTCTCATAAACACATGAGACAACTACCTTAATGACGACTTACTATGCTGTAAGTACTTTAAGGACCGGGCTTTATAGTAAACCACTAGGAGTTCTCATAAACACATGAGACAACTACCTTAATGACGACTTACTATGCTGTAAGTACTTTAAGGTCCGGGCTTTATAGTAAACCACTAGGAGTTCTCATAAACACATGAGACAACTACCTTAATGACGACTTACTATGCTGTAAGTACTTTAAGGTCCGGGCTTTATAGTAAACCACTAGGAGTTCTCATAAACACATGAGACAACTACCTTAATGACGACTTACTATGCTGTAAGTACTTTAAGGACCGGGCTTTATAGTAAACCACTAGGAGTTCTCATAAACACATGAGACAACTACCTTAATGACGACTTACTATGCTGTAAGTACTTTAAGGCCCGGGCTTTATAGTAAACCACTAGGAGTTCTCATAAACACATGAGACAACTACCTTAATGACGACTTACTATGCTGTAAGTACTTTAAGGACCGGGCTTTATAGTAAACCACTAGGAGTTCTCATAAACACATGAGACAACTACCTTAATGGCGACTTACTATGCTGTAAGTACTTTAAGGCCCGGGCTTTATAGTAAACCACTAGGAGTTCTCATAAACACACGAGACAACTACCTTAATGACGACTTACTATGCTGTAAGTACTTTAAGGTCCGGGCTTTATAGTAAACCACTAGGAGTTCTCATAAACACATGAGACAACTACCTTAATGACGACTTACTATGCTGTAAGTACTTTAAGGACCGGGCTTTATAGTAAACCACTAGGAGTTCTCATAAACACATGAGACAACTACCTTAATGACGACTTACTATGCTGTAAGTACTTTAAGGCCCGGGCTTTATAGTAAACCACTAGGAGTTCTCATAAACACACGAGACAACTACCTTAATGACGACTTACTATGCTGTAAGTACTTTAAAGCCCGGGCTTTATAGTAAACCACTAGGAGTTCTCATAAACACATGAGACGACTACCTTAATGACGACTTACTATGCTGTAAGTACTTTAAGGCTCGGGCTTTATAGTAAACCACTAGGAGTTCTCATAAACACATGAGACAACTACCTTAATGACGACTTACTATGCTGTAAGTACTTTAAAGCCCGGGCTTTATAGTAAACCACTAGGAGTTCTCATAAACACATGAGACAACTACCTTAATGACGACTTACTATGCTGTAAGTACTTTAAGGTCCGGGCTTTATAGTTAACCACTAGGAGTTCTCATAAACACATGAGACAACTACCTTAATGACGACTTACTATGCTGTAAGTACTTTAAGGCCCGGGCTTTATAGTAAACCACTAGGAGTACTCATAAACACATGAGACAACTACCTTAATGACGACTTACTATGCTGTAAGTACTTTAAGGCCCGGGCTTTATAGTAAACCACTAGGAGTTCTCATAAACACATGAGACAACTACCTTAATGACGACTTACTATGCTGTAAGTACTTTAAGGCCCGGGCTTTATAGTAAACCACTAGGAGTACTCATAAACACATGAGACAACTACCTTAATGGCGACTTGCAACATGTAAGTACTTTAAGGACATAGTAGCTGAAATGGTTAGAGCGGCTGGACGGTTCAAATCCCGCCTATGGCATTGAATTTTTCATTCTGACTCTACGTTTCCACAACTTAGCCTACACCGGCTAGTGTGAAGGAACAATTAATTTCCATTAATTGTAGAGTTGTCAAGATGGCGGTCGCGAACGTAGCTTTCGATGTCAATTTGCTATATTTAGACCGTTTAAATGACAGTCGTAATAGACAACGGCCTACGAGGAGAAATGTAAGGGTGTGTACCGGTTTAGAACCCGCGATCTTGGGACCAGTAGACCAACACAGGCTTGGAGATGATGACCGGTTCTGATCCTACTAACCAGTCCTCCATAAGAAGAGCGTAAACAGATAATATTTTGGAGTTGGTAGACATTCCGTTTGCCAAGTTTGGGAGTACAATTCTGTTACTGTTATAATCCTCTGAAATAAGTGAGATTTACACTACACCCTAGTTTATAGGCAACTTCTTCCACAGCTTTGTGATGCCAATTGTATAACGTCCCGGAGAACTCATATGGCGAGCGTAACTGAGGTAACGTTTGCAAAGTGTAGCGGATTATTGTGAATGAAGCATTTCTCACCTTTGGTGAAGTTCTAGCAGAATTCTTGAGCTTCTCCACGGCTGCTCTCTGCACCCAGGGTCGAAGTATCGCAGCGGCGTTTTCTACCAATTTAAGAATAATTCCAAAATTTGTTCCAAAATATGTTTTATTTCCTCTTGATGAATACGTATTTTCTGTTTATTTACAGAATGTTAGTAATAGTAATATTTATGGAGGTACTAAGCTTTTACAATTTTTGGACTGCCCTCTGTTTTGGCCCAGGCCACTGCTACACAGGACAGTCCATTAAGTATATTTACAGACATGTTACAATATGTATTATTACAGAATAGTCACTTATTATTCCTTCTCTATTTTTACAGTCCACACCCACTTGTTTTTAACCTTACTTAAAAACTGACCTATGTTTTTATAATTTTTACTTAAAACCTTGATTAAGCTGATTCTCCTATTCATTTTTGATATTTGACATTCTTTCCTCCACATCTCTGTTTCCTTACAATCAAACAATATATGTTTTATATCCTTTTTATCCCCACACAATGGGCACTCGTCTTGCGGGTATCCATTTCTTTGACCTCTTAATCTCCATATCCCTGCTCTTATCCATGCTAACCCCTTTCTTTCTTCACTGTTAGTGCTATCTATATACCTCTCCCTCCCCCAACTATTTTTCAATTGAATATAGAAAACAAGTGATCTCTTCTCTGCTATTTGACTAAACAGTTTCTGGATCTCCATGTCTTCAAATCTTATTCTAGCCCCTTTCCAAAAACCTTTATAATTAGTTTCTCTATTTCTCCAAATATCACCCATACCATTATTTTCCAAATTATTTCTTAAATTACCCATCCTTTATTTGGTAAACTTAGTTCTTGATACTTCAAGCATTGTTTCAGTATATTGCCCTCCTCTAAATTCAATATCCTATACCAATATTTTAGTGCCCTTTCTATAACTAACCCTTTTCTTGGAACTTTCCCCATTTCAATTAGAGCTACTTCATTTGCAGTTGATATTGGCAGCCCTAGAACTTCCTTACAAAACCCCCTGTGTACATAATCTAAAGCTTCCCATCCCTTTTCTAGCCCCCAAATCTCAATACCATATAGCATTCGTGTCTCAACCACCGAATTATATACCCTTTCTAACCATTTCATTTCCATTTCAGGTGTTTTATACAAACATCCTCTTACAGCTGCCATTGCTGCTTTCCCTTTTGCCAGTGCACATTTCTTTTGCTTCTCCCATTTCCCTCCTGCATCAATTTTCATTCCTAAGTAATTACATTCACGTACTAGTTTATATTCGATTCCCTCTTTGTACCACTTCTCATGTTTACTCAGTTTAGTACCTTTTTTAAGGGTATGTATGACTGAAATTTTCAAATTCTGAACTAATAATGCTAGCTTTTTTAAATTTACACCATAGGTGTAGTATAATGTAAACATGTTACAACCTAAATTTAAACCATTTCTCTCCAGCAGTTTAGAAATTATGATAAATTTTGTATGTTTTTTGTTACGTCACTAAAAAAAGTCCCTTGCGACAAAATATTTTGAATTTTGGTCTAATATTTTAACCCTATGTTCATAATACACATACTTTTTGAAATTGCTCTGGGTTTTTCTGTGTCTCCTTTAATTTAGGTCACAAAAAGTTTTTAATTTACAAATATCCTTTCTTTGTCTAAAAAGCTGTAAGTTTTGTGTTTGAAAATTAAAAATATATGCTTATATACATTTCACAATAAAACCTAGGGCAATTTCCATTCCTGATGATATTCTGAACCTGTGTAGGAAATTTCATGAATGTAGTACAAAAACTGCATCGCAAGGAGCATTTTACAGGAAGAAAAATGCTGAAAATATGAACATTGAGAAAACAGCGATTAAAGATTTGATTGCATAACTCACATTAAAATCCACCAGGCTGATAGGTTGGGCCCTCAGATTTCTTTTTCCTCTCCTCTGTTGCTGCTTTTTCCACCTTTTTCTTCTTTAGATGTTGTTTTTCTTCTGCACAACTTCGCTTCTTGCTTTGCAGGATACGAGTCTGATCTCGCTGCACTGAAGTTTTCCTTGTTGAGTCTACTACACTTTCACCTCTGATATTTTGCTGCAGCTCCAATGACTTAAGACTACCCATGTTAAACTCACTGATGCTTTTAATAACAGCAAGATCCAATTTTTGTTTTGATATGAAAACTTCCTTTGGGCACTTACTCCATATGATATGATGCAAAGATTCATTGGCATTCTGTGTTTTTCCTGTTTTGCACCTCTCTAGTAATGTTGTAGAAGCCAGCCTCTGATATATTGGCAACATTTTAGGAACTATTTTGTCAGAAAGCCTTATTTTTCTTGTCTTGAATTGAAAATTTAAGACCGGAAAACAGACAAAGAATGTGGATGTAGGCAAAAGAGGGCGTGACTCTGACAGAGTTTAAAGGCCACCGACATTTAAATAAGCATTTAAAAATGGCGTTCGGAGGCAAATTATGCATTTTTCACATTCGGGAATGTCTAAATTATTTTATAGAATTAAAATAAAAAAAGTCGTTATTTTCACGATTTTCATGAAATTTCAGTCATACATACCCTTAAAAACTACAATTTGGGTTTTAGCTCTATTCACCTTTAGGCCCCAAGTACACAATGTTGTATATTATAGGATGTTTAATTTCCTAAATTATAGAATGAGTGACTCGTCAATAAATCTTTTGTACACTTCACTGCTGTATTTGCTAAAAACTTTGTCACTAATAACCTTACACTCAACTATATCTCTATACCACTGTAGCACGGATATAACTTAAACGTTTTTTTGTAGACTTACAGAGCGTCGCGTATAAAACACGTCTGATTCCTAAGACAGATGCGTGCAGATGTTCTGGTTCTTGCAAAGATTCCAATTTCTTCCTTATTATGTTGCCATGGTTACACAAATTCTAAACTTTTATTGATTAAAGTCATAGGTTACGTAATCTCATTCTAGAAATTACCCATAATAATAATCTTTTACAAACCTTAACTTTTGTTGTATCATTCTCATAGTGGGATTTACTTTAAACTTATATTTTAACATAAATTACAATCTCTTTAACTATCTTTAATACATTCATTTTAAAAGAATTTAAAACAACATAAAATGCGAGGCGTGTCCTTAAAATAAGGTGTCCAAGGCGTGTGACAGTTCGCGAGCTGTGCGAACTTATCCCTGAAGTCAGTAAGACTACGATTGACAAGATTTTGACCGAACATTTGTATTATCGCAAGGTGTGTGCGAGGTGGGTCCCCAAAATGCTTATGGTAAAGTGTTGAAGCGGCCCACCGATTCCTGGAGCGCTATGCAGAACAGGACGAGGAATTGTTGGATTCAATTGTCACTGGCGATGAAACCTGGGTACACCACACAATACCAGAAACTAAAGAACGTTCTCGTCAGTCGCGGCATTCGAATTCGCCGAAGCCGTGAAAGTTCAAACAGACATTTTCTGCCGGAAAAGTGATGGCCAGTGTGTTCTGGGACAGAAAAGGTGTATTGTTGTGCGAGTTTATGCCTACTGACACAACAATAAACGTCGCTAGCTGCTGTGAGACTTTAAAAAAATTGCGACGTGCTATGCAAATCGAAGGAGGGAAATGCTGACGAAGGGAGTGATTTTTCATCACGACAACGCTCGTTCGGATGGGACAGTCCAAACTTAGCACCTAGTGATTTTCATCTGTTTCCTGAGTTGAAGCAACACCAACTCCAATACTCAGACCATAATATGAGAATCGATTGTAGGAAAAATGGCGGCGCTCGTGGCCCAGCTTGTTATGTTGTGGTTATATCTACAGAGTAAAGTGTGTGTTTGTTTACTTTGATTGTGTGTTTGAAGAATTAATGTAATTCATATTACAGTGACAATTAGTGACTAACGAGTTAGTTTATAGTTAAGTATTTAACATAAAGTGATAACGTTTACCTAAATATATACTGTGAAGTATTGTCGAAATGCATCGTTGTTGTGTTCCCAGCTGCAATCTAATTATGGTAATGTACCTCACACGACATTTAAATTTGCGAAGGAAAAATCGTAATGGTATAAGTGGATCAGGATCATAAATCGTAAAGATTTTAAAGTAAATGACAAAACTGTAGTTCGTATTCATCATTTTGAACAGTGCTTTGAGGTTAAGGAAGACATATTTCCTGTAAATGATGGTGAACCAATTCGTGCCCTTCGAAAAGTACAAAAATTAATAGATGATGCCTACCCCACGATTTTTAAGAATCAGCCATCCTATCACACATTAAAGCTCAACCAGAAAATACGAAATCCTGAAGAATGCATCCAAGACATTTTACAGAGAGTGAAGACAATTTTAATATTTGGTGTGCACAAGATGTTATTGACAGTTTTGAGTCCTTAAAAACCGAAGTGGTGAGGAGATTTTAACCCATTGATAGGCATTATTAAAGACGATTAGTTACGTTCTTTTCAATAACTTTCAAGATCCCAGCTTCACTGATGTTCCTTCACTTAATAAGTTTCAAAGTATTTCATAACCTAGAAGGAATATTATGAGCCTACCATTGGGAAATTTTAAATGGCTATTGCAGTGTGAGGGAACTGACACCTTCAAACGTAACAATTGGAATAAACTGGACAATCTGGTGAGTTCTCTTAAATATTATAGTATAAGCAGTACCTATGTCCTTGCCAGAAAAGGTTACTATTTAAACAATGTAAAAGAAACTTTAGTACTTGCTACAGACGATAGGATGATACAGTCCAATAAGATAAAGTTTGCTGTGTTTAATGCTTATGAGTTGTCATGCCTTATAAATTAAATTTTGATTGGAAGTATAAGGTGGAAAATGCATAGTACTGGTCGTGCCACTATATAATGTTATAAGCTCTTAGAATTTGTCATGATGCTCTTTATTTATGTTATTACACGTTTTAGTTGAAAGTATAAAGTGATAAATGCTTAGGAGTTACCTCGATGCTCCGTAATATGGATTATATTATGTCCATTGTGTATAGTTTCCTATTCTACGTAACCAGAGTCGCTGGGCTTCGACGGGCGCCATCTTGGAATCTGTATTATGGTCTGAGTATTGGAGTTGGTGTTGGTTGAAGTCACACCTGGGTGGAACACATTTCCAGACCGACGATGATTTGGAAAACGAGGTTGAGCGCTACCTGCACAACTTGGCGGGAGAGTGCTATGACAAGGGTATACAAAAACTCCACAGCGCATACAGAAGTACATCGATCGCAATGGCGATTACGTTGAAAAATAGCTGTAGGTTCCGCCTTTCCATCAATGTAACATTCATTGACAATAAACATGTTTGATATATTAAATAAAATTGGAGACCTTATTTTAGCTATAAAAGGTACATTTAGACTGAAAAATTCAATGACAGCGGGATTTGAACCACGTTCGGCTAATCTTAACCTTTCAGTTACCATAACAACATACTAGCACGACACTAAATTCTCCAACTGACTCGTATTTTCCCGGTAAACTACTAGGGGCTCTCATATACACATGACAGAGCTAGCTATGAACTTTACGCGGAACCTTCTCCAAACGCTTTTATATTCTCAAAAATGAACTAACAAACTTAATTAAAATATTACGGTTCGAATCCCAGTCTGGAGTCAAAATTTTTATCCTCACATTTTTATTTTTCTAGAAAAAGCAACAACCTATTTATAAATGCTCTCTTACTCATGACATTAGAAGATATGTAATAAACGTATGGCCTCAGACATTCTCTATGGTCCAGTTGCATAAAAGATAATCTAAGTTCAAGCATATGAAAATGATCTTCAGTCAAGCTGAAGTTAGAATTTTGATTGTATAAACGTTGATCTGAGTTCATGGCCTCTTGATCTTAGATCAAACCTAACTGGTGAATTTTCTCCACTTAACTTAATTGAACTTAACATAAACAGAACTGCAGAATTTACACAATGGTTCCTGAGAAGAAATAAGTAGTGCAGCTTTAAATAAATAGTAAATAAAGCATTTTTATAGTTACCGGCATAAATAATTTCCTCTTTATTTCAAAAATGTATGTTAGATGCATTTTTTGTGTTCATAACCTATAAATTTTTATTATTTTCAGAATTCAGATTACTCTGATATCTCTGGTGATTAGAAATTTCAATTTGAAAGGTCTCCTCGTGTTTTCTAACATAGAGTAAATCCCATCTACCAACTAAATGAAAGAAAATTCAAAATGAGATTTCGACTATCAAAGTATGCGATCGATAGGCTATATGCACACTTAAGAACACAAACTCTGAGGAAATACGCACTTAATCCAATATTTATTATCCTGCTTACATTGCGGTTCTATGCAACTGAAATCTTCCAAATGGTGATTGGGGATATATTCAATATGAATAAAGGAACTGCGTTTAGAACAATACAGAAAGTTACAAGGGAGATTGCAGCTTTAAGACGTCATTTCATCAGCATGCCTATGGAAAAGGGTGAAATAAGAAGGGTTATGCGAGATTTAAAGTTATCTGAACGCATCTTCTCTTTTACTTGAACTTCCATTTTTTGTTTTTATTTTTATTTTCCAATTAAAAGCATTGTAAACAGACGAAAATGAAAAATATGTGCATTAGGCATATAATGGAGTTAAAGTAAGCCAAATAATTAACTTTTGATAAATACTGTTTCAATATGGAGTAAATTCTTATACTGTTTATTTAAAATAACATTATTTCTAGGACAAATAAGCATAAAGCGAAATGTTTATCTAGTTTTCTTATCTCTAGATTGACTACTCTGTGCATTTGAATTAAACAGAGTCGAGTAATTCCAATAATTCTTAAATCCTTTCGATACAACACGAAAGTTGCAACATGTTTGGCGATGTTTCCGCATTTGTTTTTGTGATCTCAGATCAGTACTGAACGGCGTTCATCAGCATTTTACAACCCACGTGGGTTCGCAAACTAAGTTCAATTTTGATCTTATATTATAAATGAACTGCACTTACCGATTTTTATGCAACCGGGCCTAAGAGAATGACAGGTTAAAATGGCGAGCACGACACTACGAACATGACCGATTTAGTTTTCATACTCTTTAGCCACTGAACGCCAGTATGATACTCATCCGTGGAAAGAGTACATTTACTTTCCTGAAAGATTGTACATTATAGAAAACATGCAATAAAATCATGTCATAAACTGTTAATGTCGATTACATGACCAACAGTTCAGAGAAAGATACTGCCCGCGTTAGAGTCCCGTTCAGCGTATTGTACAAACATCAGGCGTTTACACTCAATTGCCATCACATTAGATTGTGTTTACCAAGCGGCGATATCATAACGGCCACTTAACCAAAGTGTTCCAGTAAATGACTTCGGACTGTGTCACTACACTGCCAATTAAATACTGACTTTACTAGGAAAAACAAACTTTACACAAACAATCCATATCACACGAGGGTGCCACTGAAAATATTTACAAATTAAAATAACGATTAGTTATAACAATATAAATAATTTTACGGATTCTCGAAATATTCCCCTTTAATGTGAATACATTTTCCAAGCCTCTTTATGATGTTCCATTGTTTTATATGCTGTTGAAAAAGTGATTCCACGCATTTTATCATTAATTTCTGTAAACAATAATAAAACGTGAAATGCTAGGTTGCCTTACATGAGAGTTGTTCATAAAGTACATCTCTAATTCAATCTTCATATTGTTTTGAGGCTAATAACTATTTAAGAAATATAAAACACCAGAGTCCGGAGATGTTCTCTGGTCAATTTTTTTTTAAGTTGTGGTAGCGTGCGACATTGCATAAATACTCTTTTCCAAGTTGTAAGAGACGTTCATTTGGCATTTGTATTTTGTTTGTTTAGTTAGTAACGCTGTTTTTATGTATATTCAACATGTTTGTGGTTTAATTTTTGATGAATTACTACAAGTAAGTTCTCAATCAAATCTACATTGTAAACACAACATTTCTAAATGATGGTAATTTAAAAACTATTATAGCAAAACAAAGTACACTATAATCTATTCCAAAACATGAAGAAGTAACTGTTAAATACAAGAACATATCATTTGGTTTTAGAAACATGACATTCAGAAACTTCGTATCACAAGCTCTGCTTCACATTTTAGGTGTCTGTGATTTACATTGCCAAAAAGACCATTTAAATTACTGGTATTGTAGCTGTTAAAACAGAATTTAAAGGCAGTAAATTCTGCATAGCCGAATGTTTCCGAAACACTTGGGGCTTTAAAATATGGTGAGATCACACACAAAAGTAATGGACTGTAACTAAATGTGGAAAAGTAATTCAGATAACGTAAGTGCGGGTGAATCCGATCAATATTTTGAAAATCTTTCACAAAAGCCCTATTTGTCACGTAAATATGAAAGCTTTTACCTTATATTGAAGCCTGGACATTCTAGATTATGTTAAATGCTAAGAATGTTCTGTATACTTCCGTTTTCATTTTTATTCCGAGCGGAAACAAATCCTAATCGTCCGCAATAGAATTGTCATAACGGACAAATCGGAATGGAACATTCAGTTTGAGTACATAATGTAATCATAAGAACAAAATAACACATTTCTACACTTGTATATTCATATCTTTATGTATCTCACACACATTTTACATATATGAATTGCTTCTTTCTCACAGCGCCAGTCCACACAGATTTCGTGGTAACATTCTCCATTTTTCTGGGCTCATTTGAGTATCATTTGACCCATTTCATTCATCGTCCGATATGGCAACATTGGAGGACATAAACAGCTAAAACTGAAACCCCGCCTTACCTCAATCAGCTTCAAGTGCTGTTATAGCGGTATTTATTTTTGTCCGTTGGCAACACTTAACTAACCATCATAACAGAAAGGGGATTACGGATGTAAGAAAGTCTTTACTTTGTTACAGTACAAGTTTCAGGAACAGTTTAAATGCACATTCGTTATAAATCTATCTTAAACGAAGTTAAAAAATAACAAAATGCCAGAAATGGAGCAATGACATACCTCGTTTCTATAAAAGTAGCTCGATTTGTCACTTAGACAAAACATAATCGTATTACACAGTCAACTGTCTCAGAGAGTTAACTTCTTCGTTCTAGCAAAACAATACACTATCGTCACTTAGGGAACAGATTTTGACAAACTAATCCTACTCGCCCGTCATACCAAATTACCAGCGCTTACCTTAACTCACTGAATTGCGCCAAATTGCCGAGATATCATCTGTTTGGAGATTATTTTTTGGATATAGAAAAGTGTTTTTTATAAAACCCTTTATATGAGTGTTAGTACCGTAACTTAAAAACGAAAAGCTCTTAGTCACCATTGTATATAATAGTTTCCTTTTTACTATTTAGGGGATTTCCTTGTTCGTGGTTTCCTGTACATACTTTTCTGAACTAGGAAGTTGTTATTTCTTCACAGTACAATGGATTTAATAGGGATAGATCCTCGATACTTACGATATTTACATCGATTAAAACTTCAGGAAATTCACTCGGTATTTTTTCGATACTCAGTGGTGATTCTATATTTTGTTATTTTAAAATCACAAGATATTACTAAAGTATAAGATTTTAAAGAACATATACCTAATAGGAGCTAAATGTTAACCAATTAGAAGAAGACAATTGTATGGCACTCCTCTCTCCTCCAAAGTGTCCGGTCTGTTGCTAGCAGTTTCAACAGACACAAGCACTGGTTGAACTTCAACTTCTGTTCTCCCCTCCCACATTTTCGTAAACATCTATCAGTTCACAAACTTTTCTTTATTTTATTTTAGATGTTACCTACTGCAAAATCAGAGAAATTTTCAGGAATGTGGTAGCTGTACAGTAACATTATATGCACAAGAAAATAATCGTGTGTCAACTGTCAGTGAACAGTTGCCAAGAAGAAATCACTACATATCTCCTGTCACCTCCTCTTTCTAATACACTGCATTACTGCAAAAAAGTTCAACATTTCCAAAACTAGATATATTTGTGTATTATATTAAAAATACTGTGTATTAATATTGCGTAATATATTGAGTAATATTTGTACATTCCACCTACAACAGTTTTCTCTGAAAGACTATTTAGTACAGCAGGACTCATATGTGACAGAAAAAGAAGTAGACTTGACCCCAAAACAGTGACAATGCTACTATTTTTGTACAAAAACTTATAAAAGTGAACTGTTTAGCTTTTAAATGTCTAATGTAGAGTTTAAAAATTAGTACACTGATGGTTTTAAGCTTTGTCTCATTTAATATGTGTACCTATTTGATTCTATTGACATTACACAGTTTCCCTAACATCCAATTTTGCATCGAAAGTAGAAGTAAAAATGACCAATTGAGTATTGAAGAATCGAGTATCTAGAAAAACATCGAGAATCAAGTATCGAGAAAAAACTGGTATCGATCCATCCCTAGATTTTAAGGCTAGAGATAGCGCCAGCGTCTTTTAACATGAAGTAAATTGCAGCAGAGAAGGTCATGTAAGAGCGCAAACATAAGATTTTTAATATTACTTTATGTATTTTAAAGCAAGTTCTTGACAAAAGCAGTGAGTGACCCGTTCGTTCCATTTCCCTCTCAAACAACAACAGTGCTCTCGGTTACTTGCGGTCGTTGGCACAGTTTTGAATCATCCTCAGCTACCGGTTACATCTTCAAGCTTCAGCGACCTCCAATACACGCAGTGCTTCCTTACCTTCAAAAACGCATTCTTACTACAAACAATCTATTGACAGAAATATCACACTGTTCACATTACTTTCTGAATGAACTCATGTACAGTATATTCTTAGAAACGCTTTACTTCATGTTGATCAAGATAAACATTATCTTATTGTAGTTACAAGGGAACACAGTAGACTTTAAGTGATAAGTGATAGGGCACTGGGAGGTTATTTCTACCCAGACAAGGCTAATTTTTACCAATATTAAAATTTGAATATATAGAAAACTAAACATTATCAGAAATTGAAATTGGGTATGATTACTGGATAAGGATATCTGCATTTAATTGTGTAATATTTAAATTTAAATTAAGTAATATTTAAATTAAGTTTACATAGGTCGATGCAAAAGGGGCATAAATCACACCATGTGTCCTGAAAAAAATATTGCACCCTATATTTCAGGTGCACTTTTCTTGTAGGAATTTAAAGGTACATGCACCAAGTTTTATCCTAAATAACCTAAGATACAGATTTATAATATCGGCTAAATTAAAATTTATTTTATACTATGCAAATGAAAAATTAATTAGTTTTGGGTAAAAAAAAAAAGATAATATTTTCAAGGACTGAATATTTGTTTTCATCCATTTTATAAATCACATGAATATAAATGTTATCCGAATGTGTTCACGAAACATTGAAAAATAACCACTACAAATTTTGTGTCAATATAGTTTATAGTTTTTGAGAAACATATTCCTAGAGTATGAAAAATCAAGGTTTTGGGAAATCACGATCAAAGTTTAAGCACCATTATCATTACGCCGCCATCTTTTAGTTGACGAATTAAAGGGTTTTAATACGAGCTGACAACCTAAGTTATATATCATTTTAAAGCTGAAGAATTATATAACTTTTAACATTAAAAACAAAAAATGGAATTTTCAAAACCTATCAACCTCCCAGTGCCCTTAAACAGCTGGTCATTATGCGAATGTTTTTTTTAATTCCATTCTCTTTGTTTTATCTAGACATAACATGCCTGATTGCAGACAGTGCAAGAATTTGAAAATTGAAACTATTAACAAAAATATCTTGGATACGTTTTATGCCACAAACAATTACTTGAGACAAGTTGTGTGCATTAACGAGATATATATTTTGGTGTAGATATTATTTTTGTTGAGTGAACTGCAATGGTTACTTCCTGGTTGAAGGAAAATGGGTGTGGACGCAGTGGTAATTAAGTGAACTACTATTCGCTGTATGCAATTGACGGATGTAAATAAGAGGAACTTTATGGCTTGCGGTGCATATCACTCAAACCAATTATATTTGTTAATCCATCTTTGCATATAGTCATCGTGTCTGACTTTACCAAGTGGTTTGGTTCAGGCGGATTCTTCGTTTGTTACACGGATACTGTCCCTCCATTTTAAGAGTTTCGGTGTTGTATGTCAGGGAATTCGTCCTCTGTAAATCGGGTCTGATGAGGTAGACCAACAGGGGAGAGCACCCGAACTGTCTTGTCTCTCCTTTGTAACCTCTCATTTCAACTCCATCTTGACCCCTTCCATTTGAAAGATTTAATGCCTAAAGAAATCAAGGAAGAAATGGACAGTACATTGAAAGCCTCTGCCTCTTCATATACAATAATTAAAAGGTTGGTTGTGGAGTTTAAAATGGGACGTAGGAGCACTAGTGATGAGCCTCGCTCTGGACGTCCTGTGGAAGTCACAACTATAGAGAACATTGACAGCATTCATTGTTTAGTATTGGAAGAGCACAGGTTAAAGTTGTTTGAGAGAGCAGAGGCTGTAAACTTATCAAAAGAGCGTGCAGGTAATATTTTAAATAATGTGTTGGGTTCTCACAAAGTCTGTGCCGCATAATGTAAAATTGTAATGTACATTACAGTTTTGTGTTCAGGCGTGTTACATACAGAGTGATAAATATTGTCGATATCAGTAAATCAAAGAAGGTATGGAGTATAAATACAGTAAAACGCAAAATATTCAGATTTTTAATGAATTTTGCGTGTACCTGTATTTAAAGCTGTAGGCTAAATACAAATCGCTTACTGGAGAACATAAATTACATAGTAACACAATATATACATTTTCTCAAGCACGAGTTCTGTTTTTTCACTGTCTCACTTAAACAAGTGTTTGTTTGCATCCTTTGGCAGCGATGAAAGGCTCAGTCATTATAAGAATATTATAATGTCCTTCATGTGGAATAGAAAGAAAGTCATAGGGGTCAACCACACGGAGATAGTAAGGGGTAGTTCAATGGTTAACAGAGACTGGAAGTCTGCCGTTACCTTAGAGAGAAACCGATGTGTTGTAGTCGCAATTCTTCTTTTTCTCTAGCACATATGAGTTTCTCTACTCTTGTACAAACACTCATTGCTCTATCTACTTCAAGATAAACATTATCTTATTGTAGTTACAGGGGAATACAGTAGACTTTAAGTAATAGTCAAATGTTTTGGTCGTTATGTGATGTATACATGACTTTCTCTACTCTTGTACAAACACTTATTGCTCTATCTACTTCAAGGTAAACATTATCTTATTGTAGTTACAAGGGAATACAGTAGACTTTAAGTAATAGTCAAATGTTTTGGTCGTTATGTGATGTATACATGACTATCTCTACTCTTGTACAAACACTTATTGCTCCATCTACTTTAAGATAAACATTATCTTATTGTAGTTACAAGGGAATACAGTAGACTTTAAGTGATAGTCAAATGTTTTGATCGTTATGTGATGTATTTCTCTACTCTTGTACAAACACTTATTGCTCTATCTACTGCAAGATAAACATTATCTTATTGTAGTTACAAGGGAATACAGTACACTTTAAGTGATAGTCAAATGTTTTGATCGTTATGTGATGTATACATGACTTTCTCTACTCTTGTACAAACACTTATTGCTCCATCTACTTCAAGATAAACATTATCTTATTGTAGTTACAAGGGAATACAGTAGACTTTAAGTGATAGTCAAATGTTTTGTTCGTTATGTGATGTATACATGACTTTCTCTACTCTTGTACAAACACTTATTGCTCTATCTACTTCAAGATAAACATTATCTTATTGTAGTTACAAGGGAATACAGTAGACTTTAAGTGATAGTCAAATGTGTTGGTCGTTATGTGATGTATACATGACTTTCTCCACTCTTGTACAAACACTTATTGCTCTATCTACTTCAAGATAAGCATTATCTTATTGTAGTTACAAGGGAATACGGTAGACTTTAAGTGATAGTCAAATGTGTTGGTCGTTATGTGATGTATACATGACTTTCTCCACTCTTGAGCAAACACTTATTGCTCTATCTACTTCAAGATAAGCATTATCTTATTGTAGTTACAAGGGAATACGGTAGACTTTAAGTGATGGTCAAATGTTTTGGTCGTTATGTGATGTATACATGACTTTCTCTACTCTTGTACAAACACTTATTGCTCTATCTACTTCAAGATAAACGTTTTCTTATTGTAGTTACAAGGGAATACAGTAGACTTTAAGTGATAGTCAAATGTTTTGGTCGTTATGTGATGTATACATGACTTTCTCCACTCTTGTACAAACACTTATTGCTCTATCTACTTCAAGATAAACATTATCTTACTGTAGGTACAAGGGAATACGGTAGACTTTAAGTGACAGTCAAATGTTTTGGTCGTTATGTGATGTATACATGACTTTCTCTACTCTTGTACAAACACTTATTGCTCTATCTACTTCAAGATAAACATTATCTTATTGTAGTTACAAGAGAATACGGTATACTTTAAGTGACGGTCAAATGTTTTGGTCGTTATATGATGTATACATGACTTTCTCTACTCTTGTACAAACACTTATTGCTCTATCTACTTCAAGATAAACATTACCTTATTGTAGTTACAAGGGAATACAGTAGACTTTAAGTGATAGTCAAATGTGTTGGTCGTTATGTGATGTATACATGACTTTCTCTACTCTTGTACAAACACTTATAGCTCTATCTACTGCAAGATAAACATTATCTTATTGTAGTTACAAGGGAATACTGTAGACTTTAAGTGATAGTCAAATGTTTTGATCGTTATGTGATGTATACATGACTTTCTCCACTCTTGTACAAACACTTATTGCTCTATCTACTTCAAGATAAACATTATCTTGTTGTAGTTACAAGGGAATACAGTAGACTTTAAGTGATAGTCATGTGTTTTGGTCGTTATGTGACGTATACATGGCCTTCTCTACTCTTGTACAAACACTTATTGCTCTATCTACTTCAAGATGAACGTTATCTTATTGTAGTTACAAGGTAATACAGTAGACTTTAAGTGATAGTCATGTGTTTTGGTCGTTATGTGACGTATACATGGCCTTCTCTACTCTTGTACAAACACTTATTGCTCTATCTACTTCAAGATGAACGTTATCTTATTGTAGTTACAAGGTAATACAGTAGACTTTAAGTGATAGTCATGTGTTTTGGTCGTTATGTGACGTATACATGGCCTTCTCTACTCTTGTACAAACACTTATTGCTCTATCTACTTCAAGATAAACATTATCTTATTGTAGTTACAAGGTAATACAGTAGACTTTAAGTGATAGTCAAATGTTTTGTTTGTTATGTGATGTATGCATGACTTTCTCTACTCTTGTATAAACACTTATTGCTCTATCTACTTCAAGATAAACATTATCTTATTGTAGTTACAAGGGAATACAGTAGACTTTAAGTGATAGTCAAATGTTTTAAACGTTTTATATATATTAGTTAAGAACCCTTCTATTACCCTGACATCGATGGAGGAATGCGACAGATTCGGATGATCAGGCTACACAGTCACCGCAGTGATCTGCATTAGGGCGATACTATGAGTGTAAAATGTCTGCCGCTTTCGGGTGGAAGTGAGTACGCCATTTACGCGTGTCAACGTATTTCGGAAGAGTATACCAAAATCCTTGACTGGGTCACCAGTGATGTAGCACGCCATCCTACTAGGTATCCAGTTAGTACCAAGGAGTGTTCTAGGCGTCTCTTTATCTTGTTTGGCGTGCTCATGGGTGTAGGAAACCATTGTCCCACCAAGACCAACCCAATCTGAACAACTATTTTATGGGACTGGCTCGAATGTTCGGCCCGACGTACTTTTAGTAGGGTCAAAGGAACCATGACTGCTCACACAACGCATTTGAATGGGTCAGAATAACTCCCCCAGATGACGTCTGAAGTACCAGCATCATAAAGTCGATTTAGCTATGAGGCGTGTTGAGATCCAGGTAGAAACCTTTTACGGAAAACCCAGGTGTCTGGTTCTGAGAAGGAAACTCACAGCGATATGACAAAGAGTGTAAGTTAAAAGGGAAATCAGAGATGAACTGCTGAGTGCCGGACAAAGTAAGGACGTCAACAGATGCATTTTTGGTGAGATCTCCACATCTTATTATACCTACTATCGTAGTAAGCAAGAAGAAGAGGGATGGCGGACACGGTTTCATCTGTGGAGGTCCGGGTTCGACTCCCGTGGCCGAACTACCTGTCTCATGGACTTTCATCGGGGTTTTCTCGGGCCACTAGGCGAATGTTGGGTAGGTTAATTACATCCTCCGAATGTCCTGTCCCTCCACTTCATCTCCATTATCATTTCACGTCATCTCTCATCTGGTGGTCTCTTTAGGATAGAAGTGTCGGCGGGAGTCTTGCTAAACATTTGCTCCTTTGGTCGTGCGGTCTCCGTCACCAAATACGGTCTGTTAGGATCCCTTTTGGGACCAATCAATCAATCCGTGTGAGAGTGCCTACCCAGACGGTAAACCGCCCTCTCTCCTTACCCGGGAGTTACCAAGCTGTCCCCATAAGGGGCGCCAGGAGTACTCCGGGATCTTTTCCTGTATGTTAAGTCCTAGAGTTGAGTCCAGAGGTTCTACTCCCATTAGCCTTGAACCCGTAGGAACAAGACCCGGGCCTCTTTCAACCAGGGAGTTATCCGAGCTGTCCCAAAGGGCGCTCGGCATCGTCCGTGGGGCTTTCCGTAGGGCAAGACCTAGTTTCCTAACAAGCCCCCCCCCCATCTGGTCCTAGGGACACAAGACGGGACGGAAGTGGAGACGCCACTTACGCGCGTCAACACTCAAGGTGAAGACTACCGATATGACCTCGGTGGGGCCGCCTGGTGATCTAGCACACCTTCTACTAGCTAAGCAGGCTAGTACCCGGAAACTTAACGGCTTCCCTCAACCCCGTCCGAAGACGTACCCAATCTCCCACGGGTATCGGGAACACACTGCCCCCTCGAGACCATCCCAATCCGAACAACTCCCGAAGGAGGGGCTCGGCTGTTCGGCCCGAGGTTCCTCTAGTAACGTCAGAGGTACCACGAGTGCTAAGGGTCCGCAGCGCCCGCACTTTGGCAGCTGAAAGGGACGGATCCCTTCCCCTACGGGGGGTAAGTCATAGAGTATATCAGGCCCCCACCCTATTACATAGTGGAATTGAATACGCTACTTCACATCCGGGAAGACCACCGAATAACCTCGGTCGGGGCGCCCGGTGATATAGCTCACCGACTCTAGCTCTGCAGGATAGCACCAGGGAACTTAAAACCCCATCTGAAACAGAGGTACCTGATCTCCCACGGGTATCGGCAACCACTGCTCCCTCGAATCCAACCCATTCCGAACAACTTCGAACAGGGAAGGGCTTGAATGTTCGGCCCGAGTAACGTCAGAGGTACCACGAGCGCTCGGGGTCCGCAGCGCCCGCACCACGGCAGCTGAAGGGGACCACTGTACGGTGGGGGCCGGTTGTTATGGCCTGCCGGGTAGTTTCCAACAGGCCTCTCCTCTGCCTGTCGTAGTTCCTTGGATCGGCCATCCACTGTCTCCGCTCACCTCATCCTTCCTCCCGGGGGCACCCCTCTTGGGGACATGTACATATATAACACGAGGCTATCTACAGGGCTGCCTTCACAATGTGAGACCGACCTCCATCTCAAGACCCGGCAGTTACCGAGCTGTCCCAAAAGGGCACCCGGCGCTCCGTAGGGTTTCCATAGGGCAAGACCTAGAGACTAACAACCCTCCCCGCATCTGGTCCGAAAACACAAGACGGGATGGAAGTGAATACGCCACTTACGCGCGCCAACCCCAAAGGAGAAAGCTACCGATCAATTTCGATAGGGACGCCTGGTGATCTAGCACACCTTCTACTAGCTCTGCAGGATAGTACGCGGGAATATATGGCTTCCCTCAACCCCGTCTGGGGACGTACCCGATCTCCCACGGGTATCGGGAACCACTGCCCTCTCGAGTCCAACCCAATCCGAATAACTGCCAATCAGGAAGGGGCTCGAATGTTCGGCCCGATGTTCCTATAATAACGTCAGAGGTACCATGAGTGCTAGGGGCCCACAGCGCCCGCACCACGACAGCTGAAGGGGACGGATCCCCTCACCTACGGGGTCCTTTTAGGACCACTGTAGGGTGGGGGCCGGTTGTTGTGGCCTGTCGGGTTGTTTCCAACAGGCCTGTCCTCTGTTCTGTTGTGTTTCCTTGGGTTGGGCTTCCACTGTCTCCTCTCACCTCATCCTCCCTCCCGGGGGGCATATGTACAATAAACAATTTTGGACCTCCGTCCCAAATCCCCTCCATAGCGTGGTCCAGTACAGTCCCCGAGAGAGATGTAAACCTGAGGGAGAGGGCAATCTTCGTAGGGTTGTTTAGGAATCCTGCTGTCTCCATCCACCCTGCGCTTTCGTATAGGTACACTAACTCATACAGTGAAGATGGCTGAAAGCCTCTAGTATGTTATTGCGACGAGAAATGGCAATCCTGCTGCACATGATACGTGATGAGAAACTATCCTCTCTTTTTGTATGTGACTGGCGTTCTTGCAGTCTTGTGCAAGCGCAAAATAAGAAGTATTGGTAATCGGCTTCATTTAATTTAACAACGTGTCCTGAATCTGCGAGAGAATGCAACTACTGCATAGAACAAGAATAAAACACTCGATAATCGAGCGAATCTATATCATGAGGCCAGACTTAACTATTTCCGTCACTTTCTTCACTGCGTATTACTAGTAGGAGATCCGCCTCTATAAACTTGATACAGGAATTATAGATACGTTGAATAAATTAATACTTACAATAGAATTAAATGTGAATATTTAAAGACTTGAAGCGGGGAGCATCACGGGTGATCAGTCGCGTCAAATTTATAAAACTCGAGCTTTAGATCATTGTGTACTCCCTTACGTTGACAGGTGAATGTCGGGTAACTCGATCTATGAACACTGGGCTCATTTGAACTTTATCTCACCCATTTCATTCATCGTCCGATATGAATTAACATTAGACTACGTAATTAAAAAAAACTCAATTGGAAGAGAATCATGATTTTAACCATACCGCTTCTAACATAAATGGCATTGATTGTTCTTTGACACTAGCCATGTTTCGGGCAAGGTTTGGGCAGGTAGAGGGTCCGGTTTCTCTAAACCCTCAGCTACCATCCAATTGTCGAAATGTATCGTTATTGTGTTCCCAGCTGCAATCTAATTATGGTAATGTACCTCACACGACATTTAAATTTCCGAAGGAAAAATCGTAATGGGATAAGTGGACCAGGAACATACATCGCAAAGATTTTAAAGTAAATGACAAAACTGTAGTTTTTATTCATAATTTTGAACAGTGCTTTGAGGTTAAGGAAGACATCTTTCCAGTAAATGATGGTGAACCAATTCGTGCCCTTCGAAAAGTACCAAAATTAATAGATGATGCCTACCCCACGATTTTTAAGAATCAGCCATCCTATCACACATTAAAGCTCAACCAGAAAAGACGAAATCCTGAAGAATGTATCCAAGACATTTTACAGAGAGTGAAGATAATTTTAATATTTGGTGTGCACAAGATGTTATTGACAGTTTTGAACCGAAGTGGTGAGGAGATTTTAACCCATTGATAGTCATTGTTAAAGTCGATTAGTTACGTTCTTTTCTATAACATTCAAGATCCCAGCTTCACTGATGTTCCTTCACTTAATAAGTTTCAAAGTATTTCATAACCTAGAAGCAATATTATGAGCCTACCAGTGGGAAATTTTAAATGGCTCTTGCAGTGTGAGGGAACTGACACCTTAAAACGTGACAATTGGAGTAAACTGGACAATTTGGTGAGTTCTCTTAAATATTATAGTATAAGCAGTACCTATGTCCCTGCCAGAAAAGGTTACTATGTAAACAATATAAAAGAAACTTTAGCACTTGCTACAGACGATAGGATGATACAGTCCAATAAGATAAAGTTTGCTGTGTTTAATGCTTATGAGTTGTGATGCCTTATAAATTACATTTTGATTGGAAGTATAAGGTGAAAAATGCATAGTACTAGTCGTGCTACTATATAATGTGATAAGCTCTTAGGATTTGTCATGATGCTCTTTATGTTATTACACGTTTTAGTTGAAAGTATAAAGTGATAAATGCTTAGGAGTTACCTCGCTGCTCCGTAATATGGATTATATTATGTCCATTGTGTATAGTTTCCTATTCTACGTAACCAGAGTCGCTGGGCTTCGACGGGCGCCATCTTGGAATCTGTATTATGGTCTGAGTATTGGAGTTGGTGTTGTACCATCACTACATGTCAGTATGACAAATTCTCTAAATGACTCGTATTTATCCGGTAAACTACTAGGAGTTATACATTTTGTCAATAAAATACCCGAAATTGATCATACAAAAATCTCGTACAAGAGGGGATTTGAAATTATTGTTCTCGCTAAGTTGGTAAATATTTCCTCTATATCCACGCGGAGTTTGATTGTCATCTGTCATATAGTTTGTTTACAGGACGCCATTTTGTTAGTGTGTTGCGATTTTACAATGAATAAAAATATTGAGCAAAGAATTTGTTTTAAATTTTGCATTACAAATGGTATCTCCTGTGCCGAATCGTTGAAAATGTTACAGAGGGCTACCGGATAATCAACTTCATCAAAAACACGTCCGTACGAGTCGTACAATGAATGAATTAAAAAGTGGTCCAGATGTGGTGCAAGATTTGTATCGGCCATCAACTGTTTCAACTGAACTGAGCATCACTAAAGTGAAGGAAATGGTGTCTGAAAATCGTCAATTAGGTCTAACGGAGATTACTGCTAGACTTCTGTGTCCCATGAATCGATTCGTACCATTTTAAACGATTGTTTGGGCATGACATGTCGATTAGTTACGAAAGACTGCAAAAACTCAACTGCATATGGATCGCTGAAAACATGCTAAACCAAGTCAACTGCGATCACACATTGTACCATGATGAGACGTGGCTTTACGAGTTTGACACACAAACCAATCAACAAGCTTCCAAGTGGTGCCTTCCAACTGAACCGAAACCAAAATGGGCACTCAAACTGAATCAAAACTGAAAGTCATGTCGATTATCGTAGTGTCGTGCTCTCGGAATTCTTACTAGAAGGTCAATGAAGTAAATGAAGAGTTTTATACGGCGTTTGAGAGAACAAATGCGACGAAGGATACCAGATTTGTGGAGAGACAACTCATGAATTCCGCACCACAACAACGCAAGGAAAAGCTATCGTTGCCAACGAACTTCTAGCCAAATACTCAACAAATCCCATCGAACAACAACCGCATTCACCTGATCTGGCTCCCGCCGACATCTTTCTCTTTCCAAAACTTAAGTTACCACTTCGAGGTACCCGTTTTCAGTCGATAGCACACATAAAGGAGAATTCATGGCGACAATTGACAAAGATACCAAAAAATAAGACCTGAAGCTTTCCTGGCGACCAATATTGTCACCCAATTAGCGGTAGGCATGAGGGCAACAGCTGTGAGGAAACCAGAGGCGGCCGAGCCACGCCTCCCATTGGTCTCTGTCACTAACTGAAGGGTGGTTAGGGAAATGTCACTTGTCCCTGGGCGCTTCTCTCCCCTTCTCCTGCCCTCCGGAACTTTCCTGGTGATCGGCGGGAAACCAGAGACTTCTAGAAAAACAGTGACATTCCTATAAAAAGGGTTTCAGAGAGACAGTCAGTTAGTCAGAGTTCTTGGCAATCAGCGTAAGAGTTCAGTGCTAGTGTAAGGACGAGAAGACTGTGTATGTGCATCGGAGTTTACGTAATCGCGAGTACAAATGAAATTGTAACGGACGAACTGGTGAATTGTAACTGTGTGCAGCACGTAATTCTGTGTAATTGGCAAGTGTTAAACTGTAAGTCGGTAGAAATAAAGAACATTGTTGAGTTTGTGTAATTGGACTTTTCATTTCACGAACCCACAAAGTCACACTGGTGTCAGGAAGCGGGAAAACAACATCACCGAACATTACAACCATGGACGCGGCATTGGAAAAGATTTTGGAGAAGATGATGGAAATGAAGGCCGAACTGACCTCGGAAATGAAGAAGGCCAACGACGACATCACCGCAGAGTTGAAACAAATGAAGACGGCCAACGACAACATCACCGGGAAGATGGAAGAAATGAAGGCCGAATTAACAGCAAAGACGGAAACGGCTAACAACAACTTGGCCACGACAATGACCTCAAAGATGGCCGAACTGACTACGGAAATGAAGGTGGCGAACGAGGCTCTCGCCGCCAAATTTGAAGAACAGTTGGCCGGCGTAAAAGAGGACGTCACAGAGTTAGGCGAGCGCGTCGAAGACCGGGCGAGCCGCGTTAATGAGCTGGAAGGAAAAGCCGACAGCAGCATGAAGTCCCTGAACGCCATGGTGGAGGACGTCGTCGGCAGGAAGCTGAAGGATTTGAAGGCCGACGCACCGGGACGCGACACAACATCTGCGCGCGTCAAACCTCCCAAGTATGACGGCGCGTCAACGTTTGAGGTCTTCCGCCGCCAGTTCGACACAGTGGCCAGGCACAACGGATGGTCACTGGAGGAGGAGGCCACACAGTTAATAGCCAGCCTACAGGGAAGAGCCGCGGAAGTCCTAAACGCGGTGCAGACGACGGCGGCGCCCAAGGACATCTGGGAGGCCCTGGAGAATCGCTTCGGGAACCACCGCTTAGCCGCAGCATACCGCAGCCAGCTAAAGGCAAGGTCACAGCAGCCGGGGGAGACGCTGCAGGAGTTCGCCATAGCGATCGAGCAGCTGACTAGCAAGGCCTTGGTTGACCTGCCACTGGAGTTCGTATCCCGGCAAGCCGCCTACAATTTTGTCGACGGGGTACGGGACACGGAGATTCGTCAGCGCCTAATGCTCGGCGAATATAAAACCATCCACGAGGCGCTGACAGCGGCATTAAGGATGGAGGCGGCCCAGGTAGCATCTATCCCGACGTCGAGAACGAGGGGTGTCCGCGACGCCGGAGACAGAAGACCAGCTGAGGGACGCCGACGAACACCTGGTGGCCTGTGTTGGGGGTGTGGACAGCCCGGACACCTGCAGAGAGACTGCCCACACCAGGAAGAGCAGCCGGAAAACGAGTAAGGGCCGTCGTGGAGAGGGGCACGTCGGCGCCATCACCACCATCCCCTCGAGCGACACTGCGCGCCGTCAGCCGGCGTATGGATGACAGCCTCATCGTGGACGGTTGGATAAGAGGAAAGCCGTGCCGCGTGCTGGTGGACACCGGGGCGGCCGTGACCATCATCAGACCTGACGTGGCGAAGGGTTTGCCGTCAAGGAAGCCGAGCCGACCATACCAGCTTGTCACGGCATCGGGCGACACCATGCCTGTGGAGAAGGAGGCCCTGCTGGAACTGAACTTGGGACGGAGTGACGTGCGTCTGTGGGTGTTCGTCGCGAAAGTGGCTGAGGAGGTGATCCTGGGATTGGATGCCCTCAGGAGCCATGAGGCGACGGTCGACGTCGGCAAGAAGGTCCTGCGGCTTAACGGAGAAGAGGTTATACTCCGTCAACCCGAAGAGCGCCTTGGAATTTGCAGGGTCGTCTTGGACGAAGACGTGGTTGTCCCCGCGAGGAGCGAGGTGGTGGTGACGGCGCGACTGGAGGGCCAGAGAACCAGGAACATGATGCTGGACCAGAAGACGCCTGTAAACGGACTGTGTGTAGCCAGGGCTTTGCTGCCGTGCCGAGAGGAGGTGCCCGTGAGACTGCTAAATCCTACGGACGCCGATCACGACGTCCAGGCCGGGACGGAGCTGGGAATGTGCGAGCCCGTGGTGAGCGTAACAGCTATCGACGAGACACAGGAGCCGGCGCCGAAGCAACACCTGGGGCCCCGGCTAGAAGGCTTGGTGGAGAAGGCGGCCGACCACCTGACCACAGAACAGCTGGAGATGGTTCGACAACCGCTAAGGCGGTATCAGCGCGTCTTCAGCCAAGGTGATAGTGACTACGGCCGCACGGACAAAGTGCTTCACCGCATCGACACCGGGGACGCCCGGCCTATTCGGCAACCACATAGACGCGTTCCGCTGGTGAAGCAAGGGGCGGTACGAGACATGCTGGAGGACATGAGATCCAGGGGAGTGATTGAAGAGTCTGACAGCCCTTGGTGTTCCCCTGTAGTCTTGGTGATAAAGAAGAACGGCGAGCTGCGCTTCTGCGTAGACTACAGAAAGTTGAACGCCGTCACCCGGAAGGACTGTTTTCCCTTACCCCGGATTGACGACACCCTGTACACGCTAGCTGGTGCACAGTGGTTCTCGACCCTGGACCTGAAGTCGGGCTACTGGCAGGTAGCTCTAGACCCGAGAGACAAGGAGAAGACCGCATTCTCAACGGGCCAAGGGCTCTGGCAGTTCACGGTTATGCCCTCTGGCCTCTGCAACGCACCAGCTACCTTCCAGCGCCTTATGGAGTCAGTGATGAGAGGGCTGACTTACGATGCCTGCCTGCTATACCTGGACGACATCATCATCGTCGGGAAGACTTTTGAAGATCACCTCGAGAATCTGAGTAAGGTGCTACAGAGACTGCAAGCGACCAACTTGAAGCTGAACGCGAAGAAGTGCCAGCTCTTCCGCAAGGAAGTTAACTACTTGGGCCACATAGTCTCAGCACCGGAGTGGCCACAGACCCGGAGAAGACAAAGGCCGTGAGAGATTGGCCTCGCCCAAGGGATAAGAAAGAGTTGCGCAGTTTCCTGGGGCTGTGCAGTTATTACCGCCGCTTCATAAAGGGGTTCTCCAACACCGCAAAACCCCTCACCCGCCTGACGGAGGAACACCGGCCCTATGTGTGGACAGAGGACGCCGAAAACGCTTTCCAGCACCTAAAGGAGACCCTGTGCAGTGCTCCAATTTTGGGTTTCCCACAACCGGGTGGCGCCTTCATTGTGGACACCGACGCCAGCGACCATTGCATTGGAGGTGTCCTATCGCAGATCCAGGACGGCCATGAGCGGGTGATAGCCTATTACAGCAAGACGCTATCCAAGGCAGAGAAGAACTACTGCGTCACCCGACGGGAGTTACTGGCGGTAGTAAAGACATTGGAGCACTTCCAAAAGTACCTGTACGGTCAGCCATTCCACCTGAGGACTGACCATTCCGCCCTAACCTGACTATTGAGCTTTAAGAACCTGAAAGGCCAGAGAGCACGTTGGGTCCAGAGGCTGCAGGAGTACGACTTCACCTCGGAACATCGTAGAGGGAAGAGCCACGGTAACGCAGACGCCATGTCCCGAAGACCCTGTCCAGAAGAGTGCGGCCAGTGCACAAGAGTGGAAGAGAAGGAGCGTGCCGCAGCAGTCCGAGTAGTTGTGGCAGTGCCTGCTGAAGGCTGGGATAGCGCAGGCCTGAGGAGGGAGCAGCTGGCGGACGCAGACTTGGGGCCACTCTTGAGGAAAGTGGAGGCAGGGTTGAGAGCAACCTGGGAGGACATCGCACCGAGGAGCGCCACCTACAAGTCGTACTGGGCCCAATGGGACTCGTTGAAGACCAGAGAGGGCGTGCTGTTCCGGGTATGGGAATCACCCGATGGGAAGACGCAGAGAGAGCAGTTGGTACTTCCCCGGAGTAAGGTCCCGGAAGTCCTGGAGGAAGTGCACGCCGATACTTCGGGAGGACACCTGGGAGCGAACCGAACGATTGACAAACTACGGCAGCGCTACTACTGGCTGAAACTCCGAGCAGATGCTGAGAGATGGTGCCGTCAGTGTCACGTGTGCGCGGCGAGTCGTGGCCCCCAGACTAGGAGCCGGGGTCGCATGCAGCAGTATAACGTCGGAGCGCCATTCGAACGGATCGCCGTTGACATTGCTGGACCGTTCCCAGTTTCCGACCGAGGCAACAAGTACCTAATGGTGGTCGTGGACTACTTCACCAAGTGGCCGGAGGTGTATGCCATCCCAAACCAAGAGGCAAAGACAATCACAGACTGCCTCGTGGAGCAAGTGTTCTGTCGATTTGGGGTGCCGTTAGAGCTACACAGTGACCAGGGTACCAACTTTGAGTCCAACCTAATGAAGGAGGCATTACAAAGGCTTGGGGTGAACAAGACTCGCACTACGCCTCTACATCCCCAATCGGATGGCATGGTCGAAAGGTACATCAAGACCTTAGAGGAACACCTGAGGAAGGTCGTGGCCAGCCATCAGCGAGACTGGGACGTCAAGGTGCCACTGTTCTTGCTGGCCTATCGCTCGTCTACACACGACACAACTGGGATGACGCCAGCCAGCTTAATGTTCGGCCGAGAGTTACGCCTCCCTTGTGACCTGGCTTTTGGAAGCCCTCCGGAAGCGAAACAGCCAGCGACCGAGTATGTGGAGAACTTGGTGGACCATCTCCACGACATGCACGAGATGGCTCGCCAGACCATCCAGAAGGCGAGCGACCGCATGAAGACCAGGTATGACAGGCAAGCCATCAGCTAAGGGTTCCAGCAAGGTGACCTGGTCTGGTTGTACCGTCCTACCGGACCAAGGGACGCTGCCCGAAGCTCCAGCAGCCATGGCAAGGACCGTACCGGGTGGTGAAGAGGATTAACGACGTGGTCTACCGCATCCAGAAGGTTCACCGAGGGAAGATGTTGGTGGTACACCTGGATCGACTAGCCCGCTACAATGGTGCTGTTCGGTACGACCAGCCTTGAGGAGGGAGCAGTGTCACCCAATTAGCGGTAGGCATGAGGGCAACAGCTGTGAGGAAACCAGAGGCGGCCGAGCCACACCTCCTATTAGTCTCTGTCACTAACTGAAGGGTGGTTAGGGAAATGTCACTTGTCCCTGGGCGCTTCCCTCCCCTTCTCCTGCCCTCCGGAACTTTCCTGGTGAGACTTCTAGAAAAACAGTGACATTCCTATAAAAAGGGTTTCAGAGAGACAGTCAGTTAGTCAGAGTTCTTGGCAATCAGCGTAAGAGTACAGTGCTAGTGTAAGGACGAGAAGACTGTGTATGTGCATCGGAGTTTACGTAATCGCGAGTACAAGTGAAATTGTAACGGACGAACTGGTGAATTGTAACTGTGTGCAGCACGTAATTCTGTGTAATTGGCAAGTGTTAAACTGTAAGTCGGTAGAAATAAAGAACATTGTTGAGTTTGTGTAATTGGACTTTTCATTTCACGAACCCACAAAGTCACAATATGTTCGAGTTCTTCTCGGGAAGCAAGCCAGGTGAAAATACGATTAGAAATTGACGTTTCGGGAGTGTGCATCTCTCCTATCATCAGGATATTTTAATAAATGTTATAACCACAAATGTATTACTGGATATAACACAAATATAAACAAAGACAAAACATTATCAATATTCGCATCACTGAACAAAAGACTGTTTTCAGTAAATTAAATGCCAGGTCAGGAGATGACGTGAGTGTAGAAAACTAATTAGGTCAGAAAAACTTAACTACTTAACTTGATGATCAAGCTGTATAGATCTGTGCTTCTTAAGCCGATGGATTTCCATTTTTAAGGCCAGTTTCCAAGAGGAGCTGAACTGAAATCCAGCATCATGATTAAGCGTGCTCCTCTCGGAGGAAATGGCCAAAGCCTCCTTAAATCTCCACTCCCAGTAACCGTTGTGTCGACTCCCGAAAGTTAGCTCTATGCTCTGTCAGCCCAGACTTCTCAGGTTGTATTAAACGAATACTCCGTTCATGTTCTTTTATTCTGGTAGCGATGGTCCTTCCAGATTCTCCTATACACGGTGTCCACATTCAAAAGGAATGCGGACACTCCCAGAACTTGGAAGTCCAGCTTGTCTTTCACTGGTCTAAACAGATGTTCTAATTTACGGAGGTGGATTGTGGATGGTACTGTTGATGTATCTGGCGAGAATTCTGCTGATTCTGCCGGATAGGTTGCTGGTAAACGGCATGTAGGCTGTAGCGGTAGGCTTATCTGACGCTTGGTGTATTACAGGTTTGCCTTTCCTAGCTCTGGTGATCGAGACTGCTGATTCTGCCGGATAGGTTGTCGTTAAACGGGATGTAGGCTATAGCGGTAGACTTATCTGACGCTTGCTGTATTACAGGTTTGCCTTTCCTAGCTCTGGTGATCGAGACTGCTGATTCTGGCGGATAGGTTGTCGTTAAACGGGATGTAGGCTGTAGCGGTAGGCTTATCTGACGCTTGCTGTATTACAGGTTTGCCTTTCCTAGCTCTGGTGATCGAGACTGCTGATTCTGCCGGATAGGTTGCCGGTAAACGGGATGTAGGCTATAGCGGTAGGCTTATCTGACGCTTGGTGTATTACAGGTTTGCCTTTCCTAGCTCTGGTGATCGAGATTGCTGATTCTGCCGGATAGGTTGCCGGTAAACGGGATGTAGGCTGTAGTGGTAGACTTATCTGACGCTTGGTGTATTACAGGTTTGCCTTTCCTAGCTCTGGTGATCGAGACTGCTGATTCTGCCGGATAGGTTGTCGTTAAACGGGATGTAGTCTGTAGTGGTAGACTTATCTGACGCTTGCTGTATTACAGGTTTCCCTTTCCTAGCTTTGGTGATCGAGACTGCTGATTCTGCCGGATAGGTTGTCGTTAAACGGGATGTAGTCTGTAGCGGTAGACTTATCTGACGCTTGCTGTATTACAGGTTTCCCTTTCCTAGCTTTGGTGATCGAGACTGCTGATTCTGCCGGATAGGTTGTCGTTAAACGGGATGTAGGCTATAGCGGTATACTTATCTGACGCTTGCTGTATTACAGGTTTCCCTTTCCTAGCTCTGGTGATCGAGACTGCTGATTCTGCCGGATAGGTTGTCGTTAAACGGGATGTAGCTATAGCGGTAGACTTATCTGACGCTTGCTGTATTACAGGTTTCCCTTTCCTAGCTTTGGTGATCGAGATTGCTGATTCTGCCGGATAGGTTGCCGTTAAACGGGATGTAGGCTATAGCGGTAGGCTTATCTGACGCTTGCTGTATTACAGATTTCCCCAGCATGCAGTGTACCGTTGCTGGTTTTTGAAACAAGAATGTCCAAGACTGGAAGAGTTCCATTCTCTGAACTTCCATGGTAAACTGTATTTGAGGTCGAAGGCTGTTGCGATGCGCAGAAAGCTAGGCAAAGTGTCTGATCCATGTGGCCAAATTACAAAAGTGTAGTCCACGTATCTATAGAAATGAGATGGTTTAAGTGGGGCTGTGGCAAGTCTAATCGTCTTTTCACATGGCTTGTTTCTCTAGAAGATCTCAAAAATGTCTACGAAAAGTGTTTTGATAATTGGATTACTCGTTAGCATAAATATAAGAAGGCTGTTCAATAAAGAATGATCATAATTTTTTACGATCAAAATTTTTCGCACTATAATTCAATCTTTTTATATTCTATTAGCTTAATGTGAAACAAACACGCCGTAATAGTTTCATTGTTGGTACTCCTGGTTCCCGCCTGTAAGAACCAGCCAAGTTCAGACATGTTCAGTATCGCCTACCGCTGTAATGGAGGTAACACGCGAGGAACAATATGCGGCTTTGAAATTCTGCTTTCGTCTCAACAGATCTTCAGTTGAGGCCTATACAATGTTACAGGAGGTCTATGGAGAGTCTGTTCTTCCCTACAGCACAGCTCGAAGGTGGTTTAAAATGTTTAAAGAGAGGAGACAATCAATTTCAAAAGAAGGGGAACCCAGTGCTCCAGTTACTGCTCTTCCAGAAGGAAACATAAACACTGCTGTTGCCATTGTGAGAGAAGATCGACGAATTACCTTAAGATCACTTTCTGAAATACTGAACATTTCATTAGGTGCCACCCACACGTTGGTGACAGAAACATTACACATGAGACGTGTTTGTGCGCGATGGGTCCCAAGAATGTTGATTCCCGAACAAAGGACATTCGTATGCAGGTCTGCATGCAGTTAAAGTTGATGTTAGAGGAAGATCCGGAGTTTCTTACAAACGTAATAACTGCTGATGAAACTTGGCTACGTCATTTTGATCCTGAGAGCAAACAACAAAACTCAGCGTGGAAATCTCCTTCATTACCAAACCCGCAAAAAGTAAAAGTGGTTATTTCTGCTGGGAAAGTTATGCTCATTTCATTCTTTGATATTCATGGAATGGTTTGCCAGCATGTTGTACCTGCACATACATTAGTAACTGAACAATGCTACAGGGATGTCCTAAAAACATTGCAAGTCCATATCAGGCGCAAAAGACCACATTTCCGTGAAGTAGGCTGGATGCTGTAGCACGATAATGCGCGGCCGCATATTGGCAATGTTGTTGCGTGAAGTACATCCCTCACCCTCCCTATAGTCCGGATTTAGCCCCATATGACATTTTTCTATTCCCTAACTTGAAGAAACGCCTTCCTGGGAGACATTATCCATCATCAGAAGCAGTGGTGAAGGCTGCGGAGGCAATTTTGAAGGATCTCTCAAAAATGGTTTCCAGCATGTCTTCGAAGACTAGCAGAAACGCTGGGACAAGTAAATCGCATTCAGGGGAGACTATTTTGAGAACGGCCATCAAAATTATGAGGATGAGTAAAGATAAGTTGTCAAAAAAAATGTGATCATTGTTTATTGAACAGCCCTGATACAATTTCAGAAGGGGTCTACTTTGAAGGCAGTAAAATAAAATTGGATGAATTCCATTAATTGATCTAATAGTGACCTGAGCTATAAAGCCCGGGCCTTAAAATACTTACAGCATGGTAAGTCGTCATTAAGGTAGTAGTCTCATGTGTTTATGAGAACTCCTAGTGGTTTACTACAAAGCCCGGGCCTTAAAGTACTTACAGCATAGTAAGTCGTCATTAAGGTAGTAGTCTCATGTGTTTATGAGAACTCCTAGTGGTTTACTATAAAGCCCGGGCCTTAAAGTACTTACAGCATAGTAAGTCGTCATTAAGGTAGTAGTCTCATGTGTTTATGATAACTCCTAGTGGTTTACTATAAAGCCCGGGCCTTAAAGTACTTACAGCATAGTAAGTCGTCATTAAGGTAGTAGTCTCATGTGTTTATGAGAACTCCTAGTGGTTTACTATAGAGCCCGGGCCTTAAAGTACTTACAGCATAGTAAGTCGTCATTAAGGTAGTAGTCTCATGTGTTTATGAGAACTCCTAGTGGTTTACTATAAAGCCCGGGTCTTAAAGTACTTACAGCATAGTAAGTCGTCATTAAGGTAGTTGTCTCATGTGTTTATGAGAACTCCTAGTGGTTTACTATAAAGTCCGGGCCTTAAAGTACTTACAGCATAGTAAGTCGTCATTAAGGTAGTTGTCTCATATGTTTATGAGAACTCCTAGTGGTTTACTATAAAGCCCGGGCCTTAAAGTACTTACAGCATAGTAAGTCGTCATTAAGGTAGTTGTCTTATGTGTTTATGAGAACTCCTAGTGGTTTACTATAAAGCCCGGGCCTTAAAGTACTTACAGCACAGTAAGTCGTCATTAAGATAGTTGTCTCATGTGTTTATGAGAACTCCTAGTGGTTTACTATAAAGCCCGGGCCTTAAAGTACTTACAGCATAGTAAGTCGTCATTAAGGTAGTAGTCTCATGTGTTTATGAGAACTCCTAGTGGTTTACTATAAAGCCCGGGACTTAAAGTACTTACAGCATAGTAAGTCGTCATTAAGGTAGTTGTCTCATGTGTTTATGAGAACTCCTAGTGGTTTACTATAAAACCCGGGCCTTAAAGTACTTACAGCATAGTAAGTCGTCATTAAGGTAGTTGTCTCATGTGTTTATTAGAACTCCTAGTGGTTTACTATAAAGCCCGGGCCTTAAAGTACTTACAGCATAGTAAGTCGTCATTAAGGTAGTTGTCTCATGTGTTTATGAGAACTCCTAGTGGTTTACTATAAAACCCGGACCTTAAAGTACTTACAGCATAGTAAGTCGTCATTAAGGTAGTTGTCTCATGTGTTTATGAGAACTCCTAGTGGTTTACTATAAAGCCCGGACCTTAAAGTACTTACAGCATAGTAAGTCGTCATTGAGGTAGTTGTCTCATGTGTTTATGAGAACTCCTAGTGGTTTACTATACAACCCGGGCCTTAAAGTACTTACAGCATAGTAAGTCGTCATTAAGGTAGTTGTCTCATGTGTTTATGAGAGCAATTTGTAGTTTACCGGAAAAAATACGAGTCAGTTGGAGAATTTAATGTCATGTTGGTACGTTGTTATGGTAACTCAGTGTTTAGAGCAACCGGACTCACACCGGGAGATCTATGGTTCAAATCCCGGCTATGGCAATGGGTTTTTTAGTCTTTCCCTCTCCAAATCAATAGATTTTCCTCCACCAGTCAGCAGGTTAAGTATGTCTATCTCTGTCTTTCCCCCTCCGACATGTTTACCAGATCATTGTGGTCTGAAACAGATAATACTTGGAATATTCTCTCTTTATAATTTTTAGTTTCGTCCTCGAAAATACGCTACGAATGCCTACATTAATATAAGGTGAGGAATTTATGCGGCGGCACTTCCCTCTGTTAATATCAGGAACAGATGTTCTCTGTTAATCTCAGTTATGAAGCTTCGTTTTGGAGCCCTACAGCAGACAAATGAATACAGGATGTGGTAAGTGAGAGACAAAAGCGTGTTATTTTGCGCAGAATGTGCAGCGGAATAACAGACCGTTACATTAGATTAGACAGGGTTGGTGTACACACGTGCACTGAGTTTAAATATTCCATTTGGACAAGGGAATATGACGAGAGGTGCATAACGCCCGCTGGGTTATCTACGGCCACTGCTCTACTTCCAGGCGCTAAAGAAACAGAGAGTACAACACGACAACCTCACTTTATCTACAGAAAAGAAGTACTTTTGTAATGCCTCACTGATTTGATTACTTTTCAAAATTCTGCCTTTAACATCAATACATTTCATATTGTACAACGGTCGGCTGGAAAGTCCCTGGCCGCACATATTAATAATAATAAAACAAAAACATTTTAATTTTTCTTTATTTCTCAACATAATCTCCAAAAAGGTTAATATATTTGTCATACCTGTGTTCTAATTTAATTAAACCATCTCTGTAATGCGATTTATCATGTCCTCAAAACAGCTATTTACCTCCAAGATTCATCAACAGTAACGATATTCCAAACCAAACTTGAAGTGTCACTTTTGAATTTTTCCAGAGTTTTTCTGTGGCAATCAATACGTTGTTGTTTTTGATGGGTAGTCAGTTTATGACAACAAAGTTTTCTCACGTCTAACTGTTGATGTATTTGACTCATAACAATGTCCAACATGTCCGTCAGCAACAACAGTTCCTGGGCTTAGTGCTTCACGAAGTTTATCACTAAGAAACAGCCGACCTGTTTTGGATTTACTATATAAACAAATTTATGCCTAGCGCTTCTTTATCAAATGTACAGGATGTCTCTAAAGTCACTATCCATTTCAATGAAAACGCAATATTTTGTTTCTTTTCTTTTCAGATACTGGTATCTTAGTGTAAGAAGTTTAGCACTGAAGAACGGGTTGCCATTGTGCACGGGTACGCGGATTGTCATATGAAGACGCCAGAGCGGAATTTACCCGTAAATTCTTCAAACCAGCTCCATCAAGGGCACACATTTGTCTGCTTGTGAACAAATTTAAGCGTATCGGCAGTGTGTGTGATGAGACACGTCCTGGACGACCACACGTCTTGGCAGAAACAATGCAGCAGGCTCAAATTGCCAGTGAGAGGAGTCCGAAGGCATAAATTCGGCGCCTCAGTAGGGAACTGAACGTCCGTCGTAACACAGTGTGGAAAATTCTACGTTTCACTCTACGAAAACGTCCGTATCACATTGAAGTTCTGCACCATCTTGAGGAGGAGGATTTCGCCTGTCGTCGGGCAATGTGTTATGACCTCCTGGAATGTGTAGAGAATGAGAATTTAATGGACAACATTTTATTCTCTGATGAAGCCACTTTCTATGTTTGTGGGAAAGTGCAGAGACACAACAGCCGAATATGGGCAAATGAAGAACCACATGAGGTATCGGAGTGGGAACGTGATACAGCGAAATTCAATGTTTGGTTGGGTATAACAAACTCAAAACTGTATGGCCCATGTTTCTTTGCCTAAAGGTCAATAACAGGTAACATCTACCTCAACATGTTAGAACTGTTCCTTGAACCGCAGCTTCAAGAGGATGGCATACAGGATACAGTTGTGTTTCAGCAAGATGGTGCGCCTCCACATTTTGCAAACATCGTCCGTGATTACCTGAACAGAACCTTTCCAGGGAAATGGATAGGCACATGTTCACCTCGGCTGTGGGCTTCCTATTCACTAAACCTTACTCCTTTAGACTTTTTTTGCATGGGGGTATATCAAATCTAAAGTGTACACTAGCAAAGTGAATGGTCTACCTGAGTTACGGAATCGTATCAGGGAAGCAGCAGGTCGAATTACGGTTGACATGTTACAGTCTACATTTCGTTCCACTACTGAAAGATGGCGTATGTGTTTTGAGTTAGATGGAGGTCATGTAGAAGGGCACTAGAATATGCGTAACACTTCAAAATAATATTGATTTTTTAATCACTGTCTTCCTTCATTGAAATGGATAGTGACTTTAGTGTCCAGTAGAATTACGTAACACACAAATACAATCTTCTAAGGTTGTTGACCACAACAAAGAATTCACTTCCAAAATGACAGTTTCAATTACAACTCTCGTTATGACTCTGTTTACAACTGCTACTCTGGCATGTCACAATCTCCATTAGAAAAAATACAGAGGAGGGCAATAAAATTCATAAAAAGAGGCAAGTATTTTGGGCCTATAAAAGGAGATGAGACTAAATGGGAGGAATTAAGAATTAGGCGTAAAAAACATAGGTTGGTAGCATTATTCAAAGCTAATGCTGGTGTAAAGGCATGGGTGGACGTTAGTGTAAGGTTAGATAATCCTGATTATTATGGACGAAACGATCATAGGTATAAAATTAAGGGTAGAAGATACAGAACCGACGTAGGAAAATTTTCTTTTGTCAATAGAACCATTGAAGAATGGAATGAATTGCCTGTAGCAGTCTTTCAGGGCTGTCCCCTGTCGCTGAAGAAATTTATAAAAAATCTAGATGGTTTATAGTTTAACTTTTGAATTATAATGGTATATAATATGTAAATAGAGAAGTAATTAGATATGTTTTAAGTGACTAAAGTAAAGTAATATCATGTTTGTATTGTTTACTGTATTATTGTTGTAAATCTAGTATTTGTAATTTGATCTGTATTCTTAACTCTGCCACCTGGTAGTACCCAAATTGCAGTCAATAAATACATATATATATATATATATATATATATATATATATATATATATATATATACCTGTGTTGATAATTCCAGACTGTTCTATAACAAACAATAAACCCAATGTCCTCTATAAATCAAGATGACACTAGATAGTTCCATTTATCTCTTTATTTGTTTCCGCAAACCTTTATCTCCGTGCTATCTTTATCAGTTCCGGCATACTCTTTCTCTCCGTCTTGCACTGTTTGTGCGCGTCGTCGTGCTATCATAAATAATGGGTCCGCAACAACACAAGGGGCGTCCAGAAAGTAAGTTGTTTCAATTTCTCTCCGCTACAGCGCTGCAATCGCAGTTCCGCACATGCGCGGTAGACGCTCTGTATCAAGGAGAAGAAACGTGCGCCATTGTGAGATCGCTGTCAGCCACGTACGCTTTGTTGTGCTTGTTTACAATGTCGGTGTTGATAGAAAATCCCGCCGCTTGTGAAATCAGATCTTTGATTCGTTTTCTGAATGCTAGGAAGGTGAAACCAATTGAAATTTATCGGCAAATTTGCGATGTTTATGGACAAAATGCGATGAGTGATTCAATGGTGAGAAGATGTGTCCGATAGTTCAATGAAGGACGTGGTGAAGTGCACGATGAAGAACGAAGTGGGCGGCCATCTTTGGCTACAGAAGAAATGGTTCACGCGATTGATGACAAGATCTAGCAAAACAATTAGTGCTCTCGCTATGGAATTTCCCCAAATCTCACGATAACTAGTTCATGAAGTTATTACAGAAAAACTGAAATTTCGTAAACTTTGCTCACGTTGAATGCCAAAGATTCTTACTGAGCAACTCAAAACAAAACGGATGGGTAGTGCACTTCAGTTTTGACCCGTTATGATGAAGGCGGCGAAGAATTTCTGACACAGATAGTCACAGGAGATGAAACTTGGGTTTCGTACGACACCCCTGAAAGTAAGCGTCAATCAATGGAATGGAGGCAAACCTTATCCCCAGCAAAGGTTAAGCCAAAACAAATCTTAAAACCTCGAAAAATGATGTGCACAGTGTTCTGGGACAGAAAAGGCATCTTACTCACTGATTTCTTACCGCGTGGTCTAACAATGAAAGCAGATGTTTATTGCGAGACACTTAGGAAATTGCGCCGCGCAATACAGAATAAGCGCCGAGGAATGCAGTCAAAAGGTGTGGTGTTTCTTCACGACAACGCACGACCACACACTGCAAATTCGACGAAAAACATCTACAGGGATTTGGCTGGGACGTGTTTGACCACCTCCCGTACAGTCCTGACCTCGTTCCTAGCGACTTTCATCTGTTTTTGCATCTCAAATCTTTCCTTGGCGGTCAACACTTCAATAATGACGAACAGCTGAAAGAAAAGGTTTCCAACTGGTTGAAGACACAAAAACTTGTGCCTCGCTATGTCAAATGCCTGCAAAATTTCGGCAGTTATGTGGAAAAGTAGTTTAAGAGTTGTAGAATTTTGTGTAATAAATAATTTTTCTGTATCTGTACAAAATTTAATTTTATTACCAAACAGAACTTACTTTCTGGACGTACCTCGTGTTTCGGCAATACTGACAATTTAAAACTGTACTAGCCTGGAAAATGTGCTCTAGCCAAGTTATTTTGTGGTTGAACGCAAAGTATTGAAATCATACGAGTAAATAATTACATGGAAACATATTTAGTACATTAATTGTCGTTAAGGTTAGTTTTTATTATCATGTACCCGTGCTGTGTAAAATAATTGCCTAAAATTTCATGTCAGACGCACGCAGCCTCCAAACGCTCCATTTGTGTGTACGCCAAGTTACCAATACTTCGCTCTTCTAACCGAGACGATAAGAAATGACTGCAAGCTGGTCACTAAAGGTCAACACGCCTCAACGCTCTCTCGTCCAGTATAATTATTATATAAAACAAATATACAGTTCCATAGCAACAATGTCATCCTTTCTCTAGACGACTTGATGTCGGTGTCTGTCTGCAATATGTGAGATGTCAACTGTTTAGAATATGCATGGACACAAAAAGGTGGGAAAGCCTGCAGTCTGTGTCAGAACATTAGCAACAGAGGTCAACATTGCCACGCCCATCTTCATGCAGAATGTTGGTACTTCTTCTTGTGTTGCCTAATCGACCATAGCTGTTATATCTGCGACGTTCGATTCGAATCTTTACTTTCTCTGTCACTGCACAGTTGGTATTGCATTCCATAAAAAATTCAATGCAGGGCTTTTACTGCAAACGTACCTTTGAGACTCCTTGAATAAAACTCGTTATTTATGGGACTTGCGAGGTTAGTTGAGGTATATTAGCGAGTGAAAACATGTAATGCTCGAGGCGTTAGCCCTAAACCTCGCTAGTCCCATTCGTAATTTTAAAAATCGACCTGAACTATGAATAATATGTAAAAATATTAAAAATTGTTTCACAAAAGATTTAGAATCGATGTTTTTACTTGGTGTAAGATGATACTGAAGGCTTTGAGTAGCGAAGAATCGTAACTATGGTGATGTAAAAATAACAAATGATAAACTGAATGTCAAAATTAGTGATTCAGGCACCAACGTTTTATACCTGAAGAAATTGGAGAGCAATCTAATGTAAGTTTGTTGCCACAAATTCATCTGCACTTTATGAGAAGGAATATTTATCTTCTAATAAATTCAAAAGTGCAGTTCGAAAAGTGAAACGAATATTTGCGAGGATGTGTTTTAGCACATTTTCCAGAAAAATCACAGTCATAATCGATTGTATCTTGTCGGATAGGTCATCTTCAGCTTACACTAGTGAACCTGCATTCAATTTTAACAATTTTACCGTTAATATTAATTATGCAATGAAACCAGACAAATAAAATGAATGCCTGTACATTGTAGATGTCAAACGTTTATTTCTTGTTTTTCAGATAACCAAAGAAAAACTGAACGTCGGACTAAGGCAATCGATAGTCAAAGAGTTTATAACAGAATTTCGTTGATACTATATTAGCCGTTGTGTTTTTGTCTCACAAATGTTAACTCTATTCTTCTATTTTACCTGCTATATTGACTCTGGTAGAGATAATTCGACTCTTTGCAGAGATTATTCATATCTAACAGTATAAGGTCTACTTTTCAGTAACAAAAGTAAATCGTAATGATGTGTTTTATCTTATGGTAGCGAATAAAGAAACTTTAAGGAAGATCTCCTCTAAGAAATGCGATTCATAGACAATATCCTATGAGAGTAGTCAGATTTACGTAATTTGGAAGGTGTAAAAGGGAATGATGATCTAGCAAAAGTGGTTAGAATCAAGCCATTATGAAGGCAAGTTGTTACACAGAAACCTGTTTGTTGGCGTAGAGGGCAAGGTTACCTGCGGTCATTGTGCTGGTTACCCAGTGCCTACCGGTTGCTTACACATCTGGCCGTCAGATAGCGTTCCAACATTCACCTTCACAGTAATACATTCCCCACCCGCCGTCTGCGTTGTGGTCAAACTTCATGACGAGCTATGGAAACTTTAAACAAAGCTCAGAACTGCATGATGATACAATATTAGCTCGCTTTCAAGAAAATCTCCCACTACAAACTACCCTTTACGTGCAAAAATACCACATGTAAAAGATGCTTTCATAAACAAATGTAATGTTCATTCTGAATATTATGGGAATAGTGTCTGACATTAAACATAACTCAGAACAGGACAAAACAAAACCAACACAACAGATTACTTCTATGCAAATCAATTCTTCCTCAGCATTAGACGTGTGTAAGGCAAAATTTGTCCGCCCGGTAGCTAGATGGTGGCGTATTCCACTCTCTGTCCCACGGAGTTAACTGGATAAAGTTCTTTCCCGGAGTTTTCCCTTATCGGTAAAGATGAATGGTAACTCTAAGTTCTATGTACCCTGTACTCATTTGAACATCATGTCATTCATTGTCCGATATGACTTAACGTTGGAGGTTTTCTCTTATCCTGAAAGATGAATGTCAGGTAACTCTAAGCTCTATGTACCCTGTACTTATTTGAACATCATTTCTTCATTGTCCGATATGACTTAACGTTGGAGGTTTTCTCTTATCCTGAAAGATGAATGTTTGATAACTCTAAGCTCTATGTATCCTGTACTTATTTGAACATCATTTCATTCATCGTCCGATATGACTTAACGTTGGAGGTTTTCTCTTATCCTTAAAGATGAATGTCTGGTATCTCTAAGCTCTATGTACCCTGTACTTATTTGAACATCATTTCATTCATCGTCCGATATGACTTAACGTTGGAGGTTTTCTCTTATCCTGAAAGATGAATGTCTGGTAACTCTAAGTTCTATGTGCTCTGTGCTCATTTGAACATCATTTCATTCATCGTTCGATATAAGCTAACGTTGGAAGACGTAAATAAAAAGTGGTAGGTGGAGCCAGGCTGAAAAAAGCCTTGGAGCTAAGTACTTATTGCATACGAACTCGAAGTTGTTTACCGGGAAAATACGAGTCAGTTGGAGAACTTAATATCATGCTGACATGTTGCCCTGATAGATCAATGGTTAAGAGCAAGCGGACGGAGATCGGGAGATACGTGGTTCAAATGCGGACTATGGCACTGAATTTTTCAGTCTGACTCTATCTATCCAGTATTTTAAATTTTAATTATTTAAATAAAGAATTTTAATCGTTTTCATATACCAAATTTTTAAGATGGACTAAAAGACTTACAATTTCTTCCAGCTCCATAGAGAAATATTTTGACTGTCAGTATTTAATAGCTGTAAGACTTAACAAAAGAACGTGGAGCGTATGTAATAGAAATAAAAAGTGAAAGATGTAGCAGAAGCTGAACTCAACTGTTCATGCTATTTGTAGTGTTATAGTCTTAATTAAATGAACTATTGATGTATCTGGTGTTCCTAAATATCAACTTTGATAGTTTACTGGTGTTATATTTTTGTCAGACATACAACTGAAGGCAGTAATGTCTACAGAAATGAAAGAATTGTCCATTAGCTGGCACGTTATATCTGGATCTCTGCCAAAACGCAATGTTCTCTGTCCTTTATAATCCGAAACAAAAGGTAGTAGTGGAGATGATCTGCCTCGTTTCTATGTACTTACAGTAAGTAATTGAGTGAGAGGCTCCGCGTGTGACGGTCCAGGGTTCGAGTTCTCGTGGCTGTATATTCTGACGTGGTTTCACCTTGTCTCCAAAGCAAATGTAGTAATGGTGCGTCTTCTACAGGGTGAACATAAAGTCCTGATCTTTGTTTGAGAAAACTGCAAATTATGAATTTTTTACAGGTGTTCTGAAAGATGCGTTTAACTGAAGAACGAATTGCTGTAGTTTCTGCACGTCTGAGAGGTTTTACGTATCAGGAGGTTCAAGCAGAATTTGAACGGAAATACCGTAAACCCGGCTTTACTCGATTACCGATGCAGAAATTCGAAGAACAAGCAGTGTGCAGGTAGACCTAAGGTGTCCGTTTTAAGAGTACAACAGATAAGCGAAGTCTGCAGGCATCAACCAGGAGATTAAGTCGAGGGTTGGGTGTACCACAATGACAGTAGAAAATTCTGTATTTCACTTTAAAACACGGCTATACCTCTTGCAAATTTGACATGCACTGGAAAGGGAAGTCTACGCTTGTGTTAGAATCTGTTGCAAACAGTTGAAGAAGCCTTTTTGTTTAGCCACTAGGTTTCCTTCCACGCGTGTGACACGGACATAACTGCAAGGTATGGTTGGATAAACAGCTAAATCAGATCATGAAGTGGGAACGAACCACCCCTAAAGTCAGTGTGTGGTTGGGGATGACAAATCGAAGGGCCATTCTTATTTGTGATAGGTTATTCGTATTTTGATTGCTACAATATTTCTTTCAGCCACAATTGCAGGAGGATACATTTCCAACAGGTTGGAGCTCCTCCTCAATTCGCACTAATGATGCATTCTGACGTCGATGGATTAGCAGAGCTTCATACCGCATGTGGGCTCCACGTTCTCCAGATCTGCACCTCTTGACCTTTTTGCATGGGGATACTGAAATCACAAGTCTAAAAAGTTAAAAATCAACTTTGCTCTCATTCTTAAGGAGCGTATCATACAGGCAGTGTACAATATTACACCTGCAATGCTGACTAAAGTGTTTGAGGCAGCGCTGCATGAAACCTGTGTGGAAGTGCAAGGTAATCATATCGAATGAGATTAAGGGAAAACTGCCATTGATTATGTATTACCATGTCATATTGTTTACAATAAGTGTAGGTTTTGGAACCAAATATTACGTTTTCTCAAAAATGGATTCAGACTTTGTTCAACTGTATAATGTCTCGCCTTTCTTGTAACTTTCGTATTACCGGACGAATGAAATGGCGCAGAGGCTAGAGGGTGGTTCATTGTCGAATCGAGCTTTCCTCAGTTACCGCTGGAGGGGAGCCTCTGAGTCACCGTCCAGTGGTTTGGTCAGTAAATATTAGGAAACTCTGTCACTTATATTGCCCTTCACTCATCCGTTGCTCTTGGAGATATATCCAACTGCGGGCCAAGTTCTTCTCTAAAAAACCTAAATCAAGATTTCACGCGAAATACACGTTTTGAGATTAGGAATAACAAATATTTCAGAAAAATGTGAACATAGTTCTTGGTATTTAATTGAACATCTTTCGAGAAAATCTCCCCATCCCAATTACCTTTATATAATACACTTTTTGGGAAAATGTTTATTTTTTTCAAAAATTTCTTTACCAATTTTGGGTAAAATACATGTATAACATATTTTGATGACAGATGAAATTTTTATCTGGTAGTAGCTGAAGAAATCCTCTTCATTGTGAATTTCTCTTGTATAGCAGATAGACAAGAATTTTCTTCATAAAGTACGCAGATTTTAAATTAATTGGGAGTCGATTAATGACACAAAACAACACTTACTTTTAAATTTTCCCGGAACCGGTTTCTGAGGCCTTCCCTCTATCTTCAGCCGGACATCGACTTGTTCTCATTGGTGTAGCTGGCAATATTTTGTCATCGGTCTCCTCTGGTGGCGGCTCGAGGAACTTGCTGAACAAATCTTTCTGGGGGATGTCGAAATTGAATACTTTGTTACTATTTTTTGAAATAAAGGTTTGTTCCTATGTGGACAGTTCTTCTTTTCCTGTTGTATGTTTTAGTAATTTTGGTTCTGGATTTATGTTGTGGTTTTTTTCCCCAAAAATGCGTGGCAACTGCTGATTTTTCTAATTGTTTGTATTTTATGTTCCTAAAGTGTTCCTTTGCTCTTGTTTCTAAATTTCTTTTGGTTTTTTCAATATAAATTTGACTACAGTCACAACATTTAATTCGATATATACCAGATTTTTTGTTAGATGGAATGGCATCTTTGATGTTTGAGCAAATTAGGTTTTTTAACTGGAGCTAGTTGAATGTTTTGTTTTTTGAAGACTTTTTTGAATTTATCAAAGGCCCATGGATGGTAAGTGAATTTTTTGAAGATCATTTTAGTTTCTGTAGCTGAGAGGGTTGTGGTTTCCTTTAGTAGTTTCTTCTTTTTTGCTAAGTTCACTTTTTTGTCTACTAGTGATTTGGGAAAGTCATTTTTCTGTGCTATTTCAATAATTTTGTTGTATTCTATTTTGTATTCTTCTGCTGTGAGAGGGATGTTGACCAGTCTGTGTGCTAAACTATTAAAGATTGCCTGTTTGTGGGATCTTGGATTGTAGCCATTAGCTTTTATGTAGTTGTCTGTGTTGGTTTTCTGTAAATGCCAAAGTAGGAACATAAAATACAAACAATTAGAAAAATCAGTAGTTGCCACGCATTTTTGGAAAAAAAAAAAAACACAACATAAATCCAGAACCAAAATTACTAAAACATACAACAGGAAAAGAAGAATTGTCCACATGGGAACAAATCTTTATTTCAAAACATAGGAACAAAGTATTCAATTTCGACATCTCCCAGAAAGATTTGTTCAGCAAGTTCCTCGAACCGCCACCAGAGGAGACCGATGACAAAATATTGCCAGCTACACCAATGAGAACAAGTCGATGTCCGGCTGAAGATAGAGGGAAGGCCTCAGAAACCGGCTCCGGGGGTGAATTTAAAAGTAAGTGTCGTTTTGTGTCATTAATCGACTCCTAATTAATTTAATTTATACAACAACACTGTTTTCAACACTTCCATGAAAGGATTTACGTAGATTTTGTTAAAACACAATTTATGAACATTTTTTTTAGTTGAAGCCAATGTGTGTACCTCAATAATGCTGATCCAACTAATGGCAAGTAATATATAAATATCAGAGGTTAACGTATTTGAATCGTATACCACGTGTTGCATACTTGAGGCAAACTGGAGTAGCTATAGTGGGACTAGGAAGATCTTGTAGAACTGTAAGTGTTAGAGATGTAAGGCGTACCTACATGTATAAGATTTTCTTCCTCCTGCTCTAAATTCGACCATCAATTGTTTAAGGCGTGGCGTTGATATGCATTGATTGGAACATTTAATGATATTAAAGTTCCATTAGGTCGTAAAACTTTTACATAGGTACACGTACGGTGTAGAGTTATGTATCCGCTCGCTCTGTCGCCAGCACTAATGAGGTCAGATGTTCCGAAATCTGACAGACTGACAACTTTGAAAACTCCAAAGCTTGAATATGCATCCCTCTGGCTCAGCTCGTATTCACTTTATTCAAAAAAGTTCCTTATATGCATTACTCGTATGACATTCTCTACTCAGTGTACTCAGGCTGCTGTTTCACCCTGCGAGGACAATTTCACCTCCTTCCAAACTTTACAATTCATCTTTATTTTTAAACTGTTCATTATTAAACTAAATACTAAGAATCTTTTTACAAAGGTTCAGGTACCTCTGTGTATCATATAGGAAGGTCACAGGTTCGATTCCCTTCGAGCGAGTATCCTGACACCGGTTTTCTGATGAGTTTTCCTTGTTGATAGGCTTACCTTTTCCAGGGATTTTAGGAAACATCAAAAGATAGAACTAATAGGCAGTATAAAGTAAGAAAATAACGTGTAAAATGTATTATACAAGTAGCTTTTAGAAAAATACTACGAGCCGTATCCGTAAAATAATGTTTCCAAGGCGCTGGAGCCGTGAGGAACGCTATTACGCGAGATCTGGAAACACTGGCGTGTAGCTTGGTTTCACCCCTTCAAATCCCCACCACAACGAACCCGTTACAACCATTAGTCTTGGCTGGGCAGCCGTTTGCGATGAAGCTTCCTATCACTTCGGCCGTCAAGTGGGAGTTTCGTGCAGTGATCAGGTTTTGAGTGCCCAGGGCACTACCCCCACTGAAATTCATCGTCAGTTATGCGAAGTCTATGGGCCACAGTGTATGGACGTCAAAAACGTGCGAAAGTGGGTCAGAGAGTTCAAAGACGGACGTACAGCCGTCCACGATGAACTGCGTTCTGGTCGGCCTTCGGTTTCAGCCAAAACAATTACAAAAGTGAAGCAAGAAATGCTTAAAGATCGCCGTGTGACAGTTCGCGAGCTGTACGAACTTATCCCTGAAGTCAGTAAGACTACGATTGACAAGATTCTGACCGAAAATTTGCATTTTCGCAAGGTGTGTGCGAGGTGAGTCCCCAAAATGCTCACGACAACGTGTTGAAGCGGCCCACCTATTCCTGGAGAACTATGCAGAACAGGGCGAGGAATTGTTGGATTCAATTGTCACTAGCGATGAAACCTGGGTGTACTACACAACACCAGAAACTAAAGAACGTTCTCGTCAGTGGCGGCATTCGAATTCGACGAAGCCGCGAAAGTTCAGACATTTTCTGCCGGCAGAGTGATGGCCAGTGTGTGCTGGGACAGAAAAGGTGTATTGTTGTACGAGTTTATGTCTACTGGTACAACAATAAACGCCGCTAGCTACTCTAAGACTTGCGACGTGCCATTGAAAACAGAAGGACAGAAATGCTGACGAAGGGAGTGATTTTTCATCACGACAACGCTCGTTCGGATGGGACAGTCCAGACTTAGTACGTAGTGATTGTCATCTGTTTCCTGAGTTGAAGTCACACAGACCGACGATGATTTGAAAAACGAGGTTCAGTGCTACCTGCGCAACTTGGCGTAATAATCGTCTAAACGCAAAATTTGCAAAGGAACGTCAATTTGAACCAAATTTGAAAGCAGTTCAGTGACTAAAATAGTATTTGGACATCTGTAGACGTATCAATAATATTTATATGAAATTAAATATTATTTTTTCGTCCTTCATTTATTTCTTTGCACGCTAAATTCTATCACTCACCACTTTGGGCAAATGCCCATTTAGAAATGGAACAATCAAAACTTACAATCGTTTATTCGGTATCGAAGATAACTATGGGAGATTTAAGGAGAGCAGTAGAGTCAAATTATAGTGATTGTTGGAAGGAAGTGTGAAATAGAGAACAGGACATAGATAGGCAGGAGATCTGTGAAAGTATAGAACAAAATAAATCTTTAAAATTTTATAATAAATGTTATATTTTTGTATACCCTTGTCATAGCAATCTACCGCCAAGTTGCGCAGGTAGCACTCAACCTCGTTTTTCAAATCATCGTCGGTCTGTGACTTCAACTTAGGAAAAAGATGACAATCACTAGGTGCTAAGTCTGGACTGTCCCATCCGAACTGGGCCAGGAGATCAGCTTTGTGATAATGCAAATTTTTCGGTCAAAATGTTGTCAATCGTAGTCTTACTGACTTCAGAGATAAGTTCGTACAGCTCGCGAACTGTCACACGCCGATCTTTAAGCATTTCTTGCTCCACTTTTGTAATTGTTTTGGCTGAAACCGAAGGCCGACCAGAACGCTGTTCTTCATAGACGTCTGTACGTCCGTCTTTGAACTCTCTGACCCACTTCCGCACGTTTTTGACGTCTATACACTGTGCCCCATAGACTTCGCATAACTGACGATGATTTTCAGTGTGGGTGGTGCCTTTGGCACTCAAAAAAACATATCACTACACGCAACTCGCACTTGGCGGCGGAAGTGATAGGAAGCTCCATCGCAAACGGCTGCCCAGCCAAGACTAATGGTTACAACGGGTTCCTTGTGGTGGGGATTTGAAGGAGTGAAACCAAGCTACACACCTGGTAATAATATTTGACAATGACCTTAATTGGCATGCTGATATTGATGAATGTTTTATTAAATTAAATAAGGTTATTTATTTATTAAGCTATATGTCAGCTTTTTGTAGCATGGAAATATTGTTGAATATTTATCATAGCCTTTTTATGAGTTATGTAAATTACTGTATAACAATATGGGGAGCTGTTTCAATGGAAAATGTAAATAAAGTGTTTATTCTTCAGAAGAAAGCAATTCGCACTATGTTAAAGTTAAATATAAGAGAGAGTGTAAAGCCTGAGTTTATAAAAATGAAACTGCTTACCGTTCCCAGTTTAATAATACTCAGAACAGTACTACACATAAAAACAAATTGCTACAAAATAAACTCAGAAAATCATGACTATAACACTAGAAACAGGAATGACTATAGTTTAGTACAACATAGATTGGCAATGTTTGGAAAAAGTCCAAAATATAAAGGCATCGTACTGTATAATAAACTTCCTATGAAACTGAAGTCAGTAACCAATGTAAATACATTTAAAAAGGAACTGTCTAAATATTTAATAAATAAGGCATTCTTTTCTATTAATGAGTTTATCAATAATGGATGATTTTTGTAAATATAATTTTATTTTGTAAATGTAAATAATGTGACTTTGTGGGTTCGTGAAATGAAAAGTCCAATTGCACCACTCAAAAATGTTCTTTATTTCCACCGACTTACAGTTAAACTCTTGCCAATTAAACAGAATTACGTAATGCACACAATTACGATTCACCAGTTCGTCCGTTACAATTTCACTTGCACTCGTAATTACGTACAATCTTCCGATGCTCTCACACAGTCTTCCCGTCGTACACTAGCACTGCATTCTTACACCAAGAACTCTGACTCACTGACTAACTCCTAATTGCACGATGTGTTGCTTATATAGGGTCCGCTTGCCGATCTGGAAGGTTTTCGAACAGATTGAATGTCCCGTAATTTCCAGACCCTAGGAGAAGGGTAAAGAGACGGCTCAGGGGCCCGACATCCCTCCCCTAACCATCCCTTCAGTTAGTGACAGGAGACAAATGAGTGGGCGTGGCGTGGCCTCCGGTCCCTTCTCAGCTGTTGTTTGTGGTGCTTCCCGATAATTGGGTGACAATAATATACTGACAATGTCTGATGGATTTCTGTAATCTCTATGGACAATAAAATTGAATTTGAATTTGAATATCTCGCGTATAGCGTCCCTCACGGCTTCAGCGCCTTGGAAACTTTATTTTACGGACACGGCTCGTAAATATCAATACAACAGTTTATTAATCCATGTACTTTTTGTTTAGAAAACAAACAGGTCACTATGAATGTTCTCTTTCCATGACCAAATAACAGCTTTCTATTTGAAAATTAAATCATCACGTGGCAGTTTAAAGGGCAGCATGGAATTAAAAATAGGAAATTGAAGTACACAGATAACTCTATTTTATCAGGCAAAACAAGTTTTTCCCATTTTTTTGCACTTTGTGGTCATTTTTCCTTGATAGATATATTTTTGTACACCTGTTACTCGTTCATCGATTTCTGAATGTGCAGAGCTTATACGACAATATCGTAAGCCAATGCATCCTGTAATTACGTCGATAAGGGTCTCCATGAATTGCGTCTATCTGGACACAAACCGCAATTCAGTCAGAGGAAATAAAAAACGATAATCACTGCCACTGTTGTCTGCTGCTTTTGAATGGGCCATTCAATTTCCAATAAATGTTGAATCGTATTGAGTTCATCATATTATACTTTTTACATGTTCATTTTGTATATACACGGCACTACCGCACCAGTTTCGTCAAACCCTACTTTTTACAGTTTTTACACGTCATACAGGAGGAGTTTTTTTTAAACAAGTATCAGTTATGTAAATGTTTCTATGGCAAGGTTCCGAGGTGGAACCTAGAACACTCAGTGTATGTACACTCTGTTCAGATACAATCACAGCAACGTGCCTTACACCGGCAGGAGGCAGAAATCATATATAACATGACTTAATTTTGTGAAAAGGAGAAAATAGAGGGAATCAAAATGCCTTTGTGTTAAGTACAAACGAGCGGCTGCAATGGTAATTTATATTTGTGTATAATTATTAATTGGCTGACCCTTCATATCAGACACATAACTCCCAAGTACTCTATTTGTGTTTCATTACTTCCATTGTTTTTAGTAGAACTAAGGGCAAAATTATTGTTAACTATCACATGGAAGGGGTGCAAATTCCACAGGTGGACAGCTGCAAATACTTGGGAGTGTACCTGGCAAGTAATGCTGGATGGGACGAACAAGTAAATTCCACATCTATGAATGCGTGGAAGGCATTACATTTCCTAATGAGAATATTGAAAAAGGGGAGCGCTAGGTCCAGGGAAATTGCCTACAAGGCCTTAGTGCGGCCGGTTATGGAATATGGAGTAGCATGCTGGGACCCGTATAGAGCTAACAAATTCGATCCATTAGAAAAAATACAGAAGAGGGCAATAAAATTCATAAAAAGAGGCAAGTATTTTGGGCCTATAAAAGGAGATGAGACTAAATGGGAGGAATTAAGAATTAGGCGTAAAAACATAGGTTGGTAGCATTATTCAAAGCTAATGCTGGTGTAAAGGCATGGGTGGACGTTAGTGTAAGGTTAGATAATCCGGATTATTATGGACGAAACGATCATAGGTATAAAATTAAGGGTAGAAGATACAGAACCGACGTAGGAAAATTTTCTTTTGTTAATAGAACCATTGAAGAATGGAATGAATTGCCTGTAGCAGTCTTTCAGGGCTGTCCCCTGTCGCTGAAGAAATTTAGAAAAAATCTAGATGGTTTATAGTTTAACTTTTGAATTATAATGGTATATAATATGTAAATAGAGAAGTAATTATATATGTTTTAAGTGACTAAAGTTAAAATAATATCATGTTTGTATTGTTTATTGTGTTATTGTTGTAAAGCTAGTATTTGTAATTTGATCTGTATTCTTAACTCTGCCACCGGGTAGTGCCCAATTGCAGTCAATAAATACATACATTTAAACAAGATTACAAGCGAATGCAACGCTTTCCCTTGTACATAAAACTCCGTGTGAGTGTGTGTGTGTGTGGGGGGGGGGGGGCGGGGGCTGGAGCAAACACAGCCTAAATCTAAATGTTGCAGAGATAAACTATCAAACTATAGCTTTTCTCAACCTTAAAAGACAGTATGGAAGTGATAGTGATATATAGCTCTCTAAACATGTGAAATCTCATTAGCCTCCTCATTAGTGTTAGGGCAGATTGAGAGTATAACAAGCTAAATGTCTGCAGTACACAATGAGTTAGTTACAGTGATTTTCCGCCAGGAGAGAAATTCCAGAACTGCCAACCGAACTGGAATCGCTGTTCAGAGATGGCGCCACAGGTAGTATCATATACTGAGAATGAATATCTGTAATTATTTGCCAAATTTTACAACATATTATAGATATGTACTTCATTAAAGCTTCGGTTTTATTATCCTTTATTGCCTTGAAATAAACAGCAGTTTCAGTGAATACAACGATAAGTGCGATAACATAAATAATCCTGTATAGGAAAGGAAGTCTCCTAAAATGTGCATATCTCGACCAACCCTCGCGACTTGCTAATAACAAGACACTACTAATTAACTGTAATAATTTGCAGCTTTCAATACGCTGTTTTATGCAGAATATTTTTCTCTATCAGATTATGCCATTTTTACAGTCGTTTTATGGTTCTATGGACCCAAATTTTTCGAAAATGCTTGTTTTTCGGTAAAACTTCGATAGGCGCTATTTGTATGTTCATCATGCGGAAACTACGAGGGATGTTCAATAAAGAATGATCACAACTTCTTTTGACAACGTAACTTTACTCATCCTCATGATTTTGATGGTCCTTCTCAAAATAGTCTCCCCTGAATGCGATACACTTGTCCCAGCGTTTCTGTCAGTCTTCAAAGACATGCTGGAAACCATTTTTGAGAGGTCCTTCAAAATCACCTCCGCAGCCTTCACCACTGCTTCTGATGATGGATAATGTCTCCCACGAAGGCGTTTCTTCAAGTTAGGGAATAGAAAAAAGTCACATGCGGCTAAATCCGCACTATACGGAGAGTGAGGGATGTACTTCACGTTGATTTTTGCAAGATATTCAGCAACAACAGTGGCAATATGCGGCCGCGCATTATCGTGGTGCAGCATCCAGCCTGCTCCACGGAAATGTAGTCTTTTGCGTCTGATATGGACTTGCTATGTTTTCAGGACATCCCTGTAGTATTGTCCAGTTACTGATGTGTGTGCAGGTACAACTTGCTGATAAACCATTCCATGAATATCAAAGAATGAGATGATCATAACTTTCCCAGCAGAAGCAACCACTTTTGCTTTTTTGGGGGTTGGTGATGAAGGAGATTTCCACACTGAGCTTTGCAATTTGCTCTCAGGATCAAAACGATGTAGTCAAGTTTCACCAGCAGTGATTACGTTTGAAAGAAACTCCGGATCTTCCTCTAACATCAACTTTAACTGCATGTTACCTCCATTGCAGAGGTAGGCGATACTGAACATGTCTGAACTTGCCTGATTCTCACAGGCGGGAACCAGGAGTACCAACAATGAAACTACTACGGCGTGTTTGTTTCACATTAAGCTAACAGAATATAATAAGGTTGAATTTTAGTGCGAAAAATTATGACCGTAAAAAAATTATGATCATTCATCAACAGCCCTCGTATATATGAGTTAATAACAAAGTAATGCAAAACTATTGTACAAGTATAGCGTCTTTCAACAAGAGTATCCTATATTTAACCTGTGATAGCTGCCGTCGTTATTGTCGCGAACACATTGTTGTGGCTGGCGCGGCCAGCACACACAAAGGGACAGCAAGTGCAGCGTAGAGATAAAAAGTCCAAGTCCAAGTCGTGTACTGACAGGCTGTTAACAGCCAGAAGGTTTTTGCTGCGTACCCACCCAGGTTTTGGGTCTGACCGCAGGTTGATAATTGTGATATTGACAGGATGATGTGGTATTTTTTGTTGAGGAAATTTGTTGAGGTAGCTTTTTGCTCCTCTTTAATTTTGTACAGGATGCCAAACAGCTTTTTTTGTTTACACCCTGGTGTTTTATTTTTCTAAAGTGGGGTAAATTTTGTAGCCAAACAGCTCTTATGGAGTTTTGTAATTTAGCTTAAGCTGCTGTAAGGATTAACTCCTTTGTTACCTCGGACGCCCGCAAGCCATACGGGGTACCCGGTAACGCCTGAAGCGGCCTCTCGTAGCGTCGTAGTCTCCTAGAGACCGAACCAGGGCGCTTCTATGAGCAGGAATTTCATCGTAAAATTTTGTTGCCCGGCGTCTAATTTCGTCCTCCACGTATGGGAGAAGGGAAGCTTCGTGAAGCGACCTCACGGGAAAAGAACGGCCCACAGAATAGATGGATCGCAGTCCTCTATTCTGTGCACGCTGAAGGTATGCTATCCAGCTATCGGCAGCCATGCCCCAGATTTCACAGGCGTACAACATAAGTGGGATTATCAGCGCTCGAAAGAGGTGTAGCTTTAAGCGGACTGGCATCGAGCGCGAACCCAGCATTGGGTACAGAGAGGCAATAGCCCCCTGCACCCGTGCCGATAGTTCCCTGATGTTTCCGCGGAAAGTTAGGCCTCTAACGCCCAGGTACTTGATGGAATTAGTCCACTCTATCCTTCGGCCCCTGAAGTGGAAGTTGGGGCGGTCAGCGGGGGTGTGGCGCTTCGTAAAAAGAATAGCGTGGCTTTTGTCCGGATTTACGGACATCCGCCAACACCTGCACCATTCTTGTGTGAGACGGAGGTGTCTCTGAATTGGGTTGAAGGCTCTGAGTATAAGAGATAAAAAGCTTGCCGAAACAAATAAATATAGATAACTGGAAGGTTCGTCTTTCTAGCCGTCTTGATTGTTACAGAACATTCGATTAATTTCTAGAAACATGAGTGGAACTACAAAAAAGCCGCAAATCGCCAGTTCAGAGAGTCGTAATTGAACTTGATTCGTGTGCGTACAAATGTGTTTTGAAAGAGAACTTTTTTGTTTGTGATCGACGACCTTGATGATTGTATTTGTGTATGTTATGTCATTCTGTTTTCGCTACCAAGGGTGTACAAACTGTGTTTCTACGGAAATAAAGAGTGTTTTGGAATTTCTGCAACTAGACTTTTAATTCTACGGACCCACAAAGTGACATTATTCAGTTACATCAGTCATTTCTTTCATGTGGTTACAGCTGCTATTGACAAATTGCAATGGAACGTTACAGCATTCAGCAACATGCAGTAATTGTGAAAATGTATTATCAAAATGGAGTATCTCTTCGCTCTGTTAATGGAGGAAGATAACGAACTTCTGTAAGAACCCTTTTTTGGCCTCAGTTGGATGGTATGGATGTCAGAAACATCTGGTTCCAGCAAGATGGTGCTACATGTCATACTGTTCTCGAAACAATCGATCTTCTGAAGGAGAAGTTCAGAGGTTTCATCATTTCCCGCGGTGGTGATGTGAGATCGTGTGAATTAACGACTTTAGATTTCTTCTTGTGGCGTTACGTTAAATTTCGAGTTTATGCCAACAAACCAGAAACAGTAAATGATCTTATCAATAACATCAGTCGTATTATTCCGGAAGTTGGCCCAACTCACGTTCTTCTGTCATTGAAAACTTGGTCAACCGAGCATATCAGAAACATAAGTCTTGGTAAACACTTCCACTTCTGGTCGGACGGTCTCCGGTGTCCGAGCCCGCTCTGGTGGGGCCGTTTCTGAACCACAGTAGGGTGGGATTAAATCCATGACCAGGGAGAAAGCCTTATATCTTTAAACTGCCCCCCTCCGGGGTGGAAGTGAATACGCCAATCACGATTGTCAATCCCCCCAAGAGACGAACACCGAACAACCTCGGTGAGTAGCAGATGATGGCTTGCACCCGGAACTTTCATTAGGCAGCCGTCAACCCTCTCTGGTCGGCCTACGCGAGCCAGACGTACCCAATACCCATGGGCGTCTGGAACCACTACACCATTGCGTCCAATATATTCCGAAATACGACTACGAGTACTTGGAGTTTGAAGGAGTCGGAAGCTCAACCCCCTAGGCCAAGGTTCACCAAAGGCGTACTTCTTGTAACGTCAGAAATACCAAGAGAACTAAGGGTCCGTAGCGTCCCCAGTGCTGAAGGGGTTCGACCCCCCTTACGGGGAGTAGGGTGGGATGCCGGTTGTACTGGCGTGCCGGGGAACTTCCAACTTGTAAACTCATCCACAACAATACCCCTTCATACTTGATCCATCTCTTACACTCCTATGTCAACACATCCTTCTCTGTCTTCCATGACGGCGTGTAATCCTCATCTCGTCCTATTAGAGCTGGTGTTCCTCAAGGTACTCTACTGGGACCCACTCTCTACCTTCTCTACATCAACATCCTACCTTGTTTGCCTCGCTGCTCTCTGTATCCTTTTGCCATTGACAGAGCTGTAACCTCCAGGTCAACTAAACATTATATGACTGCTCGTAAAATCAAGCACTACGCCGACCTCCACACAACTTGGTTCAAACGTCCGCCCTCATAAGAGTCAGGCCATCACTTTCTCTAGAAGGCAGCTCGAAGACCTATTCGTCTAGTCGTTGAGGAAGTTCAAAGACAAACGTATGTTGACGTAAAACTGACGTGGAAGGACCACAGCCAACAAAGTCAGCAAACGTATGGGTATGTTATGCCCCTTGTACAATCAGTGAAGTCCATATCCAATAAATCGCTTCTCTACAAACAAGTACTCCGACCAGCCATCACGTAAAGTGTAGGGACTCTGACCTCGACACTGTCGCGGCTCCTTCCTCCTGGGGATACTCTACTTAGGGAAATAAGTACAATAGATAAAAATATTACAAGCAGAAGCATTATTAACAGTGAAGCATTCTTCATATTTAAGTTTGAATTTATGAGTCACTATGTTTACACTCAGTCTTCACTTACTTGTTGTTGTATAATTGAAACGTTTTCAAGATCATTCGATCTGATCCTCAGCTGTTTGGTGACTAAATGAACCTCCCTCTTCTTCCACTACTACGGAGCTCCGATCACTCTGCCATCTGGTGTTCCAGTTGCCGTTCTTTTAACAGTTTGAATTTATTTTTAAGTCTTTCGTTTTTCTTAATCATTAATGTGTTTAATTTTTCGTGAACCTGCATTTCGAAATTTTGCCAAATGTGTATTCCTAATTGTTTGGTTAGTTCTAGATGTAGGTTGTATAATTCCAGGTCTATTTTATTTATGTAACTGTAATGTTTCGAAATTTCCAGTTTTATCACGTATTTTTCCACCAGTTTTTGTCTTCTGTGATTACTATTGTGTTTGACCGTTTGCTTTACAAAAGTTGGCGTGATATTGTGTCTGAGGCAAAGTTTTAGGAATTTAATGTCCGCCGTTGCGTATCTTCTTTTTGTCTGCAATTTTAAGTATTTTTTAAATCTTTCTTTTTGTAGCATAATTCCGTATTAAAGTTCGTAAACATGCATCCTACCTCGTCTCCATTTTCTTCAGTCGCCAAGTTGCAGACAAAAAGAAGATACGCAACGGCGGACATTAAATTCCTAAAACTTTGCCTCAGACACAATATCACGCCAACTTTTGTAAAGCAAACGGTCAAACACAATAGTAATCACAGAAGACAAAAACTGGTGGAAAAATACGTGATAAAACTGGAAATTTCGAAACATTACAGTTACATAAATAAATTAGACCTGGAATTATACAACCTACAACTATAGTGAAGACTGAGTGTAAACATAGTGACTCATAAATTCAAACTTAAACAATAGACAAAGTTTGAACATTTGTGTCGAATCCCCTCCGAAGAATACTACAGTCCTTACTAAATGTAGTAGAGAAGTGGCTGTTAGACTGTGCTCGAAGCAGGAGCTTAGCCGATGTCACGCATTTTCTTTATAATTCCATAAGAATAATTCGTGCCTCAAGTTTCCTAAAGATATCACTTCACTTTGAATTTACTGTTGCTCTAACAATACATATATGATAAGAGATGCAGACTACAGAAGAAGAAAGCAAATAAATTGTGTTGTCCTACGCTCCTAGCAGAAATTATTGCTACAATATTAAAGCAATGAAGCAGCGGCAGCTAAGAACGAGTGTACTTCTGCCTGACACACAAATCGCTCACAAGTTCTCATAACTGCAATGTACTCCACAACTCCACTTCTGCAACATTATAGGTACTTACAGAAATATTTGCTCTTTGTTTTCTTAACGAAATCCTACATTAAAATTTGGTATAATGACAGCAAAAATTAAATTTTGTATGTATGTATGTATGTATGTATGTATGTATGTATGTATGTATGTATGTATGTATGTATGTATGTATGTATGTATGTATGTATGTATGTATGTATGTATGTATGTATGTATGTATGTATGTATGTATGTATGTATGTATGTATGTATGTATGTATGTATGTATGTATGTATGTATGTATGTATGTATGTATGTATGTATGTATGTATGTATGTATGTATGTATGTATGTATGTATGTATGTATGTATGTATGTATGTATGTATGTATGTATGTATGTATGTATGTATGTATGTATGTATGTATGTATGTATGTATGTATGTATGTATGTATGTATGTATGTATGTATGTATGTATGTATGTATGTATGTATGTATGTATGTATGTATGTATGTATGTATGTATGTATGTATGTATGTATGTATGTATGTATGTATGTATGTATGTATGTATGTATGTATGTATGTATGTATGTATGTATGTATGTATGTATGTATGTATGTATGTATGTATGTATGTATGTATGTATGTATGTATGTATGTATGTATGTATGTATGTATGTATGTATGTATGTATGTATGTATGTATGTATGTATGTATGTATGTATGTATGTATGTATGTATGTATGTATGTATGTATGTATGTATGTATGTATGTATGTATGTATGTATGTATGTATGTATGTATGTATGTATGTATGTATGTATGTATGTATGTATGTATGTATGTATGTATGTATGTATGTATGTATGTATGTATGTATGTATGTATGTATGTATGTATGTATGTATGTATGTATGTATTTTTTTTTTTAATTTATTGAACTTTAACAGCATGCCCCGTTACGGAGTAACATTGCATGCATTTAATTACATAGATACATTATAAATAGTAATCACATTTTGATATTATTTTACAATAATTTTTTAAATATTAGAATTTAAATGTTCAATTCACGTATTGTTTTAAAACAAAAATTGTTTACAAGTCAATTGAATTAACATATATACAAAAAGCTTTCAAATGTTTATTTATAAGGTTTTGGTTTGACACTGGCCAATTTCCTCCATTCTTGTGTACTTCTTCAATCAACTTGTCCCTCTGATGTTTTGTGTCTCTACATTCATAAATGAGGTGGTTTGCGGTCTGCTGTGGGCTATTGCAGGTGCATTGGGGATCATCTATGATATGAAATCTATACAAGTAAGCTTTAGTTTTTCCATGTCCTGATACCATTGCAGTGAATGTCGCTATTAATGGTAGTTTTGTCTTAAGACGATCCTTTATCAAAGGGAAGAATGATTTGGTAAGGGCTCCTTTACTTGTACTGCTCCATCTCTGTTGCCACTGTAGATGTCCTGCCCCCTCTATTTCAGTTTTCAAAGAAGATTTTGGTACCTTGTTGTAAATAGTCTTTATTTCGATGTCTTCAGCAGCTGATTTTGCTAATATGTCTGCTAGCACGTTACCAGTAACTCCTGCATGTGCTTTCACCCAACTAAAGTGTATTGTCCACTGATTTCTTTCTAAAGTTCCTAGTCTATTAAGTGTCTCCTCAGGAATATAATTGTGTTTATTGTTGTTTTGTAAGGTGGATAGTGCCACTTGACTATCTGTAAATATGGCTACAGTCTTCTCTTTGTTCAGCGTATTTGCCATGTTTTGTAGCTCTTCAAGTGCTTTCAAAATAGCCAGTTGTTCGGCCTGATTGTTTGAACACCTTCCATCCAGCCTGAATTGCAGTTGTCGAATTACAGTATTGTGCTTGTACAGAACTACAGCAGCCCCGACTTTTTCATCTGATTTACTCCCATCCGTAAAAATTTGATAGACGTATGCCCCATCATCCTCAACTGCTTTTATATGAGGTCGTTCTGCTGGATGGTTCCAGACGCTTGGTGGTAGGGGTGCATCATAGTCACGTTCACTGTGTATATCATTATACAGTTTTATTTTGCCTTGTATTGTTATACCAATTGGCTGGATGCCGGCAATAACACAAGATGCATCATAAGAAATTGTCCTATATGCCTTCGTCATTTTTATATTGAACAATCTCTGAATCCTCTCGAATTTTTTAATGTTCTTCTGCTTTTCTAGGGCAAATCCCCACACAGGAGCACCATAAGTTAAAATAGGTTCTATTGCGCCTTTATAAATAGTTTCTAGCGCCTTATTTCCCAGTCCCCAAGTGAGTTTTGCGCACTTGGAAAGATTATGCAGAAGTCGTAGTGCTTTGTCATGTACTTGATCTATGTGGTGATCAAAGCTAAACTTCCTATCAATGTAAATACCAAGATATTTAATAACATCCACTTGTTCCAGAGTTTTATTGTTCAGATATATGCTGATTGCTTCATTATGATTAGTTTTCTTCTTTGATATTACCAAAACTTTTGATTTTGAGTCGTTAAACTGGATTTTATTTTCTTTAGCCCATAACTCAATTTTCTTTATGTCCTGATTTGAAAAATTTTCAGCATCTAATATACTTTTTCCTTTTGTCATGACAAGTAAATCATCAGCAAATGCTATTACCTCTGTCCGCGTTGTAAATTCCAATTTTAGCAAAGAGTTATATAGTATATTCCAAAGTCCAGGCCCACAACAAGATCCTTGCGGACAGCCTCGCTGGACCTGTACTTCAGTCCTGAATTCATTCGTAGAGAGAGTTGCTTTCCTATTTTTAAAATAATCCTTTGTAAGTTGGTACAAATTTCTTGGGCACTTCATCTCTCTTAAGTTATTTAAGACACTAGGCCACCAACATGCATCAAAAGCTCCTTTCACGTCCAAACTCACCAAAACAACATAACCAAAAGATTTTAGCTCATCTTCAATGAATACCTTCAGCGCCATTGCTGCATCTGTCGTGCTTTTCTGAGCTTTAAATCCAAATTGTCTTGTACTGTAAAGGTTTCTCGTGTTAATATGATATTCAATCCTATTTATCATTAACTTTTCTAAAACTTTACCGCATATGTTCAACAAGCTGATTGGTCGATATTTTGTTATCGTTACACTATCTTCTTTGCCTGGCTTTACTATAGGAACTATAGATGAACGCTTCCATCTTTCTGGAAAAATTCCTTCCATAAGACATTGATTATATATTGCTGTAAAGAAATATGGGAACATTTTAAAAGCATTTAACAGAATATCACTAGATATTCCATCTTCTCCCGGTGACTTTTTTGGATTGAAATTTTTTAATACAACCCAAATTTCATTAGGTGTAAATTCCTTGTCATCTGGGGTACTAATTACTTCCTCTGCAAGCCTCCTTAGGTCTTTTTGTCGTTCAGTATCATCTTGTACTCTATCCTCCGGAATGAAGTTCTCCAGCATATACTTTAATGTGCTTGGTATATCTTCAGTGTAGGTTCCATCTTCTCTTTGCAATGTAGTAAGTGAATTCTGATATCTTATTTTATTGGCTGCGATCTTATAGACTACAGTCCAAGGATTAGTCCCATCAGTTACATTACAAAATTCCCTCCAGGATTTAAACTTTTCGTCATTTATTTTCCTTTGGTATTGCCGATTACCTTCCAAGTACTGATTCCTTCTTTCTTCTCTTAACTGCTCATTATTAATAGTTCGTTGATATCGTCGTCTTAATGCATTTACCTTTTTCCTCAATATGGTTAGTTCAATGGTCCACCAGGGAACTGATTTGCCTTTAATTGCCTGCTTCTTACCCCTGCTTACTCTAAACGCTTCCCTGCATGCAGCTTCCATACTATTGTAGAACATTTCAATTGTATATTCAACATTATTTTCTTTTACTTTATGGGCGAGCTGTTCATCCACACTCTGTCCATTGCCCAGACAATTAAAATTTTTGGTCAGCTTTCGTGGCAACGTTTCCTCAAATGTCTTATAATTTTCTGGTCTAGTTATATATTTAATTCCCTTTAATGTACGAGTTTGGGTTTTGATTGCATTTCCTATTGTGAACGATATTATCTTATGATCAGAGCAGCTTTCTTGCTCTCCAACGGTCCATTCCCTTACATCTCTAAGGAGTTTGTCATTAACGATAGTCAAATCGACCCAACTCCTTCCAGTTTGGGATTCAAAAGTTGGCAAGCCGTTGTTTTCATTCATGATATGTAAATTTGTTGCTGTAATGAATTCTTCAAATATTCTACCACGCTGATTAGTTATTATATCATGCCAAAGTTTGTTTCTGGCGTTACTATCTGCTAGTATTATCAGACCCTTTCCTTTAATATGCTGGAGAATATTTTCAATCTTGTTAATGTCATCTTCTATATTCAAGTGCCCATCAAAGTACATACAAGCTGCAAAAAATGTTTTCTTATTATATACAACCTGTATAACAACACAATCACTGTCGGAAAGCTGACCAATGGTAGTTACGTCAATATTTTTGTTGTTTATAAATATTGCTGCTCGTTTACCCGTAGTACCAACTGTATATATTCTAAAATGTAATGGTACACCTGCTGGTTTATTGTTAATCAAGTAGGGCTCCTGAATAAATACTATATCTATAGCTTTTTCATTCACAAGCTGTACCAAATTAGCAGTCGCAATCCTTGAATGTTTCAAGTTAACCTGAAAACATGTTAATCTGTATCTATCCATTTTAATAGTCGGTATTGTCTTTTAGCCGCCTAAGTGTTGCTTGATAACAGGAGCAATTCGTATCCAGTGCAGAATGATTTTCTGACACTTTGTTGTCTCTGTTATATTTATTATACGTTACACAATTAATGCATTTATATGCAGCTCTGTTAGCAGTACATTCCTTTAGAGCATGCTTCTCTGCGCAATTTGGACATGTTTGCTGTCCTTTACAGTCCTGCGCACGATGATTATATTTACAGCAATTGAAGCAACGCCCAGCCTTGACATAATCATCCCAGTTACACATATTCCATCCTATTTTTAATCTTTTGCCAAGTATTTCCCTCCGTACAGTTGAAGTGACTTCAACAACCAAATTCAAATTCTTTTTCCTATCATGAAAGGAAAATTTAGGCTGAATCTCTGTGCTGAAATTCTCCAGCTCTGTATTTTGTGCTGTTAAAACCTCCACAGCATTCTCCGTTGTTATCTCATCTGGTATATTGAAAATAATTATTCTTGGATTTCTTTTCTTCGAGACGGTAGCCTCAAGCTCCTCTCCACACTTATTATTAATATTGTTGCAAATAGTATCTACTTCAGCTTTATTGTTCGATTGTATTAGAACTTGTCCGTTCCTCAATGCCTTTACAGACTGAACACCAACCTTCATCTCTACAGGATTAACCTTAGTTTTCACCAGTGTCTTTATATATTCCACACTTTGATTATTCTTGCTCCGAACAAGCAGTTTAAAGCACTTAGAGTCCCCTGTACGTGCAGCGCCAGTCAACACCGAAGCATAACTCCTTTCTACCCCAAATTGCTCCACAACCCGTTCGGAAGATATCACCCCAGGTGTCACTTGTGATGCTATTCTCGCTCTCTTGCCAACACTCAACTGTTCCTGATAGTTCTGCACTGCCATTTGTAAACTTTCGGTTTCATTTTCCTTCTGATTCACGATGTCTTTCATTTTTGTAAAATATTTACGTAAACTACTTACCGACTTCACAATATCCTGCTTCAAATCTTGACGCAAGTTTTTACTAGCCTCCGTAACATTTAAGAGCATTCTAAAGGCACTCTCAATACCCTCACTAACTTCATCCACCATTTTGAAATCTATTGTTTATTTTTCCTTGTTAACTCAAACGAAACATTCCAATTAAGATATAACTTTGTATTTCTCGATTTAGTCGTGCGGTTCACGGCCTCCTGAATACTAGTTTCTATGCTTCTCAATCCATGAACAATGCCTGGGTCCGTCAATTCCCTTAAAACTCTGTAACTCAGCAATGCCCGGTTCAACTAACACGCCCACAAAGAAACAGCCTCACAAAAAACATTATGAAATGCCGAACACAAACAAGTACTTGAAAGTCACGCCACTAACACCGAATAATCAAGAGCACACACACTCGCATTCTTCCTCCACGAATATCACGGCCTCCTATATATGTATGTATGTATGTATGTATGTATGTATGTATGTATGTATGTATGTATGTATGTATGTATGTATGTATGTATGTATGTATGTATGTATGTATGTATGTATGTATGTATGTATGTATGTATGTATGTATGTATGTATGTATGTATGTATGTATGTATGTATGTATGTATGTATGTATGTATGTATGTATGTATGTATGTATGTATGTATGTATGTATGTATGTATGTATGTATGTATGTGTGTGTGTGTGTGTGTGTGTGTGTGTGTGTGTGTGTGTGTGTGTGTGTGTGTGTGTGTGTGTGTGTGTGTGTGTGTGTATGTATGTATGTATGTATGTATGTATGTATGTATGTATGTATGTATGTATGTATGTATGTATGTATGTATGTATGTATGTATGTATGTATGTATGTATGTATGTATGTATGTATGTATGTATGTATGTATGTATGTATGTATGTATGTATGTATGTATGTATGTATGTATGTATGTATGTATGTATGTATTTATGTATTTATTGACTGCAATTGGGTACTACCCGGTGGCAGAGTTAAGAATACAGATCAAATTACAAATACTAGATTTACAACAATAACACAATAAACAATACAAACATGATATTATTTTACTTTAGTTACTTAAAACATATCTAATTACTTCTCTATTTACATATTATATACCATTATAATTCAAAAGGTAAACTATAAACCATATAGATTTTTTCTAAATTTCTTCAGCGACAGGGGACAGCCCTGAAAGACTGCTACAGGCAATTCATTCCATTCTTCAATGGTTCTATCAGCAAAAGAAGATTTTCCTACGTCGGTTCTGTATCTTCTACCCTTAATTTTATACCTATGATCGTTTCGTCCATAATAATCCGGATTATCTAACCTTACACTAACGTCCACCCATGCCTTTACACCAGCATTAGCTTTGAATAATGCTACCAACCTATGTTTTTTACGCCTAATTCTTAATTCCTCCCATTTAGCCTCATCTCCTTTTATAGGCCCAAAATACTTGCCTCTTTTTATGAATTTTATTGCTCTCTTCTGTATTTTTTCTAACGGATCGATTTGATTAGCTCTATACGGGTCCCAGCATGCTACTCCATATTCCATAACCGGCCGCACTTAGGGGATCTAAAATTTAAACGTCATATTGGCTTTTTATATTGTAATGAGGATGTTTAAATTATCCATTTGGCCATATTCACCTTTTCAATATATGAATTACTTTACACCAATCCCTTAAAAAGGTTGTTTAGATTCCCAAAACACAAGAACAGATATTCAGCATATACCTAGATAACACACGTATGTCATTTGTTAAGTCTGGTAAAAAACCCAATCATATTCTTTTTGTAAATATCTCACCTTATTTCTTAACATAGTCCACATTGAAGGCTTGGTCCAGCGATGTTAGCATTTCATACTGTCGGAAAAATAGGTTCCGTCAAGATCTGCAACATATTTGTTGAAGGTGACTATCACTTCTTCGTTTGATGAACATTTTTTACTACCAAGTCAAATTTTCAAGTTTGGGAACAGAAAGAAGTCACTTTTGGCTAAGTCTGATGAAAGGTGGACGAGGAACCAACTGAAAGTCCATCTCAATGTACTTTTGTCATGGCGGTTGCTGTTGTGTGCGACGGTGTATTATCCTGGTGAGAGAGCACCTGTTTGCGATTCAACCTCCGTATCTTTTCAGTGAACTCATGTTGCGATGAATAAATTGGGTTAACTGATGCTCAAATGAATCCAGGCTCCATGGAGTATAGAATTACTGGCATTCGTCTATATGTATAAGGTAAAACCCAGGAAAAAGCCTTATCTCGGTTATGATTTTGCCTTTTACAAAGTAGTATAAGAGAATCCCAAAAACAATGGCCATCTCCTTACCAGCTGCCAAATGTCTCTTGCACGTTCAACAATATTTCTGCATTGTTTTGACTGCTGTTTTGACTCTGGCGTGTAATGATGAATCCAAATGTCATCCACGGTCACAAATCGGCGCCAAAGGTCTTGCGGATTGCGATTAAACATCGCCAAACACTCAGTACAAATGTTTTTCCGAATGCTTTTGGTCGACGGTGAGCAATCGCGACACCCATCTTGCACACAGCTTTTCATAGTCAATTTTTCATGCAGGATATTGTGCACAGCTCAGTTGAGATGCCTAAAGCCGCAGTAGTCTCACCAATTTCGATTCGACTGTCTTGCATAACCAGATCGTGTATTTTTTTCAATACTGTCCTGTTTGGTGACCACAATAATTGTGCGACCAGAGCGTGATTCACCTTCAGTACTTCTAGGAGCAGGTTTAAATTCATACGGTCTTCAATGTTGGTGCAGAGTCCACTTGTACTCTAGTACGAGGTCTTTGTAAATCATTTTAACACTTCAGTGTTTTATAGCCTCAGTTCTGTCAGAAATAATTGGAATATTTTGTAATATGTTGATTCCAGTTTACGAGTTTCATCAGATAAATTAGCCCGCCTGGATAGCATAGACGGTAGCGTGTCTGCCTCATGTTCAAGAGGTCCCAAGTTCGAATGTCGGTCAGGGTAAATACCTGGATAAGGTTTTTTACCGGGGGTTTCCCTTATCCTAAAAGACAAATGTCGGGTAGCTCTAAGCTCCATGGACCCCGGACTCATTTGAGCAGCATTTCACCAATTTCATTCATCGTCCGATACAACTTAACGTTGGAGAACGTAAATTAAAAAAAATCGGAATAGTTGGTGACCTATATGGCTAAATGTTTAAGTACGTTTGAATAAACTTATTGAAAACTGAGGGCTAGTGCATCTTAAGTCCATTTGGCTTATATCGGAACGAAGGATAATGTTTTATAGCGTAATGGGTATAAGAAAAGCCGGTGTCTACCTCTACGAAATGAGAATTTTGTGCTAAGAAGTGAGATATGAGTATTGACCCCATGTGTATTGCAAAAGGGCTTGCAGAGTATCGAAAAATAAAACGCTGCGGAAGACAGTGCAGCTTTAAACAGCAACCAGCTAGAAAAATATATAAGATTTTACACAAAGGTAAAATCAAGTGAAACAACTACGTAGGCGTTTCAATAAATACCCGTATGGTTAAGGGTATGTACGACTGAAATTTTCAAATTCTGAACTAATAATGCTAGCTTTTTCAAATTTACACCATAGGTGTAGTATAATGTAAACATGTTACAACCAAAATTTAAACCATTTTTCTCCAGCAGTTTAGAAATTATGATAAATTTTGTATGTTTTTTGTTACGTCACTAAAAAGTCCCTTGCGACAAAATATTTTGAATTTTGGTCTAATATTTTAACGCTATGTTCATAATATACATACTTTTTGAAATTGCTCTGGGTTTTTCTGCGTCTCCTTTAGTTTAGGTCACAAAAATTTTTAATTTACAAATATTCTTTTTTTGTCTAAAAAACTGTTAAGTTTTGTGTTTGAAAATAAAAAATATATGCTTATATACATTTCACAATAAAACCTAGGGCAACTTCCATTCCTCATGATATTCTGAACCTATGTAGGAAATTTCATGAATGTAGTACAAAAACTGCATCGCAAGGAGCATTTTACAGGAAGAAAAATGCTGAAAATATGAACATTGAGAAAACAGCGATTTAAGATTTGATTGCATAACTCACATAAAAATCCACCAGGCTGATAGGTTGGACCCTCAGATTTCTTTTTCCTCTCCTCTGTTGCTGCTTTTTCCACCTTTTTCTTCTTTAGATGTTGCTTTTCTTCTGCACAACTTCGCTTCTTGCTTTGCAGGATACGAGTCTGATCTCGCTGCACTGAAGTTTTCCTTGCTGAGTCTACTACACTTTCACATCTGATATTTCGCTGCAGCTCCAATGACTTAAGACTACACATGTTAAACTCTCTGATGCTTTTAATAACAGCAAGATCCTATTTTTGTTTTGATATGAAAACTTCCTTTGGGCACTTATTCCATATGACATGATGCAAAGATTCATTGGCATTCTGTGTTTTTCCTGTTTTGCACCTCTCTAGTAATGTTGTAGAAGCCAGCCTCTGATATATTGGCAACATTTTAGGAACTATTTGGTCTGAAAGCCTTATTTTTCTTTTCTTGAATTGAAAATTTAAGAACGGAAAACAGACAAAGAATGTGGATGTAGGCAAAAGAGAGCGTGACTCTGACAGAGTTTAAAGGCCACCGACATTTAAATAAGCATTTTAAAATGGCGTCCGGAGGCAAATTATGCATTTTTCACATTCGGGAATGTCTAAATTATTTTATAGAATTAAAATAAAAAAAGTCGTTATTTTCACGATTTTCATTAAATTTCAGTCATACATAACCTTAAGGGAAATTTGTGTTATCATGTACTGTCATTTGTTACACGTAGTCAAAACAAATGCGCTGCTTAATTATAGGTTAGTTTGCAGTTTACAGACATGTCAATAAGTTGTTCAACGTCAGTTTGCTAAAATGGAAAAGTGCAGTATCGTTCAGTGATTCGCTACTTATAAGGGAACCTTTAGCCTTCTGTGACAAGTCAGATATTGGTATAATGAATTTAAACAAGGTCAAACATCCCCTTTTACCAAGAGTGCCTACAGATGTGGTAATCGAGGAAGACATTGAAAAAGTGCATAAAATGATTCTCGCTAACCGTCGAACAAAATTTCGCGAACAGACCATAGGTGTATCGATTGGAACGGCAATTCATATTTTGCACGACAGGTTGGAGATGAGAAAGCTGTCGGAGCGATGGGTGCTGTGTTCGCTCATAGTGGGCAACAAGCCGGTGCGGCTTTCAACTTCGTAGCTGCGTTTGGAGCTTTCAAGCGACATCGTTGTTATTGTCAATAAAACCTGGATTTGCTATTATATTCCGGAAACACAGCAACAATCAAAACAATGAGTTGTTTCGGGAGAATGTTCTTCAAAGAAAACAAAGACGGCCTCATCGGCCGGAATAGTGATAACGACGATTTTTGGGATGCGAAGGTGTCATACTCATTGATTTCTTTGAAAAAGGAAAACGGATTACTGCAGCTTACTACAGTGAGTTGTACGCTCAATTCGACAAGAAACTGAAGAAGATACGGAACCATAATGCCCCAGTACATTCATCCCGAGTTGCCGCCGCCAAACTGCATGAATAGTTGCCACACTCCCATGTTCTCCTCTCCCAAATATGAAGATAAGGCTCGTAGGAACAAAATTTAGATCAAATTAGGTCATCATGGAAACACAGGCGTATTTCATTTCTAATACGTACTTACTGAATCGCCCCCATATGTCTGAAAACCAAGATCTAGACGTCAGAAAATAATACGTTGTATAATCGTGCTACTCGAAAGGTTTCCTTAGCGGTATCAACGGATGCAGTAAGATAGAAGTATTCAGTGACGCACAGATAAGATGTCTTGGTACACTCGCTATCGAGAAAGCGACGTTTTCGCGATTTCTTCAAGTTATGTCCACAATGCAAGCTCGGTATTTAATTCTTAGAAATAAATGGCTGGTCTTTGTGAGAGTACGGCAGAATATGGCAAGCCGGTGTATTCTTTCTGTTAATCGCAAGGGCGTGTGTTCCATTATTTGCTTTGACATTGTCTAGCGTTTAAATGAAGCACAGGATTGTGTGCACAGATCCCACGGAAATCCTAATCTTGGAGGCGATGTCTGCAACTGTCTTGGTTTGTTGTCACACGATGTTCTGCCTTCATTGAACTGGAACACACATTAGACACATCCATGGTACCATCACCACATGCCTCACTCATCTGTCTTATTTTGTTGTCACACGATGTTCTGTCTTCATTGAACTGTCACACCCAGGAAGGTACATTACACACCTCCATGGTACCATAACCACATGTCTCACTCAACTGTCTTGGTTTGTTGTCACATGATGTTCTGTCTTCATTGAACTGTCACACCCAGGAAGGTACATTACACACCTCCATGGTACCATAACCACATGTCTCACTCAACTGTCTTGGTTTGTTGTCACACGATGTTCTGTCTTCATTGAACTGTCACACCCAGGAAGGTACATTACACACCTCCATGGTACCATAACCACATGTCTCACTCAACTGTCTTGGTTTGTTGTCACACGATGTTCTGTCTTCATTGAACTGTCACACCCAAGAACGTACATTACACACCTCCATGGTACCATAACCACATGTCTCACTCAACTGTCTTGGTTTGTTTTCACATGATGTTCTGTCTTCATTGAGCTGTCGCACCCAGGAAGGTACATTACACACCTCCATGGTACCATAACCACATGTCTCACTCAACTGTCTTGGTTTGTTGTCACACAATGTTCTGTCTTCATTGAACTGTCACACCCAGGAAGGTACATTACACACCTCCATGGTACCATAACCACATGTCTCACTCAACTGTCTTGGTTTGTTGTCACATGATGTTCTGTCTTCATTGAGCTGTCACACCCAGGAAGGTACATTACACACCTCCATGGTACCATAACCACATGTCTCACTCAACTGTCTTGGTTTGTTGTCACATGATGTTCTGTCTTCATTGAGCTGTCGCACCCAGGAAGGTACATTACACACCTCCATGGTACCATCACCACATGTCTCACTCAACTGTCTTGGTTTGTTGTCACATGATGTTCTGTCTTCATTGAGCTGTCGCACCCAGGAAGGTACATTACACACCTCCATGGTACCATAACCACATGTCTCACTCAACTGTCTTGGTTTGTTTTCACATGATGTTCTGTCTTCATTGAGCTGTCGCACCCAGGAAGGTACATTACACACCTCCATGGTACCATCACCACATGTCTCACTCAACTGTCTTGGTTTGTTGTCACATGATGTTCTGTCTTCATTGAACTGTCACACCCAGGAAGGTACATTACACACCTCCATGGTACCATAACCACATGTCTCACTCAACTGTCTTGGTTTGTTGTCACGCTATGTTCTGTCTTCATTGAACTCTCACACTCAGGAACGTACATTAGACACATCCATGGTACCATAACCACATGTCTCACTCAACTGTCTTGGTTTGTTGTCACATGATGTTCTGTCTTCATTGAACTGTCACACCCAGGAAGGTACATTACACACCTCCATGGTACCATAACCACATGTCTCACTCAACTGTCTTGGTTTGTTGTCACGCTATGTTCTGTCTTCATTGAACTCTCACACTCAGGAACGTACATTAGACACATCCATGGTACCATCACCACATGCCTCACTAAACTGTCTTGTTTGTTGTCACACGATGTTCTGCCTTCATTGAACTGTCGCACCCAGGAAAGTACATTAGACACATCCATGGTACCATCACCACATGCCTCACTAAACTGTCTTGTTTGTTGTCACAAATGTTCTGTCTTCATTGAACTGTCACACCCAGGAACGTACATTAGACACATCCATGGTACCATCACCACATGCCTCACTTACTGTCTTGGTTTGTTGTCACACGATGTTCTGCCTTCATTAAACTGTCACACCCAGGAACACACATTAGACACATCCACGGTACCATCACCACATGCCTCACTCAACCGTCTTGTTTGTTGTCACACGATGTTCTGCCTTCATTGAACTGTCACACCCAGGAACGTATATTAGACACATCCATGGTACCATCACCACATGCCTCACTCAACTGTCTTGTTTGTTGTCACACGATGTTCTGTCTTCATTGAACTGTCGCACCCAGGAACACACATTAGACACATCGATGGTGCTATCACCACATACCTCACTCAACTGTCTTGGTTTGTTGTCACACGATGTTCTGCCTTCATTGAACTGTCACACCCAGGAACGTATATTAGACACATCCATGGTACCATCACCACATGCCTCACTTAACTGTCTTGGTTTGTTGTCACAAATGTTCTGTCTTCATTGAACTGTCACACCCAGGAACGTACATTAGACACATCGATGGTGCTATCACCACATGCCTCACTCAACTGTCTTGTTTGTTGTCACACAATGTGCTGTCTTCATTGAACTGTCACACCCAGGAACGTACATTAGACACATCGATGGTGCTATCACCACATACCTCACTCAACTGTCTTGGTTTGTTTTAACAAATGTTCTGTCTTCATTGAACTGTCACACCCAGGAACGTACATTAGACACATCGATGGTGCTATCACCACATGCCTCACTCAACTGTCTTGTTTGTTGTCACACAATGTGCTGCCTTCATTGAACTGTCACACCCAGGAACGTACATTAGACACATCGATGGTGCTATCACCACATACCTCACTCAACTGTCTTGGTTTGTTTTAACAAATGTTCTGTCTTCATTGAACTGCCACACCCAGGAACGTACATTAGACACATCCATGGTACCATCACCGCATGCCTCACTCAACTGTCTTGGTTTGTTGTCACAAATGTTCTGTCTTCATTGAACTGTCACACCCAGGAACGTACATTAGACACATCGATGGTGCTACCACCACATACCTCACTCAACTGTCTTGGTTTGTTTTAACAAATGTTCTGTCTTCATTGAACTGTCACACCCAGGAACGTACATTAGACACATCCATGGTACCATCACTACATGCCTCACTCAACTGTCTTGGTTTGTTGCCACAAATGTTCTGTCTTCATTGAACTGTCACACCCAGGAACGTACATTGGACACATCGATGGTGCTATCACCACATACCTCACTCAACTGTCTTGGTTTGTTGTCACAAATGTTCTGTCTTCATTGAACTGTCACACCCAGGAACGTACATTAGACACATCGATGGTGCTATCACCACATGCCTCACTCAACTGTCTTGTTTGTTGTCACACAATGTGCTGCCTTCATTGAACTGTCACACCCAGGAACGTACATTAGACACATCGATGGTGCTATCACCACATACCTCACTCAACTGTCTTGGTTTGTTTTAACAAATGTTCTGTCTTCACTGAACTGTCACACCCAGGAACGTACATTAGACACATCGATGGTGCTATCACCACATGCCTCACTCAACTGTCTTGTTTGTTGTCACACAATGTGCTGCCTTTATTGAACTGTCACACCCAGGAACGTACATTAGACACATCGATGGTGCTATCACCACATACCTCACTCAACTGTCTTGGTTTGTTTTAACAAATGTTCTGTCTTCATTGAGCTGTCACACCCAGGAACGTACATTAGACACATCCATGGTACCATCACCGCATGCCTCACTCAACTGTCTTGGTTTGTTGTCACAAATGTTCTGTCTTCATTGAACTGTCACACCCAGGAACGTACATTAGACACATCGATGGTGCTACCACCACATACCTCACTCAACTGTCTTGGTTTGTTTTAACAAATGTTCTGTCTTCATTGAACTGTCACACCCAGGAACGTACATTAGCCACATCCGTGGTACCATCACCACATGCCTCACTCAACTGGCGATGAATTTCAATAGATGTCACACCACGAAAGTGGAGAAAACGAATGCTTACACGCTGTTCTTGCAATGAAAGCGTCGCCATTTTAAGTATCAAAAACAGCCCTAACTCTCGTCGCTTCCACGCTTCCACGTGCTGCCATCTCTGTCACGCATTCACAAATAGTCCACGTGTATTAAAAGAAAAAAAAAAGGAACAGACTTTCATATCTGATCCCAGTCTTGAAGAAAAGCAGGTGTTATAACTTGAACGCACTTTGTATTTTCTAGTTTCAATTTGTTTACCTACTATAAGTGCTTTCATAATTTAATTCAATCTCCTCTTAACGTTTTTCCTTGTCTTAGTTTATGATTTCCTCTTTTCAGAAGAGACACAGAGACAGAGTTACGTCCTCACTACATAGCAGCGCCTCACTCACCCATCGACGACACTTCCGACCCTGTCGGATTGAAGTGAATGGAGGGAGAGGAAGTAAAGTATTCCAACCAACATTACTCTAGTGACCAAGGCCTTTTTTCAAATTGGTCATTCACCAGGTATCAAACTTGGGACCTCCAAAACGCATACTGCCTGAGCCACCGCGCTCAGTTGGAGAGAGTGTGACAGAGAGGGAGAGAGGATAATTCTAATTTAATACAAAATATTACGTTACCCTCTACTTTATTTATATTGGTATAAACCCTAAATGTGCCGGTTTAAATATCAACACTCAATTCCAGGTTAAATACGTGCGAAATAAGCTAATGCCCCTAATTTTGTATGGTGTATCTGCATTCCAGGATGTTCTTAATAAAAAAATGGGCAGTTAAAAAACTTGCACAAATTCAAAGGGGATCCCTCCTTCGCATAATTCGAGGATATCGTACAACCTCCACTGATGCAGCTCAGATTATAGCTAACATTGAACCTTTGGCTCTCACTGGTTTATCAAGAGCAACTATTATGAATTTAAGACATGAACGTGAATGTGCGTCTTATCTGTCTCACTTAAAACTACAAATCCCGGAGCATCCTACCACAGCAGGACACCCATCAAGTTTTGTAACCTGTTTAAAGGAAATATGTAATTTTCATGATTATTACATATATACAGATGGTTCGCGTTACCAATTTGAAGATAATATATCTGCAGTAGGATGTGCTTTTGTTGTTTATGAAAACCAAACAGAACTAACTCACTCCATGTTTAAATTGTCACCTGAATGTTCTGTATTCCATTCGGAGCTCTTAGCAATTAAAGAAGCTATAAAATGGTATACTGTTAATGGGAACAGTGATTCACAATCAGCTCTACTCGATATTAATGATAAATACAACTTAAATTCATTAGCACATGAAATCAGAACCTTGCTTCAAAACCATCCAGGACATATTTGCATGAGGTGGCTTAAAGGACACAGTGGAATTTTAGGTAACGAGAGAGCTGATTGCTGCAGAATCCAATCTTCCTGTGACACACTCTTTATGTCCTATTTATAATGTAAGGAGACTAATACATCAACATATTCTTGAAGAATGGAACCAACAATGGCTAACAACTCCAAATGGAAGTTTAACAAAAACATTATTTTTCCCTATTGTATATGACAGAGGAAAATGTGAAACTCTTGTACCAAATTTTGTTTTGACACAATTTTTAAGTGGACATGGTAAATTTGGTGAATACTTATCACGTTTTCACTTAACATTTAACCCCAAGTGTATGTGTGGTGAAGAATTTCAAACTGTGGTTCATCTCCTTTTCTGTTGTCCCATTTTCTGGAGAGAAAGACACGAATTAATATTCGAGCTAGACTCTCTAGGAACTGAATTTTCTGCTCCGCTCACATCTTTGCTAATGAAGCCACAACAGTATAAGTACTTCATGATGTTTATAAACTCAGTGTTTAAACGTCTGAAATAGTTTAAATTAATATGCATCATATTATAACATATTTTCTTCCTTCTAGTATTTAAAATATTTTTGTTAAAATTGTGTATTTTTATGTATCAACTCCAACCCTAATATACCACTGTGTAAAATAGTGTTCATAAATCTGGATAAATAAATAAAAAAAATAAACTAATTTCATATGATTCATATTTACCAAAATGTTAATATGTAACTAATGTGCACAGCTTTTACCATTTTGATATATAATGTGATACGTGTATTTTCTATTCATATATGAATTTATTTCAATTAATAAGCAATTCATGATTTAAATAGCTAGAACCAATCATTTAATTTTCCTGGTAAACATCAAATGAACTGAAAAACAATGGAGAAGAAACAGTCGACAGTCATAGTGGGGGTTTCAGCTTTTGCCTCGTAGCAACTGCAGGACATTTTTCAGCATTTTTTCTACTCTCACAAGTTGTAGTAGACCATTTTACCTGTTATATATGTTCTCAGCCAGTTATACCGATCTGCTATTGAATTTAAAGAGTGACAAAGTACTGTACCAAGGATAATAGATACATGAATAGTTAGTGTAAATCACTATGACTACAAAGTCCGAGTGGGATGGCTCAGGTTGGTGGGTACTCTGCAAGTTAGTACCCGGGATTCTTTAGATGTCCCTCACCCCGTCTGAGCGGCCAAGCCAACCAGGCGTAAAGTCTGTTTAGTTAACGCATGTGCACTTCGGAGTCAAAGGAAGCCGAGCCTCCCGCCCACTAATGACCGTCATAAATCTATCTCCACACTTCAGAAATGGAACACTGTCGTTGAGGACCAATAGCAAACCTGATTTTCTCGAAGTGACAGTCGCATGTCTACTCCACGTGGAGTCTCAGTTGCCAAATTTCCAACTTCCAGTTGATCTGTTTCATTACGTGCAGAAATTCGTTGTGTGTCACAATGTGGAGACCGTGGGAGGGAAATGCAGAGGTAAATGCAAATGAAGCAGTAGATAACTTTCAGTCAAGTGAAAATAATCAAAGTGATGACAATAGTGTGAATAACTGGGCCGAGCTATATTACTGGAGAAGCCTCAAAAAAACAAAGTTATAACGGGAACTGTTTCTAAGAAAATTCAAGCGCTTGTTTTGAACAGATATAAATATGTGCTAACAAATAGTCTTGGTAAGGGGGCATGCAATGAACCTGATGATAAATTCTGGGTATTCACAGAAATACAGTAAGAAAAATTGTGACGAAAGGAATGCCAAAGACGCCGATCAAGTGCAAAAGCAAAAGGAAACGTTTCTCTAAAGTAGATAATTTCACATGCGATTTAATTCGTCGAGAAATTTATAGACTCTATGCAAAAGGGAGAGCGCCCACCTTAGACGAATTGGTTGCACATTTGCAAGAAATTTGCGATTTTCCTTTAAGGAAGTTTCGCAGTAATGGACATAAGATAATTTATTTAGACGAAACCTCGTACGACACCCATGACGTATTGTGAAAGGTGGCAACCCTGCAGAAAGATCTGGGAGAAGAAGGGTCGGGGGTTGTAAAACGATTATAAGGGTTCGTGAAAGGCAGAAGCCAACGTGCACACGCGTTAACTAAACATACATTACCCAATAACTCGCCGAGACCAACACAATCCGAACAGCTCCCATTCGGAAAGGGCTCAGTTCGACGTACTATTAGTAAGGTAAGAAATACCATAAGTTCATCCATACACTCGCACCACAGCAGTTGAACGGACCGGAACCCCTCCTGTTTGGGATACCTGGGGGATATGTAAACCAGCAAGAGTGAGGGAGATCTACGTGTCTCTCCTCAGGTCCAGCCACCCCCCCCTTACTCCTCCATGAGCGTCCTATAAGGGGCATAGTCACAAAAGTTTCATAATTTGAGGTATTAAGTCCACCCTCCGAACAGTAATAGTAAAAATGTGGATAAACATTCTTGTCACGTTAACTGTTTTCGACGAAACGTTTGCCTGGGTTAGAATGGTCTAATACATAAGAGAATAATACACCACTAAAAATTACTAAAAATTTCAGTAGAATTGAAGTTTTAAATATACTTAAGAGACCATAAACTGAAAATGTGTGTTTACATCTTATGTTATAAATATCTGTATGTAAATAATACACATTAAACATTTAGAGTAAATAGCTGTTCGTTTCGCTTTTTATTGTTTTGAAAATAATGTTTACCACATTCACTTTTTGAAAATATTGTATACATTAAATTTTTATCCAGTTCTGAAATGTATCATATAGATTCCCATAATACAAGTAATTAAATCTATTGCATAACTTTTACTTTCGAATGGTTTTGGAGCTATACCTTTTAAAGCTGTATGAAACTAGAAGTTTCAATTGACACAATTTAAAGTTAATTTTCTTTTGTTTTAAGGTTAGTAAATAGTTATTTATGGGACTTGCAAGTTAAGCTGATGTTTACTATCGAGTGAAAAAATGTAACGCCCGAACAAGATAAACAACAAACCTGGCTAGTGTTATACGTAATTTTATCTGTTACCTAAGAAACAATTGATCTGAATTATGAATTATAAAATTGTTTCACAAAATATTTAGAATCGAAGCTTTTACTAGGTATAAGATGATATTGAAGGCGATACAAAACTAGCAAATGGTAGACATTAGGTCAAAATGAGTGATTCAGGCGACCAAAGTTTCTTTTTAAGTTTATTACTCGGTTAATTAGCAGTATTGCTATGCAAGCCATTGATAAATTACATAAGTACTATATACAAATTAAAAAATGAGGAATTACTGTCCTCTAACATACAAAACAACTGATAAATATATAATATAAACAAATAGATAATTAAGAACATTGTTAATGAATTTGAATGAAAGAGAATAAAAGATAAAGTATATAACAAGATAACTAACGCATATAACATGGATAACGGTTGAAAAGAGAGGTTAGATATGTGAGGTTAGAATATGAACAGTAGTGTTATGACAAAAATGGAGAGTATACTTTGAACTAGTGAGAAAAGTGTTTATCTTCTGAATCAGTGAGCAGGATGTCTTGAGGCAGTTTTCTTTTCAATCTGGTGCTTTCTACGTGCAATGTGATAGGTTACGACGAAATATTTATGCCTCAAGAAATTCGAGTAGAAGTTCGAATTGCCAACACAAACTCCAATACTCAGACCATAATACGAGAATCGATTGTAGGAAAAATGGCGGCGCTCGTGGCCCAGCTTGTTATGTTGTGGTTATATCTACAGAGTAAAGTGTGTGTTTGTTTACTTTGATTGTGTGTTTGAAGAATTAATGTAATTCATATTACAGTGACAATTAGTGACTAACGAGTTAGTTTATAGTTATGTATTTAACATAAAGTGATAACGTTTACCTAAATATATACTGTGAAGAATTGTCGAAATGCATCGTTGTTGTGTTCCCAGCTGCAATCTAATTATGGTAGTATACCTCACACGACATTTAAATTTTCGCAGGTAAAATCGTAATGGGATAAGTGGACCAGGAACATACATTGTAAAGATTTTAAAGTAAATGACAAAACTGTAGTATGTATTCATTTTGAACAGTGCTTTGAGGTTAAGGAAGACATCTTTCCAGTAAATGATGGTGAACCAATTCGTGCCCTTCGAAAAGTACCAACATTAATAGATGATGCATACCCCACGATTTTTAAGAATCAGCCATCCTACCACACATTAAGGCTCAACGAGAAAAGACGAAATCCTGAAGAATGCATCCAACACATTTTACAGAGAGTAAAGAAAAGTTTAATATTTGGTGTGCACAAGATGTTATTGACAGTTTTGAACCGAAGTGGTGAGGAGATTTTAACCCATTGATAGTCATTATTAAAGACGATTAGTTACGTTCTTTTCAATAACATTCAAGATCCCAGCTTCACTGATGTTCCTTCACTTAATGAGTTTCAAAGTATTTCATAACCTAGAAGGAATATTATGAGCCTTCCAGTGGAAAATTTTAAATGGATCTTGCAGTGTGAGGGAACTGACACCTTCAAACGTGACAATTGGAGTAAACTGGACAATCTGGTGAGTTCTCTTAAATATTATAGTATAAGCAGTATGTCCTTTCCAGAAAAGGTTACTATGTAAACAATATAAAAGAAACTTTAGTACTTGCTACAGACGATAGGATGATTGAGTCCAATAAGATAAAGTTTGCTTATGAGTTGTCATGCCTTATAAATTAAATTTTGATTGGAAGTATAAGGTGGAAAATGCATAGTACTGGTCGTGCTACTATATAATGTGATAAACTCTTAGGATTTGTCATGATGCTCTTTATTTATGTTATTACACGTTTTAGTTGAAAGTATAAAGTGATAAATGCTTAGGAGTTACCTCGCTGCTCCGTAATATGGATTATATTATGTCCATTGTGTATGGTTTCCTATTCTGCGTAACCAGAGCCGCTGGGCTTCGACGGGCGCCATCTTGGAATCTGTATTATGGTCTGAGTATTGGAGTTGGTGTTGGAATTGCTAATCCTAACAAGAAACATTTAGCAGCCATGATCGATTCTAACTTGTCGGGTAGTTTCATCTTCAGCTTACACTTGTGGAGCTGTATTAAATTTTAACAATTGTGAAGTTAATATTAATTTTTCGATGAAACCAGGTTAATAAAATGTATTTCTGTACATAGTAGACGTCGTATGTTTGTTGCTTGTTTTTCAGATAACTAAAGAAAAATTGAACATCGGACTATTTGATAGTCAAAGAGATTATAAAAGAATATCTTTGACACTATATTAGAGTAGGCGTTGTGTTTTGTCTCGTAAATTTTAACTTTATTCCTCTGTTTGACCTGCTATATTGACTCTAGTAGACATAATTCGACTCTTTACAGAGATTATTCATGTCTAACAGTAAAAGGTCTACTTCTCAGTGACAAACGCTTCACGTAATGTTGTGGTTTTTCTTATGTTGGCTGATAAACATAATTATACGACAAATTTGTGCGTTATAATTCGATAGAACCGCTTTCTAAGCAGCATTATATACAGCATTTGGTATATAGCTCGGAAACAAAGTTTCACTGCTCATATACTTAGACAACATTCCGTTTGGGAGTACCAAAATCGAAGTTGCTGGGAGCCTAGCTGTAAATTGGTACAGTAATAGCTGCGGCAATTAACACCGTCACGGAAACAGTTTGGACATGCGCAAACGGTAGACTGTCAGTTACCGTTGTTCTCAATTCGGCGACTTAGGGTTGTTTCGCACGCTTTGTTTGCGATACTCCCGCTATGAACTTGTGTTAACGGTCCAACCACGGCGGCAGGGAATACTCAGCTTTGTATTTATAACAGGTTAAACTATTACAAAACTGTAATATGAGTTTTATATATCTACGTTGGGATTCCACTTTGTAAAACGATGTTAATATTTGTGTTTTGGTTCACTTTTTTATGGACACTATTTAAAGAAATTGTGATATTGCGTGATCATTAGATTAAACAGTTCCGAAGATGTAATGAATTTAGAAACTTTTAAATTTTATTCTCCCTGTCGGCATATAAGAATTCACATCCCAGGGTTATAGTTTCGAATTTATGCAAAATTTTACTGTCGATTTGTCAAAATAACATTATGTCGTTTTTAAGTATAAATAAATACAAAATAATTTACAATTTGTATAATAACTCTATGGATAGGGAAATATTTTATACATAAATGAGGGATAAATAACACTTAGTTTTTATAAGGAATGAAACTCAATTTGGGAGGGAGTTATAACTTAAAATGTGTCATTAAAATGAATGTGAAATAATTGTGTGGTTTCGTTTGGGAATTTGGAAATTGAGGAATGAGAGGATGAGTATGTTAAAGGAAAGATGTCCTATACGTAAGGAAAGGGAAGATGAAAATGTTCTTGAGACAAGAGCTTTTTGAGACACAAATTGATTTAAAGAAAATGGTAGAATAGAAACAAGACGTTGACTGTGAGAAAAAAATTTAAAGACCAATCAACACAGAAATGTGTGGGGAAATGTCTATGGAAGGTTAGAGGTAAAGGAAATGGTCTGTGAACGGGAAAGTTGAAGACTGAATCCTTATCATCTGCAAGTGGCGAAATTTTGTTAGTACGAAAGTGATTTTGTTTAGTGTTTAACGCCCGCTTTTACTACATACGGCACCGCAGACGGTGACACTGATGATACATGAGATGAAGATAGAGCACCGGTAGAATGAGATGACGGGGGAAACCGGAGTTCCCGAGAAAACCCACCCCAGCGCCGTGTTGTCCATCACAAATCTTACTTTGCGGTCGCCTGGGATCGAACCCGGGCCGCCTTGGTGAGAGCCAAGCTGTCTAACCACTGAGCCACGGCGCGGCCGTAGTTGTAAGAGGTTAGTGTACAGGCACGTATTTAGAAGTCAATTTCCGGGGAGGTCCAAAAAATTTACGTTGAATTATTTGCTTTTAATAAATGAGTAATCAGGGATGTGGATTTATCATGTTAGTAAAAAATAAAATCACATAAAATGTATTATATTGACATGACTTTCTCCACCCAAGCTTATACAAATTGTTCTTAGAAAAGTTTGTTTTTGCCTTTTTTCTTTAGATAAAGCCTGTAGAAAGCCTTGTACATTGCACATTTTTTGTTCTTGTTCCTGGGATAAAGTGATATAGGCGGTAATCAGATATTTGAAAAGCGAACCACTGATTGATGCATTTCAAGTATTACTTCTCCTTGAATGAAAAAGGGAATAGAAACTTAGAAGTTAAAAATTACATACCTTTAAGTACGTATCTGGGAATTCTAATCAACAAATTATAAAATATCGGAATTGGGTAACTTTGCAATACATTATTGTAATTGACATTATTTGTGTATTTTAACGAGTTCTACAGCTGCTGTGCAGTAACTTTTCGTTTATCTCTTAAATAACTTCATGTTTGCCTGACAATGAATAGAGACGTTAAGATGAGAAGCTTGAATAAACTTTTCCGATTTATTTTAAACTAAGTTTTTTTTTCAAATATTTTATAAAGTTTGAAATGATAATTCATTTGTGGGGGTCCGGACCCCCTGGACTCCCCTTAAATACGTCCCTGTTAGTGTATTGTCTGGTGAATGGCTAGGAACAATACCGCGTAAACATTTATGTAAATTGCGCTTAGTACTTAATGCTTACTTTATTAATTCTTCTTACACACTCACTACTCAACTTCTTTACCCACGCGTCCCTTCTAAGTTGATTTCTGTCCCCATAGCAACGTTTATTTCTGTATACACTCGTCACCCATAATCCCCTATATACAAATGTGGAGTATCTTCCAAGTCAGACATTCTTTTTATGTTACTTTATCTTCTAAGTAAGATGTATTTCCTTTAGATGTTCTTTGTAAATAAAACAAAAGAAGCAAGATGTGATATCATTTAATCCTGTTGTTATAATTCACAGTTTTTTGTGCACATCTTGTTTATATATTTATATAATTTCACCTCTACGTACTTAATATAAATATTATAACATTTTTAAGTATTCTTCTTAAATTTTAGCTCTAAATAACACTACTAAATACATAAACAATATTTTGGTGCCAAACAAAAACAAATGCTTCAAATGTATGGCATCTAAATATCTTTAAATTCATGTATAACAACTGTATAGTAAAATGTTGTCTATAATACTTCAGCGTCCACTGTTAGAAAATTCAAAACATGCATTTTTTGTCATAAAATTATCTGAAAAATATGGAATTTTAATTAAAATCCTTAGCACTCCTTGTGGGTCAAAAAATAAATAGAATTTATTCATGTAAAGCATAGTTTGGGATGGAAAAATATCTTGAAATATTTCCTCTCTTATTTTTTGGAATTGTCCAATTAAAGTAATACTTTTGGATTTCGGACACTCTTTTAGAGTTTCTTTCCACTCAAAGAAACTTCTAAGTATATCTAAATGGATTCAACGGTCTCAAAACTTGCATTTCTGTAAAAGTTTCGAAATCCAAATATTGGTATAATGACTACCATCACCTACACAAGCTTGATAGTTTGTTATTACTAGACCTCAGATTTATATGCATGTATCTGTGCGCAAAATATGCTCCAAAATTTTTGCCATATAAATTTAAAATGAAGTACATTATTTCACTTTCTCACATTTATTAATCTTGAAGTAATCATTGCTGAAAAAGTAAAATATATGCATAAATAGACACGAATTAGTTAAATGTGCACTAACTACTTAAATATGCATTTATATGCAGTAAAAAACTTTCGTAATAAACCCCTTACAATGTGGAACAAATGCATTACTTATATGCATAGGTTTAACTACACAGGAATAAAACATGGAAATATGCAAAACTCGCAGCTCTAGTCATAACCAAACTCCGGCTTTGTTCAGCGTAACGCGCTTTGTATGCCATTACACCGGCTGTATCGATTAATCGTGCTCAAGTCGTAACGGAATTTGGAACGTCTGTACTTAACATAATTCTGAGATACGCTCTCTACCATACACATAGAAGCTAAACGAGAGACATTTCTAGAAATCCGATCGCTACTCTTACACAAATACTTATTGCTCTATCTACTTCAAAATAAAACACTACCTTTTGTAGTTACAAGGAAATACAGTAGACTTTAAGTGATAGTCAAATGTTTTGGTCGTTATGTGATGTATACATGACTTTCTCTACTCTTGAACAAACACTTATTGCTCTATCAACTTCAAAATAAACATCTTATTGTAGTTACAAGGGAATACAGTAGACTTTAAGTGATAGTCAAATGTTTTGGTCCTTATGTGATGTATACATGACTTTCTCTACTCTTGTACAAACACTTATTGCTCTATCTACTTCAAGATAAACATTATCTTATTGTAGTTACAAGGGAATACAGTGGACTTTAAGTGATAGTCAAATGTTTTGGTCGTTATGTGATGTATACATGACTTTCTCTACTCTTGTACAAACACTTATTGCTCTATCTACATCAAGATAAACATTATCTTATTGTAGTAACAAGGGAATGCAGTAGACTTTAAATGATAGTCAAATGTTTTGGTCGTTATGTGATGTATACATGACTTTCTCTACTCTTGTACAAACACTTATTGCTCTATCTACATCAAGATAAACATTATCTTATTGTAGTTACAAGGGAATGTCGTGGACTTTAAGTGATAGTCAAATGTTTTGGTCGTTATGTGATGTATACATGACTTTCTCTACTCTTGTACAAACACTTATTGCTCTATCTACATCAACATAAACATTATCTTATTGTAGTTACAAGGGAATACAGCAGACTTTAAGTGATAGTCAAATGTTTTGGTCGTTATGTGATGTATACATGACTTTCTCTACTCTTGTACAAACACTTATTGCTCAATCTACTTCAAGATAAACATTATCTTATTGTAGTTACAAGGGAATACAGTAGACTTTAAGTGATAGTCAAATGTTTTGGTCGTTATGTGATGTATACATGACTTTCTCTACTCTTGTACAAACACTTATTACTCTATCTACTTCAAGATAAACATTATCTTATTGTAGTTACAAGGGAATACAGTAGACTTTAAGTGTTAATAAAATGTTTTAGTCGTTATGTGATGTATACATGACTTTCTCTACTCTTGTACAAAAACTTATTGCTCTATCTACTTCAAGATAAACATTATCTTATTGTAGTTACAAGGGAATACAGTAGACTTTAAGTGATAGTCAAATGTTTTGGTCGTTATGTGATGTATACATGAATTTCTCTACTCTTGTACAAACACTTATTGCTCTATCTACTTCAAGATAAACATTATCTTATTGTAGTTACAAGGGAATACAGTAGGCTTTAAGTGATAGTCAAATGTTTTGGTCGTTATGTGATGTATACATGACTTTCTCTACTCTTGTACAAACACTTATTACTCTATCTACTTCAAGATAAACATTATCTTATTGTAGTTACAAGGGAATACAGTAGACTTTAAGTGATAATAAAATGTTTTAGTCGTTATGTGATGTATACATGACTTTCTCTACTCTTGTACAAACACTTATTGCTCTATCTACTTCAAGATAAATATTATCTTATTGTAGTTACAAGGGAATACAGTAGACTTTAAGTGATAGTCAAATGTTTTGGTCGTTATGTGATGTATACATGAATTTCTCTACTCTTGTACAAACACTAATTGCTCTATCTACTTCAAGATAAACATTATCTTATTGTAGTTACAAGGGAATACAGTAGACTTTAAGTGATAGTCAAATGTTTTGGTCGTTATGTGATGTATATATGACTTTCTCTACTCTTGTACAAACACTTATTGCTCTATCTACTTCAAGATAAACATTATCTTATTGTAGTTACAAGGGAATACAGTAGACTTTAAGTGATATCAAATGTTTTGGTCGTTATGTGATGTATATATGACTTTCTCTACTCTTGTACAAACACTTATTGCTCTATCTACTTCAAGATAAATATCTTATTGTAGTTACAAGGGAATACAGTAGACTTTAAGTGATAGTCAAATGTTTTGGTCGTTGTGTGATGTATACATGACTTTCTCTACTCTTGTACAAACACTTATTGCTCTATCTACTTCAAGATAAACATTATCTTATTGTAATTACAAGGGAATACAGTAGACTTTAAGTGATAGTCAAATGTTTTGGTCGTTATGTGATGTATACATGACTTTCTCTACTCTTGTACAAACACTAATTGCTCTATCTACTTCAAGATAAACATTATCTTATTGTAGTTACAAGGGAATACAGTAGACTTTAAGTGATAGTCAAATGTTTTGGTCGTTATGTGATGTATACATGACTTTCTCTACTCTTGTACAAACACTAATTGCTCTATCTACTTCAAGATAAACATTATCTTATTGTAGTTACAAGGGAATACAGTAGACTTTAAGTGATAGTCAAATGTTTTGGTCGTTATGTGATGTATGCATGACTTTCTCTACTCTTGTACAAACACTTATTGCTCTATCTACTTCAAGATAAACATTATCTTATTGTAGTTACAAGGGAATACAGTAGACTTTAAGTGATAGTCAAATGTTTTGGTCGTTATGTGATGTATATATGACTTTCTCTACTCTTGTACAAACACTTATTGCTCTATCTACTTCAAGATAAACATTATCTTATTGTAGTTACAAGGGAATACAGTAGACTTTAAGTGATAGTCAAATGTTTTGGTCGTTATGTGATGTATATATGACTTTCTCTACTCTTGTACAAACACTTATTGCTCTATCTACTTCAAGATAAACATTATCTTATTGTAGTTACAAGGGAATACAGTAGACTTTAAGTGATAGTCAAATGTTTTGGTCGTTATGTGATGTATACATGACTTTCTCTACTCTTGTACAAACACTAATTGCTCTATCTACTTCAAGATAAACATTATCTTATTGTAGTTACAAGGGAATACAGTAGACTTTAAGTGATAGTCAAATGTTTTGGTCGTTATGTGATGTATGCATGACTTTCTCTACTCTTGTACAAACACTTATTGCTCTATCTACTTCAAGATAAACATTATCTTATTGTAGTTACAAGGGAATACAGTAGACTTTAAGTGATAGTCAAATGTTTTTTCGTTGTGTGATGTATACATGACTTTCTCTACTCTTGGACAAACACTTATTGCTCAATCTACTTCAAGATAAAGATTATCTTATTGTAGTTACAAGGAAATACAGTAGACTTTAAGTGATAATCAAATGTTTTGGTCGTTATGTGATGTATACATGACTTTCTCTCCTCTTGTACAAACACTTATTGCTCTATCTACTTCAAGATAAACATTATCTTATTGTTGTTACAAGGGAATACAGTACACTTTAAGTGATAGTCAAATGTTTTGGTCGTTATGTGATGTATACATGACTTTCTCTACTCTTGTACAAACACTTATTGCTCTATCTACTTCAAGATAAACATTATCTTATTGTAGTTACAAGGGAATACAGTAGACTTTAAGTGATAGTCAAGTGTTTTGGTCGTTATGTGATGTATACATGACTTTCTCTACTCTTGTACAAACACTTATTGCTCTATCTACTTCAAGATAAACATTATCTTATTGTAGTTACAAGGGAATACAGTAGACTTTAAGTGATAGTCAAATGTTTTGGTCGTTATGTGATGTATACATGACTTTCTCTACTCTTGTACAAGCACTTATTGCTCTATCTACTTCAAGATAAACATTATCGTATTGTAGTCACAAGGGAATATAGTAGACTTTAGGTGATAGTCAAATGTTCTGTTCGTTATGTGATGTATACATGACTTTCTCTACTCTTGGACAAACACTTATTGCTCAATCTACTTCAAGATAAAGATTATCTTATTGTAGTTACAAGGAAATACAGTAGACTTTAAGTGATAATCAAATGTTTTGGTCGTTATGTGATGTATACATGACTTTCTCTCCTCTTGTACAAGCACTTATTGCTCTATCTACTTCAAGATAAACATTATCGTATTGTAGTCACAAGGGAATATAGTAGACTTTAGGTGATAGTCAAATGTTCTGTTCGTTATGTGATGTATACATGACTTTCTCTACTCTTGGACAAACACTTATTGCTCAATCTACTTCAAGATAAAGATTATCTTATTGTAGTTACAAGGAAATACAGTAGACTTTAAGTGATAGTCAAATGTTTTGGTCGTTATGTGATGTATACATGACTTTCTCTACTCTTGTACAAGCACTTATTGCTCTATCTACTTCAAGATAAACATTATCGTATTGTAGTTACAAGGGAATATAGTAGACTTTAGGTGATAGTCAAATGTTCTGTTCGTTATGTGATTTCGCAAATGTGTTGTTCTACTAATTCCAAGATTTGGGGTTAAAACCGATGAATTTTCGTGTAGTAAAGGGCAACAGCGTCCTGTCAGATTTAGAGGCATATAAAAGAAGTCTTGCAGGACGTAATTTCGGTACAGCAGTGGTATAATTGACACTGTCGTTAACAAAATAAAATATTTTAATTTTCTGCTCTTAAAAGAATTTGACAGTCACATAAAGCCTACTGTAATCTGCTATTTTCATCATACTTATAATTAAGTAATGAAACAATTGAAGTGGATAGAAATAAGAGACTAATGAAAAAACAAGAGAAGATTAAAAGATTAGTGCTATAGCAGATATCATGGGCTCTTGAGTCAGTCTCGTGCGACTCCTGATATCAAGCTTAGGGTAAAATTAATTAATATAATTGATGGACTTAGAGTATACTCAAGCAGCTACAAAAAGGGGTTCTAGAATACAAACGTAGAGGAAGAAGATCGATGGTTAAGGTGGAACAGGCCAATGGAGAAGATAGCTTTGGTAAAGGTCGTTTGTACAATAGATTTTGTTACTTCTGTACTGCACAATTGGAGAAAGTATTGTACAGACGTTTAAGTCAAATGTAAGTTTCGACACCCCAGGGGCCTACTTCGGTAGGTACGGGTTTGGCGCACCCGGGGTCCCGAGCCAACAGTCTCCCTCGTGTGTGCTCCTCTTCGTGCTTGAGGGAGACGGTCAACAGGCCCACCCACGTGTAGGCCGTGCGTGGAGACCCGTGGAGAAGGTTTTTAGATTCTTGCCTAGTTTGGAGTTTGGGATTTAGTGAACGAAATTTTTAGTAGGTTTTGATTGATGTTTTTTATGTAGTGTATTTTTAATAGGTTTTGTTACACTTGTATAGTATATATATATATATATCATCATCATCATCATCATCATCATGTAAGTTTCGAGGTTACCTTACATGTCACCTTTTGCAGAAGGTTCGCGTACTGTGCGTGTAGTGTATGGACTGGACTACTTTACCGAGGGAGAAGAGCTCGGCTCTTATGCTGGCTAAGACCCGTAGCTGGAGCCCAGAAGGTGACCCGCGGTTAAGGCGGAGAAGAATCCCCTGGGTTCGAACCGCCAAATACCTGGGAATCCAACTGGACCGCGGCCTCACTTTCACTCCGCATGTCAGGGCAAAGCCCCGCCTCGACCACGCTGCGCTCAGGTAACTCTACCCCATCTTTCGATCCACCATGCCCATCCTCCTCAAACTGCGGACGTACCGTGCGATCGTCCCGCCTCTGATTCTGTACGGATGCGAGGTCTGGGGTTCGGTGGCTCATACCACCCTCCGCAGGCTGCAAGCCGTGCAGAACATGGCCTTAAGGATGATCTACGGTACCGACCGCAGGTTCCCATCTCACTTCCTGCACACCCAGTCTGGCATACCAGGCACGTACGTTGTATGCCAAGATCACTCCTCACCCTAACCAGCTGGTGAATTCACTTGGTCAATACGACCACCGTCTCCCCAGGAGACGGAGGAGCTATCGCCTACCCAAGGATGCCCTTGGGTGATAGAGTCTGCCTCTCCTCCTGCCCCTACCAATCACCGCCAGGTCACCACGTGCCTTAGCCGCGGCTGGGAGGTTAACACCTGCAGTCGGGCCCTGGGACGCGCGCACGACCTGGAAATACCAACACCATCAACCAAATTTCCATCTGGCCTCTCGCTACTGGTTCCACCACGGCTTGTCGGCTCGCTAGCGACCGCAAAAGCAGGGTGGAACGGGCACTGTTCCCCCAAGGGAAATATCCCGGCACCAGAAGCATCAGTAAAGGACAACTGCGACGTCTAACATAACGACACGCAAGCTTGCGCAATAACTTACATCTATTTTACCGCACGGGTAAATCCGCACAGCGGATAGGTACCGTGGCGTGTAACCCTCCGCCCGGGAGAACCCGGGCGACCTGCACCTGCTCTTGGCTCTTGGGAGAGCCAAAGGCTGTCTATTGTACCTAGATCACCAGGCGGCCCCACCGAGGTCATATCGGTAGTCTTCACCTTGAGTGTTGACGCGCGTAAGTGGCGTATCCACTTCCATCCCGTCTTGTGTTTTTAGGACCAGCTGGGGGGGCCTTGTTAGTCTCAAGGTCTTGCCCTATGGAAAGAATCCGTGGTGTGTGTAGCTATGTCCCCAAGTGGAGCACCCCGGGAGGAAGTATGAGGTGGAAGGAGACAGAGGGCGGTTGATCCAAGGAGCCACGACAGGACAGAGGTCAGGGCCCATATATAGTGCGATACATATAAACCATTTCAATAGGCCATAACTTTGAACCAATAATACCACTACTTCTGATGATGGATAATGTCTCCCACGAAGTCGTTTCTTCAAGTTAGGGAATATAAAAAAGTCACATGGAGCTAAATCCGGACTATAGGGAGGGTGAGGGATGTACTTCACGTTGATTTTTGCAAGATATTCAGCAACAACATTGGCAATATGCGGCCGCGCGTTATCGTGGTGCAGCATCCAGCCTGCTTCACGGAAATGTGGTCTTTTGCGCCTGATATGGACTTGCAATGTTTTCAGGATATCCCTGTAGTATTGTCCAGTTACTGATGTGTGTGCAGGTACAACATGCTGATAAACCATTCCATGAATATCAAATAACGAGATGACCATAACTTTCCCAGCAGAAGCAACCACTTTTGCTTTTTGGGGATTGGTGATGAAGGAGATTTCCACACTGAGCTTTGCTGTTTGCTCTGAGGATCAAAATGATGTAGCCAAGTTTTATCAGCAGTGACTACGTTTGAAAGAAACTCCGGATTTTCTTCTAACATCAACTTTAACTGCATGTTACCTCCATTGCAGCGGTAGGCGATACTGAACATGCCTGAACTTGCCTGGTTCTCACAGGCGGGAACTAGGAGTACCAACAATGAAACTACTACGGTGTGTTTGTTTCACATTAAGCTAACAGAATATAATAAGATTGAATTTTAGTGCGAAAAATTATGACCGTAAAAAATTATGATCTTTCTTTATTGCACACCCGATGTACACTCTATCTTTTAGATACTCCCACAAGAAAAAATTCGGTGAGGTTAGGTCACTGGATCTGGGGGACCACAGACCTTTTGAGATTATTCGACTATCAAAGAAACTGGTTAGGAATTCCATGGTGTCATTAGATGTATGTCACGTTGCTCCATCTTGCTGGAAATAACCTTCTCTCAATTCGATAAAACTTCAAATAATATGGTGAGACGAGTACAAACACGTATAGATGCTGGTGGAGGATACTTGCAACATTTTCTCTGAGATGTAAATAGTGCAATGTAATCTCCCAATTGTGTATTATATTCTCCCAAAGTTGCACATGTGTCCTGTTATAGGTTCAAAATTTATGGCCTATTGAAATGGTTCAGGTTTATATGGATCACACTGTATTTTACTAGATGGAAGCTCGCCTGTAGGCCAGGACAACGGAAATATCACCATTCCGTGGTTCGGAAACGTCTATCAGACCGGCAACTGGTCTACCGGAGGAGGAAGTGGTTCACTCTGAGCATATCAGCCTGCCACGCAACACCGAGACTCCAGCCGACACTTCTACCTTAATGCGGAGAAAAGTCAAGTCATCCTATTCACCAAGTGCCCTTTAACCAGAGGTCCAGAGGTAGTCCTAGTCGGGCGGGGCTATCCCCGTCCGGGTGTCTTATGCCGCAGTACCTAGCCGCTTTGCGGTTTAACCTGCGAAATGAGCTAGTAGTTCCATGTTCTGCTGGGGTGTTTGAAATTATTGGATTATTTGGAATGGGCTGCCCCTTGCCGTGGGCAGCGGCACTTAATCTTTCTCCCTTTTTGGGAGACACGATTTAATTTTTTGCTCCGTTTTGGCTACGGGTTGTGTAGCGCTTGGTCCTTCGGCGTAAAAATTGGTCCCAGAGACATCTGGGGTTTTCCTTGGGTTACCCAAGGGGGCCCAAGACGTCTCTTGGGAGTCTGAAGGACGGTAAGCGTCGTTGATCTCTCGGGTCATACCTTCCCAGGGAGTTCACTAAAGGGTTGGGGTGAGTTTGGATTTTGTCGTACATTGATCGTGCCCTCTCGCGAATGACATCGACAATGTACGGGATCTGGGAGTGCTCATGTAGGATATGAGCAGGGAATCTCCAGCCTGTATCGTAGATGATGCGGAGTGCCTTGTTCTGCAGCGTCTGGAGTCTGACGAAAGTGGTATTAGCCACTGTTCCCCAGATCTCACAGCCGTACAGAATCATAGGCGGAATGTTCGCCCGATACAGTTGGAGTTTGAGTCGGATCGGCATGGTTGATCTGAGCCAACTTCCCCTCACTTATATACTCCGCGATAAGGACTGTGTGGACGAATTCTATCAAAGGGCTTAACTTTTAGGGAGCACATCCGGGAGCTGTCGCATCGGACGTGCGGGTCCTCGGCCTCGTTGTATCCCATGTTAGGGTTTGTGATGCTGGTTGCCCTAAATTTGTGCCTTCGTTATCATGCTTTACGCGTGCAAACTCTAGAGCATGGCTGTAGGCTCGATTCTGTTGTTAGTCCAACATGAACGGAGTAGATGCCTTCGGGTTGTGCATTCCCGTGAGATAACTCATCTCCCCACTATGTGGAAGATGAAATTAGGCGCCGGCGTCCCAATTTTTGGACAAGTTACTAGCACATCAAAGCGCCCTGGTGAACCACATACTCCGAGAAGGCCGACTAAAGCGATACCAGTTTCCCCACAAGTTTTAAGGGCACTAGTGTTAACCATAAGGTCGATACTCAAGCCTAAACCAAATTTACATCCACACAAGCCTTTGTCTGGACTTTTTTTGACGGCGAGGGCTCCCGAAAGGCAGAAGTCTTAAGGGTATGTATGACTGAAATTTTCAAATTTTGAACTAATAAAGCTAGCTTTTTCAAATTTACACCATAGGTGTAGTATAATGTAAACATGTTACAACCTAAATTTAAACCATTTTTCTCCAGCAGTTTAGAAATTATGATAAATTTTGTATGTTTTTTGTTACGTCACTAAAAAAGTCCCTTGCGACAAAATATTTTGAATTTTGGTCTAATATTTTAACCCTATGTTCATAATACACATACGTTTTGAAATTGCTCTGGGTTTTTCTGTGTCTCCTTTAGTTTAGTTCACAAAAATTTTTTTTAATTACAAATATTCTTTTTTTGTCTAAAAAAACTAAGTTTTGTGTTTGAAAATTAAAAATATATGCTTATATACATTTCACAATAAAACCTAGGGCAATTTCCATTCCTCATGATATTCTGAACCTGTGTAGGGAATTTCATGAATGTAGTACAAAAACTGCATCGCAAGGAGCATTTTACAGGAAGAAAAATGCTGAAAATATGAACATTGAGAAAATAGCAATTAAAGATTTGATTGCATAACTCACATTAAAATCCACCAGGCTGATAGGTTGAACCCTCAGATTTCTTTTTCCTCTCCTCTGTTGCTGCTTTTTCACCTTTTTCTTCTTTAGATGTTGCTTTTCTTCTGCACAACTTCGCTTCTTGCTTTGCAGGATACGAGTCTGATCTCGCTGCACTGAAGTTTTCCTTGCTGAGTCTACTACACTTTCACCTCTGATATTTTGCTGCAGCTCCAATGACTTAAGACTACCCATGTTAAACTCACTGGTGCTTTTAATAACAGCAAGATCCAATTTTTGTTTTGATATGAAAACTTCCTTTGGGCACTTATTCCGTATGACATGATGCAAAGATTCATTGGCATTCTGTGTTTTTCCTGTTTTGCACCTCTCTAGTAATGTTGTAGAAGCCAGCCTCTGATATATTGGCAACATTTTAGGAACTATTTTGTTTGAAAGCCTTATTTTTCTTTTCTTGAATTGAAAATTTAAGAACGGAAAACAGACAAAGAATGTGGATGTAGGCAAAAGAGGGCGTGACTCTGACAGAGTTTAAAGGACACCGACATTTAAATAAGCATTTAAAAATGGCGTCCGGAGGCAAATTATGTATTTTTCACATTCGGGAATGTCTAAGTTATTTTATAGAATTAAAATAAAAAAGTCGTTATTTTCACGATTTCCTGTGGGGCAATACGTGGAGTCTAAAAATCGCCCCCCCCCCCACCGGCTCCACAATACAGGGCGGAAGTGGATACGCCACTTACAGTCTGATTTTTAAAAGAAGATACGTGAAGGTCATCTGTTTCTCCACGTGGGCAGGGCAATGTCGCCCAGCAGATCCCCCTTTTTTATCCTCTCAACACTCGAAACATAAACAAGGGTTCGAGTTATCTCACCTCAACAAAATTCTACACAGTTAATCTGTATTAGCCTACTTTAAAAACAGAAATAAGTTGTTCACACATTCACTGAGTTGTAGGGTCTTCACATGTGTGAGTCCTTTTAAATAATTGTTTGTACAATGTAACTAATAGTCCATACTTATCGTTATTGTTGCTATGCATCGTAAGTTGACATTCCCGCACAATGCGGTAAGTATTTCTCCATAGAAACACATGTTTTGTATTTGTATTTGTTTCTCATCTTTCTTCTACATACGATTTCATTGATACATTGACATTTATAACATTTCTTTCACACAATAACAAAATGACAAAGTCTGTCTACCCAACGCCAGTGCACGGCGGCCGCTTTCTTTGACAAACCCTCATAATCGTTTTACAACATGGACCCTCCTCCTGACGGTCCTTTCTACAATGTTGCAAATTTTAACATCACCGTCTTGCACCTAATGAAACAGAACAACTGGAAGTTGGAAATTTGGCAACTGAGACTCCACTCGGAGTAGACATGCAACTGTCATTTTCAACAAACGGGGGCTGCTATTGGTCCCCAACGTCAGTGTTCCATTTCCGAAGTGTGGAGATAGATTTATGACGGTCATTAGTGGGTGGAAAGGTCAGGTCATTTGAGGTCCCTTTGAGTGGGAACTGCACACACGTTGGCTAAACAGACTTTATCCCTAGTTCTAGTTTTCCAGCCCTTAATTGTTAAAGTCTGTTTAGTTAACGTGTGTGCAGTTCCCACTCAAAGGGACCGCAAGGAACCTGACCTTCCCGCCCACTAATGACCGTCATAAATCTATCTCCACACTTCAGAAATAGAACACTGTCGTTGAGGACCAACAGCAACCCTGAATTTCTCGAAGTGACAGTCGCATGTCTACTCCACGTGGAGTCTCAGTTGCCAAAGTTCCAACTACCAGTTGATCTGCTTCATTACGTGCAGCAATTCGTTGTGTGTCACGATGTGGAGACCGTGGGAGGGAAATGCAGTAGTAAATGCAAATGAAGTAGTAGATAACTTTCAGTCAAGTAAAATAATCAAAGTGAAGACAGTGTGAATAACTGGGCCGAGTTATGTTACTGGAAAAGCCTCAAAAAACAAAGTTATAACGGGAACTGTTTCTAAGCAAATTCAAGCGCTTGTTTTGAACACATATAAATATTTGCTGACAAATAATCTTGGTAAGGGGTCGTGCAATGATGATAAATTCTGGGTATTCACAGAAATACAGTAAGAAATATTGTGACGAAAGGAATACCAAAGACGCCGATTAAGTGTGAAAACAAAAGGAAACGTTTCTCTAAAGTAGATAATTTCGCATGCGATTTTATTCGCCGAGAAATTTATAGATTCTATGCAAAAGGGAGAGCGCCCAGCTTAGACGAATTGGTTGCACATTTGCAAGAAATTTGTGATTTTCTTGGACACTGCACTTTGTGCGGTCTCCTAAAGGAGCTGGGTTTCAAATACCGCACTTTGAATAATTTAAGGGTTATTATGGAATCCAGTACACTTGTAGCTTGGCGATATATATCATCAAAAGTAAGAAAGTTCTGCAGTAATGGACATAAGATAATTTATTTAGACGAAACCTCGTACGATACCCATGACGTATCGAGAAAGGTGGCAACCTTGCGGAAAGGTCTCCGAGCAGGCGGGCCAGGGTTGTAAAACGATTATAAGGGTTCGTTAAAGGCAGCGGCCGACTGTACATGGGTTAACTAAACAGACTTTACTTATTCTTCATCAATCTTAACCATTTCTCTCCAACTTTCCCCAGGTATTCACCTACATTTCTTAAATTCTTTTCTGCTTTTACCAATAACATTTTCTTTATTATTAATACCTCCCCCCATCCCTAAAACTATCCCACATTTGTTGCCAAATTTGTTCTCTTCATATCTTTGTTTGCAATAAAGTATACTATTTAAGTTTGAATTTATGAGTCACTATGTTTACACTCAAACTTCACTTGTTGTATAATTGAAACGTTTTCAAGATCATTCGATCCCATCCTCAGCTGTTTGGTGACTAAATAAACCTTCCTCTTCTTCCACTACTACGGATCTCCGATCACTCTGCCATCTGGTGTTAGGCGCACTAAGTTTTAATACTTCATTTAATGCCGGTATTTCAAAATTTATAACTTTATCACGGTTTTTGTTTATGAATATTTTTTCCCAAATATCCAATTCTATGGGTGTACTTAAAGATTTTAACAGTTTAATGTTGTGGCCAATGTTGTGGTTTTCTGTCCAAAAATGGTGTGACACTGCAGATTTTTCTGTTTGTTTCAAATTAATGTTCCTCTGGTGTTCTTTTTGCCTGGTTAACAAGTTTCTCTTAATTTTTCCTATGTAGCTTTTTCACAGGTTTCACAATTAATCTGATAAATTCCTGATTTCAAATTGTTGGGGATTGTATTTTACAGTGGTTTATTTAGCAGGTTCCTCAGACTGAATTTGTTTTGGGGTGCTAGTTTTAAGTTTAGTCTTTTGAAGATTCGTTCAACTTTTCTAAAAGCCCATGGATGGTAGGTGAATTTTCTATATTGCCAATTTGTGTTATTAAGTGGTGTGAGAGTGGTATTTTTTGATCTTATCTTCAGTTTTTCTTTCCTCTTCATCATATTCCTTATGATGGCTGGATTGAATCCATTTAATACTGCTATCTCTTTTATGTATTGTTCTTTCAAAAACTCCTCCTTACTCAGTAGGATGTTGTATAGCCGGTGAATTAGACTTCTAAAGGCAGCTAGTTGATGTGAAACTGGGTTGTATTCATTTTTCTTTCTGCAATTATCTATGTGTGTGGGCTTCCTGTATATTCCAAAATCTACACCATGACGATTTCTAGTTATCTTGAGGTCCAAATAGGGTAGGGTGTAGTCTCTTTCTACTTCCATAGTAAATTGGATGTGATTATCTTGCAGGTTTAGTAATATTAGAGAATCTTCTCTAAGTTTTTCCGGAATGATAGCAAAAATATCATCAACATATCTCTGCCAAAATTTATAAATCTGTGGGAAGGCCTTTACTATGTGTGTTTCAAAATAGCTCATGTATAGGTCTGCTAAAATAGGCGAAAGTGGGCTCCCCATTGCTAATGCTTTTGATTGTCTGTAGAATTTTTGGTTAAACATGAAGTAATTATTCTATATAATAGTAAGTAATAAGTAATTATTCTATTATACTGTCACCCGGGCGTTGGAACACCCTATGGAAGCAGCTGAGAGCGGAAGACAGGGGAGGTCCGTGTTAGCCACGCCTCCCCCTCGTCCGTCTTATAGTGGTGACAGGGATGGCTGGGGGAGAAAACATGATTGTGCGGTCTGTTTCTCTTCTACCTGTGTTCTGGAAATTACGGGATCTTTCATCTACTGGAACCTTCCTGTGGAAACCAGAGACTTCTAGAAGAACAGTGACATTCCTATAAAAAGGGTTTCAGAGAGTCAGTTAGTCAGTGAGTGAGGAGACAGACACAGTTCTTGGTGTAAGTGTTAGTCAGTGACGTGTTAATGAACGAGAAGATTGTGCAACGGAAGACTGTACGTAACTGTGTATGAGCATCGGAGTTGACGTAATCGCGAGTACAAGTGAAGTTGTAACGGACGAACTGGTGAATTGTAATTGTGTGCAGTACGCAATTCTGTGTAGTTGGCAAGTGTTAAACTGTAAGTCGGTGGAAATAAAGAACAGTTTTGAGTGGTGAAATTGGACTTTTCATTTCACGAACCCACAAAGTCACAATACTATACCAATGTGTGTCCTCTTCTCCACACATTTTGGATTTCCCTGCATCCTTTTCATATCTAATACCTTTCAAATTTCCTGTCCTTGTCCAGGCAAATCCTTCTCGCCCTAACTTATTACACACATCTATGTACTTCTCCCTCCCCCACAGTCTTTATTTCCCTATATGTCCTCAATGATCTTTTCTCGCTTACACTGGTAAATATAACTTGGCTATCTAAATCTTCCAGCCTTAATTCTACCTACATTCTACAGTGCATGAAACCGCTCTTCAGGATGATTTAAATGAAATCTGTAATTGGGCTGCGGCTAACAAAATGTCAATTAATGCCAAGAAAAGTAAGTCCATTGTTTTTAGTAGAACTAAGGGCAAAATTATTGTTAACTATCACATGGGAGGGGTGCAAATTCCACAGGTGGACAGCTGCAAATACTTGGGAGTGTACCTGGCAAGTAATGCTGGATGGGACGAACAAGTAAATTCCACATCTAGGTATGCGTGGAAGGCATTACATTTCGTAATGAGAATATTGAAAAAGGGATCGCTAGGTCCAGGGAAATTGCCTACAAGGCCTTAGTGCGGCCGGTTATGGAATATGGAGTAGCATGCTGGAACCCGTATAGAGCTAACCAAATCGATCCATTAGAAAAAATACAGAAGAGGGCAATAACATTCATAAAAATAGGCAAGTATTTTGGGTCTATAAAAGGAGATGAGACTAAATGGGAGGAATTAAGAATTAGGCGTAAAAAACATAGGTTGGTAGCATTATTCAAAGCTAATGCTGGTGTAAAGGCATGGGTGGACGTCAGTGTAAGGTTAGATAATCCGGATTATTATGGACGAAACGATCATAGGTATAAAATTAAGGGTAGAAGATACAGAACCGACGTAGGAAAATTTTCTTTTGTTAATAGAACCATTGAAGAATGGAATGAATTGGCTGTAGCAGTCTTTCAGGGCTGTCCCCTGTCGCTGAAGAAATTTAGAAAAAATCTAGATAGTTTATAGTTTAACTTTTGAATTATAATGGTATATAATATGTAAATAGAGAAGTAATTAGATATTTTTTAAGTGACTAAAGTAAAATAATTTCATGTTTGTATTGTTTACTGTGTTATTGTTGTAAATCTAGTATTTGTAATTTGTTCTGTATTCTTAACTCTGCCACCGGGTAGTACCCAATTGCAGTCAATAAAATACATACACATACATTTCCAAAAGCCCCTATAATAATACTCCTCGTTTTTCCAAATGTCCCACACCTATCTGTTCCATCAGTTCCCTTACTTTTTGCGCCCAAGACTCTCCCCATTTGCTTCTCATCTGCAAAAGAAAACATTCCTTGATAATATTGCTTTCCTCCAAATTGGCAACTCTGTATAGGTATTTCAATGCCATTGTTGAATGTCTTCCCAACTCCAATTGTGCTGCCCCATTGGGTGAAGCTACCGGTAAGCCCAAAATATATTTACAGAAATATCTCTTAATAACATCCACCTCTTCTCATGCTTCATCCACTCCCCATATCTCTGCCCCTTGCAACATCTTAGAAGCACATATAGGCGATGCAGTTCTAAAATCTAACATTTATCTTCAATTATATTTATTAATATTTCAGCTTATATCTTAACTACTAAAATTCAGATTCATATAAATACACATAGTGCAAAAATAATATACAACACACTTGTGGTAAACACATAATGGAATCTCGATAATTGAAAAAGCTCGGTGCAAGCGTCTCGTTTTTTCAAACCTTTCCTGGTTCCGTATACATTAATATCGCAATATACTATTATTAACGACTTTGTTAACTGACATGTTCATATCAACGTCGCCGATATGCCGGAATTTTGACCGACAGGAATTCTTTTAGTGCAAGTATATCTACTGACATGTGACTGTCGCTTTTGGATAAAAGGAATAAGCTGTTCATTGATAAGGAGCAAACTCTCGTCTTCCTATGGGAAGAATTCTCTAAGAGAACAAACAAATTCTCTAGCTTGACTATGTAATGTAACAACCCGACCGTAAGCTGATCTTTGTCTCGGTCCACCTCTAATCCTACCGCCACTACGTCTTGCTTGACTATGCAATGTAATACCCGGACCGTAAGCTGATCTTTGACTTGGGCCATGATTCCTCGGTCCACCTCTAATCCTACCACCACTCCGTCTAGCTTGACTATGCAATGTAACACCCGGACCGTAAGCTGATCTTTACCTCAGTCCACCTCTAATCCTACCGCCACTACCTCTAGCTTGGCTATGCAATGTAACACCCGGACCGTGAGCTGATCTTTGACTTGGGCCATGATTCCTCGGTCTACCTCTAATCCTACCACCACTACGTCTAGCTTGGCTATGCAATGTAACACCCCGACCGTAAGCTGATCTTTGACTTGGGCCATGATTCCTCGGTCTACCTCTAATCCTACCACCACTACGTCTAGCTTGACTATGCAATGTAACACCCCGACCGTAAGCTGATCTTTGACTTGGGCCATGATTCCTCGGTCTACCTCTAATCCTACCACCACTACGTCTAGCTTGGCTATGCAATGTAACACCCCGACCGTAAGCTGATCTTTGACTTGGGCCATGATTCCTCGGTCTACCTCTAATCCTACCACCACTACGTCTAGCTTGACTATGCAATGTAACACCCGGACCGTAAGCTGATCTTTACCTCAGTCCACCTCTAATCCTACCGCCACTACCTCTAGCTTGGCTATGCAATGTAACACCCGGACCGTGAGCTGATCTTTGACTTGGGCCATGATTCCTCGGTCTACCTCTAATCCTACCACCACTACGTCTAGCTTGGCTATGCAATGTAACACCCCGACCGTAAGCTGATCTTTGACTTGGGCCATGATTCCTCGGTCTACCTCTAATCCTACCACCACTACGTCTAGCTTGACTATGCAATGTAACACCCCGACCGTAAGCTGATCTTTGACTTGGGCCATGATTCCTCGGTCTACCTCTAATCCTACCACCACTACGTCTAGCTTGGCTATGCAATGTAACACCCCGACCGTAAGCTGATCTTTGACTTGGGCCATGATTCCTCGGTCTACCTCTAATCCTACCACCACTACGTCTAGCTTGACTATGCAATGTAACACCCGGACCGTAAGCTGATCTTTACCTCAGTCCACCTCTAATCCTACCGCCACTACCTCTAGCTTGGCTATGCAATGTAACACCCGGACCGTGAGCTGATCTTTGACTTGGGCCATGATTCCTCGGTCTACCTCTAATCCTACCACCACTACGTCTAGCTTGGCTATGCAATGTAACACCCCGACCGTAAGCTGATCTTTGACTTGGGCCATGATTCCTCGGTCTACCTCTAATCCTACCACCACTACGTCTAGCTTGACTATGCAATGTAACACCCCGACCGTAAGCTGATCTTTGACTTGGGCCATGATTCCTCGGTCTACCTCTAATCCTACCACCACTACGTCTAGCTTGGCTATGCAATGTAACACCCCGACCGTAATCTGATCTTTGACTTGGGCCATGATTCCTCGGTCTACCTCTAATCCTACCACCACTACGTCTAGCTTGACTATGCAATGTAACACCCCGACCGTAAGCTGATCTTTACCTCGGTCCACCTCTAATCCTACGGCCACTACGTCTTGCTTCCATAAAAACGTATTTTAATTGTGTTTTAACAAAGTAGGCTAACAATACATTGCGCAACTAGACAAACTCTGTTTCCCGCATACAACTAGCGATAACTGACCTGAGGAGTATGTGATTCACCCACTTCACCGGTGTAAGCAATCTGACAACCTTTGTTTACGTTACTATAGCAACGACCTTATTTTGTTACCCTTCGCTTCCCTTGCCTGATGACCTTCACGTATCTTCTTTTAAAAATCAGACTGTAAGCGCGGTAACCCCGCAGGGTTGTAACCTCGGTGGGGCTGCCTGGCGTACTATGACGCCTTCTACTGGCGCTGCAGGTTCAGTCCCCGGGACGTTTTAGGTAACCCTCTGCCCCCTCCGGGCCGCCGAGGCCTGACTGCAGGTACCCAATCTCCCAAGGGTACCGGGAACCACTGTCCCCTCGAGTCCAACACTATCCAAACAACTCCCAGTCGGTATGTGCTTGAATGTTCGGCCCGAGGTTGGTCTAGTAACGTCAGAGGTACCACAAGTGCTAGGGACCCGCAGCGCGGATGGCAGCTGAAGGGTACGGATCAACTTCCCTATGGAGAACTATCAAAATTTATACAGCTTTCCTCTTTTCCATTAATCAATGATTTCCAGCAGCAGTGCACGAGGGACGCTGTACCCAATTGAGCAGCCTTTGAGGAGCTCCTAAGCTACCTCCCTTCTAGCCACCACATCCCGCCTCGGGCCGTTCCTCAGATATAAAATGATAATGCAGATGAAATGGAGTGACAGAAAATTCGGAGGATGTAATTAATCTATCCAGTATTCGTCTGGTGACCAGGAAAACCCCGGAGAAAGCCTAGGGTCAGGTAGGTCGGCCACCGGAATTGAGCCCGGACTGTCGAATGCGGATCACAGACAAAACCGCCTGTTGATGGCAGAATAGGTAGAAGAATGGAGAGAGAAAGTCACGTGAATGTGTTGTTGCCGCCACTGTTCCTAAGCCTGCGTTCGTGACCCTGGTTGGAAATGATTTGCTGACAAAAGAAAGGACAGTCACGTGGTAAATACAGCGCCTTGAACCTGGAGACCCAGTTTCTGCTCGTTACGTCACTTAGGCAGTAGCTACGTCACGTTGCGTCACCAACTCTTCCTGCATGCCAGCTTTCCATTCTTGTGCGCAACAGTGACTCAACCGTCACTGACAGTAGAAGGGGCCCCTAAGATCTGTAAAGATTTCCTACCTCCGTTTTTGGCCCTTGGCGGTGAGGTGGGGACCCTGGACATTGTCTATTTTGGAGTCCTCCGGAAGTGCACCCCAAGAGACTTCGGGACTTCTACTGCCCAGTGTGGTCGCCCATCGACTCAGGAAATACCAAGTAAACCCATGTGAAAGACACATCACCTCCTACGACGAACTCTAGCAGCTATAGACTGGGCAAAAACTTCCGTCACTCCTCTTAGATATAAGATGGAATTTAGACCTTTCTTTCTACTTTCAGGTATAAATAATAAGTGATACAAGTGACTATACTATCGAAGAAAGCTTTGTCACAAGCATTTGGGATCATGAGGGGCGAAGAACAGGAAAAACTTCTAGCTAAGATTTGGACGAGAACTCCCTCCAAAGAGAACACTTGTGTCGGGAACAGAAACTGTTTTCTACCGGTAGTGTTAACCATAAACCATCACAAGAGGGGAACAATGCAGGAAAGTCGCAGCGTCAGTTGCAGGATCAACAATGAAGTCAACTCACTGGGTGTACCCCGGTCGACATGAAAATTGACTTAAAGTTACGGCCATATCCAACGAATAATCTGACAACGATTTAAATGGAAGGAAGGAGGCGTGGCGCTTCTTTGGATGTTCGATACTAACGACGGAGCCCATATTAATGTTTTAAACATTTAACAAAAGACATTAAAGCGACCATACACATAAACCTCAATAGCATGTACCTACATTTATTATTATTATTATTATTATTATTATTATTATTATTATTATTATTATTATTATTATTATTATTATTATTATTATTATTATTATTATTATTATTATTATTATTATTATTATTATTATTATTATTATTATTATTATTATTATTATTATTATTATTATTATTATTATTATTATTATTATTATTATTATTATTATTATTATTATTATTATTATTATTATTATTATTATTATTATTATTATTATTATTATTATTATTTATATTATTATTATTATTATTATTATTATTATTATTATTATTATTATTATTATTATTATTATTATTATTATTATTATTATTATTATTATTATTATTATTATTATTATTATTATTATTATTATTATTATTATTATTATTATTATTATTATTATTATTATTATTATTATTATTATTATTATTATTATTATTATTATTATTATTATTATTATTATTATTATTATTATTATTATTATTATTATTATTATTATTATTATTATTATTATTATTATTATTATTATTAATATTATTATTATTATTATTATTATTATTATTATTATTATTATTATTATTATTATTATTATTATTATTATTATTATTATTATTATTATTATTATTATTATTATTATTATTATTATTATTATTATTATTATTATTATTATTATTATTATTATTATTATTATTATTATTATTATTATTATTATTATTATTATTATTATTATTATTATTATTATTATTATTATTATTATTATTATTATTATTATTATTATTATTATTATTATTATTATTATTATTATTATTATTATTATTATTATTATTATTATTATTATTATTATTATTATTATTATTATTATTGTTATTATTATTGTTATTATTATTATTATTATTATTATTATTATTATTATTATTATTATTATTATTATTATTATTATTATTATTATTATTATTATTATTATTATTATTATTATTATTATTATTATTATTATTATGATTATGATTATGATTATTATGATTATTATTATGATTATTATTATTATTATTATTATTATTATTATTATTATTATTATTATTATTATTATTATTATTATTATTATTATTATTATTATTATTATTATTATTATTATTATTATTATTGTTATTATTATTATTATTATTATTATTATTATTATTATTATTATTATTATTATTATTATTATTATTATTATTATTATTATTATTATTATTATTATTATTATAATGTATGTTTGCATAAAGGAGGTAATGAAGGAGGGCGAGGAGCTTTGTGCCCATCCTATAGATGAAGATTCTGTGCTCTGAAGCAGTATAGTTTATGGGTGTACACAAGTTCCACGTTGGAACGCCAATTTGATACAAATATGTTTGGCGAACGATGAAAAATATGATTGGCAAGCAGTGAGGATTCTCTCAGGGTATGCGTGGATGGGTGTAAGAAGGAAATTTTACAACACTGGAATGCCCGTCTCGAAATTATTTATTCACTGCTTCTTCTTTTCAAACCTCGAAATGGAAGCTGCCGACCGAGGGTTAGCAATCTCGGTTTAGAGTTACTGAATGCTAATTGTTTATTACTCGATAAATTTTGATGACCCGACAAATATTCAAGACAAGTTGACCGCTCTAATAGGCTTCACGTCTCAGAATCCTCTCTTCGGCCTCAAGCCGGAAGACTGTTTATAATGGTCTCCTAGCCGCGAACTGTCCCCATCGGCCTTACGCCGAAGAGTGCCTCTAACCACAGCTGCACGCGTGTATATCTCTAACTTTCCCTCTCAAAATTCCTTTTCAGACAAAATCCCTTTGTGGCTGTTTTGGTCGCCATTGTAAATGATCCAAAGAATTCCCTATTCATACACGTCAAGTGACAATTCCTTTAGAAACCTTCTAACGACACTGTTTCTTACACGGCTTTGTTATATACTTTCCCCAACTGAACTGGCCTTGCCCTGTCGTAACAAAGAACCAACATTCCTTTGACATCTATCATGATTCTTTGCTTCTGGCAAACCATAATTTCGGTATCAGCTCATATATACTTTCTACGCACTTTTGTTTACAAATTATAAATTCTCCATCTGATTCGGTAAATCTGAGCTCCATAAAACACTCTAATGGCACTTAGAGTATACTGGCTCCTCGTACCACATATCCCGACTTCCAATTTGCTTTAACCAGAATCATTAACTATTCCTAAAGTAAATGGAATTATGATTGTGTCTGTTTAATTCGGGAAATCCATAACAACTTCGACAAACTTACAGTTATAACATCATCAGTTGTTTCCCCTCGATTTAACCCAATAGTTAAAATTACTACACAAATTTTGAAGGAAAAAAAAAACAGAAAAAAATTAAGTATGCAATAGCTTAAAGAAAATATACATGGCATTCTCTAATTTCTCGGACAAGTTATTGCTACAGATATTTGCTTTATATATATGTATATATATATATATATATATATATATATATATATACACTCCTGGAAATGGAAATAAGAACACATTGACGCCGGTGTGTCAGACCCACCATACTTGCTCCGGACACTGCGAGAGGACTGTAAAAGCAATGATCACATGCACGACACAGCGGACACACCAGGAACCGCGGTGTTGGCCGTCGAATGGCGCTAGCTGTGCAGCGTTTGGGCACCGCCGCCGTCAGTGTCAGCCAGTTTGCCGTGGCATACGGAGCTCCATCGCAGTCTTTAACACTGGTAGTTTGCCGCGACAGCGTGGACGTGAACCGTGTGTGCAGTTGACGGACTTTGAGCGAGGGCGTATAGTGGGCATGCGGGAGGCCGGGTGGACGTACCGCCGAATTGCTCAACACGTGAGGCGTGAGGTCTCCACAGTACATCGATGTTGTCGCCAGTGGTCGGCGGAAGGTGCACGTGCCCGTCGACCTGGGACCGGACCGCAGCGACGCGCGGATGCTCGCCAAGACCGTCGGATCCTACGCAGTGCCGTAGGGGATCGTACCGCCACGTCGCAGCAAATTAGGGACACTGTTGCTCCTGGGGTATCGGCGAGGACCTTTCGTAACCGTCTCCATGAAGCTGCGCTACGGTCCCGCGCACCGTTAGGCCGTCTTCCGCTCACGCCCCAACATCGTGCAGCTCGCCTCCAGTGGTGTCGCGACAGGCGTGAATGGAGGGACGAATGGAGACGTGTCGTCTTCAGCGATGAGAGTCGCTTCTGTCTTGGTGCCAATGATGGTCGTATGCGTGTTTGGCGCCGTGCAGGTGAGCGCCACAATCAGGACTGCATACGATCGAGGCACACAGGGCCAACACCCGGCATCATGGTGTGGGGAGCGATCTCCTACACTGGCCGTACACCTCTGGTGATCGTCGAGGGGACACTGAATAGTGCACGGTACATCCAAACCGTCATCGAACCCATCGTTCTACCATTGCTAGACCGGCAAGGGAACTTGCTGTTCCAACAGGACAATGCACGTCCGCATGTATCCCGTGCCACCCAACGTGCTCTAGAAGGTGTAAGTCAACTACCCTGGCCAGCAAGATCTCCGGATCTGTCCCCCATTGAGCATGTTTGGGACTGGATGAAACGTCGACTCACGCGGTCTGCACGTCCAGCACGAACGCTGGTCCAACTGAGGCGCCAGCTGGAAATGGCATGGCAAGCCGTTCCACAGGACTACATCCAGCATCTCTACGATCGTCTCCATGGGAGAATAGCAGCCTGCATTGTTGCGAAAGGTGGATATACACGGTACTAGTGCCGACATTGTGCATGCTCTGTTGCCTGTGTCTATGTGCCTATGGATCTGTCAGTGTGATCATGTGATGTATCTGACCCTAGGAATGTGTCAATAAAGTTTCCCCTTCCTGGGACAATGAACTCACGGTGTTCTTATTTCAATGACTCAAAGTCTACTGAACTTCTATATAATTTTTTTGTGAATAGGTTTAGAAAGTCATAGAAATGTAATTCACTAGAAGCTCAGTAGACTTTGAGTCATACACTACACACCAAAGTTATAACTCACATGGTTTCGTCTATGGAGTACAAGCCTCTTCTACCCATTTCCTACAGTTTTCTCGGTCCATTATCATTCTCTTCATTTCTGTCATGGTTTTCCCTCTATCCTTCCCCAACTTCTCAATGTATTCCTGATACAACATGCGTGGCCTTCCCCTAATTCTTTTACCTTCTGGTCTTGCTTCTAAAGATTGTTTCGCTGTTCTTTCTTCTGACATGCGGAGTACATGTCCATACCATTTAAGTTGTCTTTTTTCCAATATTTCTTTAACGGAGTGTGTACCCAACTCTTCCCTTATTGTTACATTTCTAATCATATCTCTTCTTGTCTTCCCCACAGCTCGCCATAGCCGTCTTGTTTCTGTAGCAGAGTCAAGCTCTCTGCTCCATTTAATAGAATTGGTAGTATTATGATGCGCTCCTAGTAAACATTTTCTCCTTGGCAGAGCTTTGTAGGGTCGGAGAGCGATTGTGCTGGTCTGCTAGGGAGTTTACATCTGGCAAAGTGTACGGTCCCTGCCCTCTGTATTGTCGTGACTCCTTGTAACGGCCACCCTATGCTTCCTCTCGCTTCATCCCTCCTCCCGGGCGTGCCCCACTTGTCTAGTCAACGCCAGTGCAGCAGCTCCACAAAGGAAAGGAACCCTACCGCCCACTAATGACCGTCATAAATCTATCTCCACACTTCAGAAATGGAACACTGTCGTAGAGTGAGTGAGTGAGTGTGTGGGGTTTTAGGGCCCGTTGACAACAAGGTCATTTGGGCCCGAAGTCAACATTAAAACCTAAAAGCTACACTAATCAAGCTAAAAAGGTAAAATAAAATAAAAACACTCAACTATTAAAAGTACATAAAAACCCATCCCAGTCCTAATAATTTAAAAGCTCTAAAATTAATAAATATAAAATACAAGTCAGACTTGTTTATTAAAACCGATTTTAAAAACAAACCGCAGAGCCTTATCCACGGCCACTGGGTCGTCCCCTAAAATACCTTGCAAGTTAGTCCTTAGACCCAAAGACTGGCGAACGCGGGTGTACTGCGGGCAATCAAGCAATACATGCCGCACAGTGAGGCGTACTGCACACGGAGCACACACAGGGGCCGGTTCCCCTCTTAACAGATGGCCTTGAGTCGCTCGTGTGTGTCCAATTCTCAGCCGGGTGAGTATCACCTCGGCTCGCCGGTTATCCCAGCAGGAAGTTAGCCAGGGTTGTACGCTTTTCTTTATTGCCCGGAGTTGTGTGCCTTCCAAAGCTGTCCAGGATTGCTGCCAAGCAGATAGGAGTTGGCGACGGAAAAAACGTTGCACATCCTGGTATGGCACCGTAGTTGTTAAACTCCGGGGCAAACGGCAAGCGGACTTAGCAGCCGCGTCCGCCTCCTCGTTCCCGGAAATCCCAACATGGCCTGGGGTCCAAGTAAAAACAAAATTGTACCCGCGACTGAGCATTTGCGAGATCTGGGCCTGTATTTTTGAAACAAGGGTGTGAGCGGCAGTGTGCTGTTGCAAGGCCTGAAGAGCACTTAGAGAGTCAGTGCAGACGATAAAAGAGCCAGGAGCTAACTTGCAAATAAAAAGGAGCAAATAGAAGATGGCATACAGTTCTGCGGAGAAAACTGAAGTGGAGTCCAGAGGCGAAATTTATGAGCCTCACCGTTAATGAAGAACGCGCAACCCGTACTGCGACCTAACTGAGAACCGTCTGTAAAGACCGGAACATAGGGTAACGGCCCAATAGCAACCCTGATTATCTGGAAATGACAGTCGCATGTTTGCTCCACGTGGAGTCTCAGTTGCCAAAGTTCCAACTTCCAGTTGATCTGTTTCATTACGTGCAGAAATCTGTTGTGTGTCACGATGTGCAGACCGTGTGAGGGAAATACAGTGCTAAATGCAATTGAAGCAGTAGATAACTTTCAGTCAAGTGAAAATAATCAAAGTGAAGACAATAGTGTGAATAACTGGGCCGAGTTATGTTACTGAAAAAGCCTCAAAAAACAAAGTTATAACGGGAACTGTTTCTAAGCAAATTCAAGCGCTTGTTTTGAACACATATAAATATTTGCTGAAAAATAATCTTGGTAAGGGGTCGTGCTATGAACCTGATAAATTCTGGGTATTCACAGAAATATTGTGACGAAAGGAATACCAAAGACACCGATCAAGTGTGAAAACAAAAGGAAACGTTTCTCTAACATGCGATTTAATTCGTCGAGAAATTTATAGTTTCTATGCAAAAGGGAGAGCGCCCACCTTAGATGAATTCGTTGTACATTTGCAAGAAATTTGTGATTTTCCTTATAGGCGCTTCACTTTGCGCGCTCTCCTAATGGAGCTGAGTTTCAAATACCGCACTTTGAGTAAGATAAGGGTTATTATGGAATCCAGTAGAATTGTAGATTGTCAAAACTAAGGAAGTTTTGCAGTAATGGACATAAGATAATTTATTTAGTCGAAACCTCGTACGATACCCATGACGTATCCAGAAAGGTGGCAACCTCGCAGAAAGATCCGGGAGATGGAGGGTCGGGGGTTGTAAAACGATTATAAGGGTTCGTCAAAGGCAGCAGCCGACGTGTACACGCGTTAACTTAACTTTACCTGGATAAGGTTGTTCTGGATTTTTCCCATATCCTTCAAGACGAATGTCGGGTAACTAAGCTCCATGGACCCTGGACTCATTTGAGCATCATTTCATCGAATTCATTCACCGTCCGATATAACTTAACGTTAGAGGAGGTAAATTGGAAAAAAAAAAAAGAATAAAACGTTAATATTGTCAAACTTTTGAGAGCTAACACATGGAAAATGTCTTAGAAAAAGTTCTACAAGAATATTCCAAAAAATAACAATGTGGGTCTTTTAAAATTGCTCTGTACTAGCCGAAAGCAAAAACTCAACTTAAAATCTCAAAATTGTTGACGTGTAGAACATTTTATATAGCGAGTAATGTTTATATTTTCACAAAAATAATTAATAATTAATTAACTGTTTGGTGTAGCAATATGAAAATTTGCATGCAAGTTTAAGATGATACTCTAATTATGTGGCTAGATTTTAATAATGACAGATTTATTATTACAGAATTTGGAATTTTCAGTGTAGCCTTGCCTTAATATATGGATTCCAGTCGCTGTTAAAATGTTATAGAAAATTTGTTCAACTATTTATTTATTTACTTACTTTATCCCACCCGTTACCGGAGCAAGGAGTGAATTTTGTTTACTTTATCCACTCGTTGTCCTAATAACTATTACTTTGATTTAAAGTTCATTTACTTATGTGGTTTCTCCATAGCAACGGTGGCTGTTACAAGTATCTGTAGCATAAACAGTTTTTAAAACCCTCAAAATCCCACAAATTTTGCTTGGAATTTTATTCAAAATTTTTCATTTTCTGAAAATAGCTGTAATGATTTTAATTATGATGCCATATGCTTAAGACCACCCGTAGGGGAGGGATCCGTCCCCTTCAGCTGTTGTGGTGCGGCCCTAGCACTCGTGGTACTTCTGACGTTACTAGAGGAATCTCGGGCCGAACTGCGGAGCCCCTCCCGTCGGGGAATTGTTCGGATTGGGTTGGACTCGAGAGGACAGTGGGAGATCGGGTACGTCTCCGGACGGGGTTGAGGGATGCCATATATTCCCGTGTACAAGCCTGCAAAGCTAGTAGGTGTGCTAGATCACCGGGCGTCCCTACCGAGGTTAATCGGTAGCCTTCCCCTTTGGGGTCGGTGCGCATAAATGGCGTATCCACTTCCATCCCGTCTTGAGTCCATAGGACCAGATGGGGGGAGGCCTTGTTAGTCTTTATTATGGAATCTAGTAGAATTGTAGCTTGGCTTGTGAAACCTGGTACGATACCCATGACGTATCGAGAAAGGTGGCAGAAAGGACTGGGAGAAGGAGGGCCGGTGTTTGTCAACGAACTGCACACGCGTTACCTAAACAACAAAGGTTTTATTCTCACCTGATGTCGTCCCGCGTTACGGTTGGTGTCGTGGGTTGTATTCAGCCCAACGGGATGAAGATGACGAGGTCGCAAGCTGCTAACTCTTCTCGGTCCTATATAGTACTCCGATTTATCGATGAATTTAAGAATCTCCGGATCTGCTTCAGTCTAGGCTATGAGAACTCTTAGTTTTCAGGCGTGGTCGCAAGTGAAACCATCAATATTTCATTATAACCTGACAAAGAAGGCCCTCGCACATTTGTCTTCAATCCTGAACGCTTGTCTTCGACTTGGATTTTTCCCTCACACCTGGAAATTGGCTCAAATCATTGTGTTTCACAAACCTAATAAACCTAAAAATCTCCCCGACAGCTATCGTCCGATAAGTTTGCTGCCTACCATGTCCAAACTCTTTGAAAAGGTTCTCCTTCGCCGTCTCCTTAAATATACCTCTGAAAACCATATCATTCCACCCTTCCAATTTGGATTTCGTTCTAGACATTCTACCTCTCACCAACTACTACGTTTAACACAAACAGTAATTCATGGTTTTGAGCAACGAAAGCACACAACCGCCCTGTTCCTCGACGTAGCACATGCCTTTGATAAAGTTTGGCATGAGGGGTTAATCTTCAAACTGTATAGTATTGGACTTCCACAGTATCTGCTCACTACCATTTGTAGTTTTCTATCAGATCGCACATTTACTGTTCGCATTGGTGGCATGGAGTCATCTCAGCGCCATATTACAGCAGGAGTTCCTCAGGGATCCATATTGGCACCAATCTTATTTGGTATCTATACCTATGATCTTCCTGACTTGGCCCCTACCTCCTACCTTATACGCTGATGATACTGTTTTATATCATTCCGGCACAGATCTCCCTACCACTATTCACACGCTACAAACCTCTCTTGACTGCCTCGTTGAATGGTTCGATACTTGGCGCATACATCTAAACACTCAAAAGACCGCAGCTAAGATTTTTAGCTTAGCTTACTCTCCAACTCTCCCGAATTGCATATTAAGCATGAATCAATTCCCTGGCTACCTCCTACCACCTCCGTCAAATACCTTGGAGTATTGCTGGACACTAGACTTACTTGGCGAGCCCATATTGATAGACTTATCTCGTTGGCATCAGGACGACTTTCAAAACTCGGTCCGCTACTTCACAGACACACTCCTCTTGGGATTGAATGCTCTCTGCTTCTCTACAAATCTCTTGTCCGGCCAATTATCACATATGCTTCCCAGGTATGGGGTTCGGCTAGCAACACTCATCTCCGAAGGCTACAGGTCCTGCAAAATCGATTTATGCGCATCGCCACGGATGCCCCTTGGTACGTAAGAAATCAACAACTGCATAAAGAACTTGGTCTCCTTCCTCTTCACCAGTACATACGTCAGATCGCCTCTCGCTTCTTCTCAAACCTGCCAGATGTTCCAGGAGCTGTGATGTACGACATCGGCGTAAGAACCCGCCAGCCCACGCGCCTGAAGAGACGACTCCCACAGGATCTCCTCCTTAGTGACTCTGATTGAAAAAAGCTACGAATATTGTTTCACAATGACTGTTGTTCTTATCTCTTTGATTACTTGTTTGTTTTAATTAACTATTTTCCTCTTGTTTCTCACTGTTAAGAAAATAAGAGACAACTTGGTTTTCCTTACATGTTATTATATAGTTCCTAGAGACTCAATTATCCAACAAGGATCTGTAAAGCATGTACTGCTGATAGATCATTGAATAAAAAAAAAAATATTTCATTAGGGAGAGGATGCGGTACGTAGGCTACCATGCTGGGCCCATTGTAACTATACAATAGCTTGATAGTAAATCAAGTAAAGTAAATCTTCAAAAAACAAAAACAGTCATGTTTCAACATCGCAATAATGGGTATGGTAGTAATCCTATCAACATAAATGTAAATGGTGAACAAATCGAGAAATTAGATACGATAAAATCTTTAGGAGTGATTATTGATGAAAACCTAACCTTCAGACACCATATCGACTACATCCACTCCTGGAAATGGAAATAAGAACACATTGACGCCGGTGTGTCAGACACACCATACTTGCTCCGGACACTGCGAGAGGGCTGTACAAACAATGATCACACGCACGGCACAGCGGACACACCAGGAGCCGCGGTGTTGGCCGTCGAATGGCGCTAGCTGCGCAGCGTTTGGGCACCGCCGCCGTCATTGTCAGCCAGTTTGCCGTGGCATACGGAGCTCCATCGCAGTCTTTAACACTGGTAGCATGCCGTGACAGCGTGGACGTGAACCGTATGTGCAGTTGACGGACTTTGAGCGAGGGCGTATAGTGGGCATGCGGGAGGCCGGGTGGACGTACCGTCGAATTGCTCAACACGTGGGGCGTGAAGTCTCCACAGTACTTCGATGCTGTCGCCAGTGGTCGGCGGAAGGTGCACGTGCCCGTCGACCTGGGACCGGACCGCAGCGACGCACGGATGGACGCCAAGACCGTCGGATCCTACGCAGTGCCGTAGGGGACCGCACCGCCACTTCCCAGCAAATTAGGGACACTGTTGCTTCTGGGGTATCGGCGAGGACCATTCGCAACCGTCTCCATGAAGTTGGGCTACGGTCCCGCGCACCGTTAAGCCGTCTTCCGCTCACGACTCAACATCGTGCAGCCCGCCTCCAGTGGTGTCGCTACAGGCGTGAATGGAGGGACGAATGGAGACGTGTCGTCTTCAGCGATGAGAGTCACTTCTGCCTTGGTGCCAATGATGGTCGTATGCGTGTTTGGCGCCGTGCAGGTGAGCGCCACAATCAGGACTGCATACGACCGAGGCACACAGGGCCAACACCCGGCATCATGGTGTGGGGAGCGAACTCCTACACTGGCCGTACACATCTGGTGATCGTCGAGGGGACACTGAATAGTGCACGGTACTTCCAAACCGTCATCGAACCCATCGTTCTACCATTCCTAGACCGGCAAGGGAACTTGCTGTTCCAACAGGACAATGCAAGTCCGCATGCATCCCGTGCCGCCCAACGTGCTCTAGAAGGTGTAAGTCAACTACCCTGGCCAGCAAGATCTCCGGATCTGTCCCCCATTGAGCATGTTTGGGACTGGATGAAACGTCGTCTCACGCGGTCTGCACGTCCAGCACGAACGCTGGTCCAACTGAGGCGCCAGCTGGAAGTGGCATGGCAAGCCGCTCCACAGGACTACATCCAGCATCTCTACGATCGTCTCCATGGGATAATAGCAGCCTGCATTGTTGCGAAAGGTGGATATACACGGTACTAGTGCCGACATTGTGCATGCTCTGTTGCCTGTGTCTATGTGCCCATGGTTCTGTCAGTGTGATCATGTGATGTATTTGACCCCAGGAATGTGTCAATAAAGTTTCCCCTTCCTCGACAATGAATTCACGGTGTTCTTATTTCAATTTCCAGGAGTGTATGTAAACAAATAAGTACAAATCTTTATTTATTAAGGAACCCAGCAAAATACCTAAATTCTGAATATCTGAAACTAACTTATTATGGAATAATACATTCACATCTACAATATGCAGTTGAGATATGGGGCAGCACTTGTATGACTAACAGGAACAGATTGCTAGTTTTGCAGAAGAAATGTATAAGATGTATATATAAGATAAATAGAAGAGAATCATGTAGAAATGTTTTTGTAGAAATTAAAATCCTAACAGTAGTATATACGTTTTTAAAGTAATAATGTTTGTAATTAGCAAGGATGAATTGGGTAACTTAAATAAACATTGTCACAAACACGAAACAAGGACACAAAATAATTACCACAGAATAACTTTAAATAAGAAGTCAACAGATAAAGATCCCTTAATAATTGGAAAATTATTATTTAATAAAGTACCAAATTCACTAAAAACAAAAAAGGTACATTATTTAAAAATGAACTAAACAAGTTTCTACTACAAAAATGCTTGTATAGACTGGACGAATTGTAATTAAATGTATATAACTGTTTATTTTGACGTATACAACATGTAAGTGTTATTATGGATGAAAATAAATTATTATTATTATTATTATTATTATTATTATTATTATTATTATTATTATTATTATTATTATTATTATTATTATTATTATTATTATTATTATTATTATTATTATTATTATTATTATTATTATTATTATTATTATTATTATTATTATTATTATTATTATTATTATTATTATTATTATTATTATTATTATTATTATTATTATTATTATTATTATTATTATTATTATTATTATTATTATTATTATTATTATTATTATTATTATTATTATTATTATTATTATTATTATTATTATTATTATTATTATTATTATTATTATTATTATTATTATTATTATTATTATTATTATTATTATTATTATTATTATTATTATTATTATTATTATTATTATTATTATTATTATTATTATTATTATTATTATTATTATTATTATTATTATTATTATTATTATTATTATTATTATTATTATTATTATTATTATTATTATTATTATTATTATTATTATTATTATTATTATTATTATTATTATTATTATTATTATTATTATTATTATTATTATTATTATTATTATTATTATTATTATTATTATTATTATTATTATTATTATTATTATTATTATTATTATTGTTATACCTCCAAGTGGGGCACACCCGGGAGGAAGGATGAGGTGAAGGAGAGAGAGGACGGCCGATCCAAGGAGTCACAACAGTACAGAGGGCAGGGTCCCTACAGTTTACTTGGGATAGAGAGTTCCCCCGAAAGGCCAGGACAACGAACTCGCTCCCCTACAACGGGACGGCGAGCCCAGCAGGCGATTCCAGCCCCAAAGGTCCCTGGCTGGCGGTCACGAAATGGTCTCAGCAGAGGAGCTGAGGCCCTCAACCAACCTACCGGAGGAGGAAGTAGCTTTCCTCAGAGCATATCATCCTGCCATGCACCGCCGAGTCACCCGCCGACACTTCTACCCTAAAAGAGACGAGCGGATGAGAGATGATGTGAAATAATGATGGAGATGAACTGGAGGGACAGGAAATTTGGGGGATGTAATTAACCTACCCAGCATTCGCCTAGCAATCCGGGAAAACCCCGAAAGAACACATGGGTCAGGTAGTTTGGCTACGAGAATCGAACCCAGGATAACAGTGAAAGGATAACTTCTTCGATAGTAAAAAAGTCATTTTACTTTAAAAATATCAAGATGTTCAATTTATTTTGTATTATTTATAAAATGTTTCGTATAAAACTTGACAATAGAATTGTATACCTTGATGACAATTAACAGAAAACAGATATTAACTCTCTTACAAGATTTCGTCGCTGCACTTCCACGTTCTTCCATCAAAAGACGCCATTCTTCCCAAAATTATTGATTTTTCCTTCTCGTTTCTATAACTACCAAATAAACTTCTGTTCTCTGGTCCTCGTCAACACATTACGTAATATCATTTTTGTAACTACCAATAACAAAACATTACATCATCTTGTATACATATTGCATCATCTCATGCCCCACAGAGTTTTACACTTTTCCATATCGATCCTCAAACCACGTATTTAAATAACTTTCAGCTCTCGGGGTCAAAACAACGGCTACAGTACAACAGGCCAAGAGTGGAACTCCATGCTGATTCCTCTCCGTACCCTAATCCAATGCAGTTACTTAACCAACTTTATTTTTCAATTTACACGAACAGAGATCCAGTGTGCGGGCGTTTTTCTAAAACTGCATTTGTTTTTGGAGAGTCTAGAGGCACTTATTGCCGGTGAAGTCTCACTTTGAATTTTGAGTGGATTACAATGCTTCGAGGAAATAGTTTTATAAACAATTAAGACATCGCAACTGTTAGCTTTGCTTTGAGCCCCACATCCAAGCGTCAAAACTCTGATGACTTGGAAGACGACGTCGTCATCGCTACTACTTGTTCATAGTTCACTTGTTTAACTGCATGCAGCTTTAGGTAAACGGTGTTGTTTAATTTAACCTCGTTTTGGACAGTAACTTGGATGGTATACAAAGCGACCCTTATTAACAGGATAATGGTTGCCGAACGTTCCCTTTAATTTCCAATAATTTGAGATACGACGTGCTTGTGACCACTAACAGCCCGGAAACTGACATACTTGGACAAAGTAAACCTTGTACACTCGCAACATAGCTCTCCTACAGCAATAGTCAAATTAAATACTAACAATGCTGTAGTTCTCAGCCTTCCACTCTGATTAATGTGAAACACCGCCACGGCATTGAATTTTTCAGCCTGACTCTACTTTTGCAAAACTCTAGCACTATTTCCTTCATATACAGTTTTTTTTCTTTTTTTTTTTAAATTCACGTCCTCCAACGTTAAGTCATATCGGATGGTGAATGAAACGAGTGAAATGATGTTCAAATGAGTCCAGGGTCCATGGAGCTTAGAGTTACCCGACATCCGTCTGTAAGGATAAGGGAAAACCCCGGAAAAACCTTATCCAGGTAACTCACCCTGACCGATATTCGAACTCGGGACCTCTTGAACGTGAGGCAGACACGCTACCATCTACGCTACCGAGGCGGGCTTCATATTGTCACCCAATTATCGGGAAGCACAACAAACGACAGCTGAGTAAGGGATCAGAGGCCGCGCCACGCCCACCTGATTAGTCTCTGTCACTAACTGAGGGGGATGATTAGGGAAATGTCATTTGTCGCTGGCCGCCTCTTTTCCCCCTTCCACTGCCATCTGGAACCTTCGCGTGGATTCACGGAAACCAGAGACTTCTAGAAGACTGTGATATTCCTATAAAAAGGGCTGCAGTGAGTGAATCAATTCAGTTCTTGGCGTAAGAGTGTAGTGCTAGTGTAAGGACGAGAAGACTGTACGTAATTGTGAGCGTAAAGTGGAATTGTAACGGACGAACTGGTGAATCGTAATTGTGTGCATTACGTAATTCTGTGTAATTGGCAAGAGTTTAACTGTAAGTCGGTGGAAATAAAGAACATTTTTGAGTGGTGCAATTGGAATTTTCATTTCACGAACCCACAAAGTCACAATATACAGTTAATCTATTATGTATCCGAAATCTTTTTTGTGTTCAAAGTTTCATTTTTTACTTCCTCAACTACCTATACGGTATTGTATTCTATCAAAACATTGATGGTTAATGTTTCAATAGAAATACTTGTTTATAACATAACCCAACTTACTTAAGCGACTTCCAAGGATACGAGAAAATCCCCCAAACCTACAAAATATTGATTTTCTCAAAAACGGTTTTAGGATTTGATTCAAATACCATAACAAATACAAGTATATCAAAATTTTCTGGGACTGGACTGGACTGCGCTATGGATTTCATTTCGAGGTCTACCAGAAGGTCCCAAGATTCCGGCCTCTCTCAACCTGGAGAAAACTCCGGGGCTCTTTCCATAGGGCAATATCTCGGTTACTAAAAGCTCACCCCACTCTATCTCAAGACGGGTAGAAGTGGATACGTCACCTACGCGCGTCAACCCCAAAGGGAAAGACTACCGAATAACCTCGGTGATCTAGCACACCTACTATTACCTCTGTAGATAGTACCCGGGACTTCTTAGACAACCCCCTCCGGGCGGCCGAACCTGGCCGGAGGTACCCGATCTCCCGCGGGTTTCGGGAACCACTGCCACCTCGAGTCCAACCCAATCCGAAAAACTCCCCTACTGGAGGGGCACGGTAGTTCAGCCCCAGGTTCCTCTAGTAACGTCAGAGATACCACGATAGCTGAAGAAGACGGATCTTCTTCTCTAGGCTATTATACTACAGAGCAGAACCAGCATGAAGTTCCACCTTGATTTATGGTACCTATGCGCAAGTGGAGGAAGAATGAGGCGAGAGGAGGCAGAGGGCGGCCCTCCCAAGGTGTCTACACTTTACCAGTTGGAAACTCCCTGGTGGGACACTACAGCAGGTATTCCACCTACCCCCTTAGAGGAGGGGATCCGTATCCTTCAGCTGCCGTGGTGCGGGCACTGCGGACCCCAAGTACTCGTGGTAAAGTCTGTTTAGCCAACGTGTGTGCAGTTCCCAGTCAAAGGGACCTCAAAGGACCTGACCTTTCCGCCCACTAATGACCGCCATAAATCTATCTCCACACATCAGAAATGGAACACTGACGTTGGGGACCAATAGCAACCCCTATTTTCTGAAAATGACAGTTGCATGTCTACTCCGCGTGGAGTCTCAGTTGCCAAAGTTCCAACTTCCAGTTGTTCTGTTTCATTAGGTGCAAGACGGTGATGTTAAAATGTTGCAACCTTGTAGAGGGGACCGTCAGGAGGAGGGTCCATGTTGTAAAACGATTATGAGGGTTCCTCAAAGAAAGCGGCCGCCGTGCACTTGCGTTGAGTAGACAGACTTTACTTCTGACGTTACTAGAGGAACTTCGGGCCGAACTGCCGAGCCCCTCCCGGAGGGGAGTTGTTCGGATTGGGTTGGACTCAAGGGGGCAGTGGTTCCCGTTACCCGCGGGAGATCGGGTACCTCCGGCAAGGCTTCGGCCGCCCGGAGGGGGCAGAGGATTGCCTAATAAGTCCCGGGTACTAGCCTGCAGAGCTAGTAGAAGGTGTGCTAGATCACCAGGCTACGTCCGCCCGGAGGGGGTAGAGGGTTGCCTAATAGGTCCCGGGTACTAGCCTGCAGAGCTAGTAGAAGGTGTGCTAGATCACCAGGCTACGTCCGCCCGGAGGGGGTAGAGGATTGCCTAATAAGTCCCGGGTACTAGCCTGCAGAGCTAGTAGAAGGTGTGCTAGATCACCAGGCTACGTCCGCCCGGAGGGGGTAGAGGATAGCCTAATAGGTCCCGGTTACTAGCCTGCAGAGCTAGTAGAAGGTGTGCTAGATCACCAGGCTACGTCCGCCCGGAGGGGGTAGAGGGTTGCCTAATAGGTCCCGGGTACTAGCCTGCAGAGCTAGTAGAAGGTGTGCTAGATCACCAGGCTACGGCCGCCCGGAGGGGGCAGAGGATTGCCTAATAGGTCCCGGGTACTAGCCTGCAGAGCTAGTAGAAGGTGTGCTAGATCACCAGGCTACGTCCGCCCGGAGGGGGTAGAGGATTGCCTAATAGGTCCCGGGTACTAGTCTACAGAGCTAGTAGAAGGTGTGCTAGATCACAAGGCTACGTCCGCCCGGAGGGGGTAGAGGATAGCCTAATAGGTCCCGGGTACTAGCCTGCAGAGCTAGTAGAAGGTGTGCTAGATCACCAGGCTACGTCCGCCCGGAGGGGGTAGAGGATTGCCTAATAGGTCCCGGGTACTAGCCTGCAGAGCTAGTAGAAGGTGTGCTAGATCACCAGGCTACGTCCGCCCGGAGGGGGTAGAGGATAGCCTAATAGGTCCCGGGTACTAGCCTGCAGAGCTAGTAGAAGGTGTGCTAGATCACCAGGCTACGTCCGCCCGGAGGGGGTAGAGGGTTGCCTAATAGGTCCCGGGTACTAGCCTGCAGAGCTAGTAGAAGGTGTGCTAGATCACCAGGCTACGTCCGCCCGGAGAGGGTAGAGGGTTGCCTAATAGGTCCCGGGTACTAGCCTGCAGAGCTAGTAGAAGGTGTGCTAGATCACCAGGCTACGTCCGCCCGGAGGGGGTAGAGGATAGCCTAATAGGTCCCGGGTACTAGCCTGCAGAGCTAGTAGAAGGTGTGCTAGATCACCAGGCTACGTCCGCCCGGAGGGGGTAGAGGGTTGCCTCATAAGTCCCGCGTACCAGTCTACAGAGCTAGTAGAAGGTGTGCTAGATCACCAGGCTACGTCCGCCCGGAGGGGGTAGAGGGTTGCCTAATAGGTCCCGGATACTAGCCTGCAGAGCTAGTAGAAGGTGTGCTAGATCACCAGGCTACGTCCGCCCGGAGGGGGTAGAGGGTTGCCTAATAGGTCCCGGATACTAGCCTGCAGAGCTAGTAGAAGGTGTGCTAGATCACCAGGCTACGTCCGCCCGGAGGGGGTAGAGGGTTGCCTAATAGGTCCCGGATACTAGCCTGCAGAGCTAGTAGAAGGTGTGCTAGATCACCAGGCTACGTCCGCCCGGAGGGGGTAGAGGGTTGCCTAATAGGTCCCGGATACTAGCCTGCAGAGCTAGTAGAAGGTGTGCTAGATCACCAGGCTACGTCCGCCCGGAGGGGGTAGAGGGTTGCCTAATAGGTCCCGGGTACTAGCCTGCAGAGCTAGTAGAAGGTGTGCTAGATCACCAGGCTACGTCCGCCCGGAGGGGGTAGAGGGTTGCCTAATAGGTCCCGGATACTAGCCTGCAGAGCTAGTAGAAGGTGTGCTAGATCACCAGGCTACGTCCGCCCGGAGGGGGTAGAGGGTTGCCTCATAAGTCCCGCGTACTAGTCTACAGAGCTAGTAGAAGGTGTGCTAGATCACCAGGCTACGTCCGCCCGGAGGGGGTAGAGGGTTGCCTAATAGGTCCCGGGTACTAGCCTGCAGAGCTAGTAGAAGGTGTGCTAGATCACCAGGCTACGTCCGCCCGGAGGTGGTAGAGGGTTGCCTAATAGGTCCCGGGTACTAGCCTGCAGAGCTAGTAGAAGGTGTGCTAGATCACCAGGCTACGTCCGCCCGGAGGGGGTAGAGGGTTGCCTAATAGGTCCCGGATACTAGCCTGCAGAGCTAGTAGAAGGTGTGCTAGATCACCAGGCTACGTCCGCCCGGAGGGGGTAGAGGGTTGCCTAATAGGTCCCGGGTACTAGCCTGCAGAGCTAGTAGAAGGTGTGCTAGATCACCAGGCTACGTCCGCCCGGAGGGGGTAGAGGGTTGCCTAATAGGTCCCGGATACTAGCCTGCAGAGCTAGTAGAAGGTGTGCTAGATCACCAGGCTACGTCCGCCCGGAGGGGGTAGAGGGTTGCCTAATAGGTCCCGGATACTAGCCTGCAGAGCTAGTAGAAGGTGTGCTAGATCACCAGGCTACGTCCGCCCGGAGGGGGTAGAGGATTGCCTAATAGGTCCCGGGTACTAGTCTGCAGAGCTAGTAGAAGGTGTGCTAGATCACCAGGCTACGTCCGCCCGGAGGGGGTAGAGGATTGCCTAATAGGTCCCGGGTACTAGCCTGCAGAGCTAGTAGAAGGTGTGCTAGATCACCAGGCTACGTCCGCCCGGAGGGGGTAGAGGGTTGCCTAATAGGTCCCGGGTACTAGCCTGCAGAGCTAGTAGAAGGTGTGCTAGATCACCAGGCTACGTCCGCCCGGAGGGGGTAGAGGATTGCCTAATAGGTCCCGGGTACCAGCCTGCAGAGCTAGTAGAAGGTGTGCTAGATCACCAGGCTACGTCCGCCCGGAGGGGGTAGAGGGTTGCCTAATAGGTCCCGGGTACTAGCCTGCAGAGCTAGTAGAAGGTGTGCTAGATTACCGAGGTTATTCGATAGTCTTCCGCTTTGGGGTTGGTGCGCGTAAGAGGCGTATCCACTTCCACCCGTCTTGTGTTTTCGGACCAGATGGGGGGGAGGGCTTGTTAGCTTCTAGGTCTTGCCCTATGGAAAGAGCCTTGGAGGTGCTGTGCGCCCTTCGGGCACAGCTCGGTAACTCCCTGGTGGAGAGGGAGGACAGTCACAGCTGCCCTACGTAGATCCCTAGTATACATTCCACACACCGTGTTCTTATAACGGCCCTACCAGACATATTGCTAGGTCCTCTCCATTACTGGGTCGAAAGGGATACGTCACATATATGCGTCAACCTGGCAAGGAAGACTACCGAACAATCTCGGTGGGGGCGCCGGTGATCTGACCCGATTGGGAGACCGTAGACCGTCCTACCGGAGGAGTATGGGTTTACTGAATCATCCTGACATACAACGGCGAGAAACTTCTACCCTGAAAGAGATCACCAGATCAGAGATGATGTGAAATGATAATGGAGATGAAATGGAAAAAAAAAAAAAAAAAAAAAAAAAAAAAAAAAAAAAAAAAAAAAAAAAAAAAAAATCTGCTCAACACATGCCCTGGCATCTTGAAGCTATACCAGGGCAAAGCTCTTCACAGATTTATATTCTTTATCCCCCTGCCTTATTTATTAGTTCCATTTATAATACTTATCTTTGCAGATATTCCCTAATCTAACTTGCCAAATAATCCTAACCTACTAGCTAACTCTAACCTATTTGGTACTGGAAACCAGCAGCTTTAGAACTCATGAAAACTACCTACCCTACCTATATCATATATCCTACTTGCTAACATTTACATTCACTATTGTCCTGTCCCACTAGCTACCGGAAACCAGCAGCTTTAGAACTCATGAAAACTACCTACCCTACCTATATCATATATCCTACTTGCTAACATTTACATTCACTATTGTCCTGTCCCACTAGCTACCGGAAACCAGCAGCTTTAGAACTCATGAAAACTACCTACCCTACCTATATCATATATCCTACTTGCTAACATTTACATTCACTATTGTCCTGTCCCACTAGCTACCGGAAACCAGTAGCTTTACAATTACTCAAACTAACTCACTACATAGGTCTACTACATAAGACTTTCTATCATTTATTTGCTGTCATTTCCTATCCGACTATTGGTAGTAATATTGCTCTCGGTTAGACTTGTAGTGTTTCCACCATCATTCGGAGAGAATTCGTCCATCAGTTCCGATTTCTTTCGTAAACATTATTCTATTGCAGATGTCTGCTAACTCCGCTCTTCTTCTGAGTCTACCGCTAATCTGCTTGTCGCTCCTGCTCCCATTCTGCGTATGGATGTCCAGTATTGGCGTCTCCTGTTGATCCTTTGTGGTATTTCCTGGTCACATATATGTTGTTCCTGTTGATCTTCCATTTCATTTTCTCGCCTTATTCCATCCTCTGGTTCCCTTTGTATATTCCTTTTTGACAGCTGCCTGTTCCTCTCTCCTTCTCCGTGGTTCTCCTCTTTCACGTCTTTCTATCTGTTGTTGTTTATATTCCTCCATGACTCGCGTAGAGATGATCTCGGCTATTTCTTCCAGTGTTCTAAAGTCCCCAGGATCTCTGACAATATTATATACATATTTCCCTAGATGAAATGGAAGGATAGGAAATACCGGGGATGTAATTAACCTACCCAGCATTTGACTAGCGACCCGGGAAAACCCCCGAAAGAACCATGGGTTACGTAGGCCGGCCATGGGAATCGAACCCGGGACTTCTGAATGCAAACCATAGACGAAAACGTCTGAGGCATCCGACTTGGTAAATTTTCTGTAAATGTACTCAGTTCTATAAGATCTGAAGCTTTCCTGGCAACGAATATGTTGGAGATCTTCTCGATAAACAAGCCAGGAGAGAAGACGATTAGAAGTTGACGTTTCGAGAATGTATATGTCTTCCATCATCAGGATATTTTAATAAATGTTATAACCACAAATGTTTCACTGGACATAACACAAATATAAACAAAGACAAAACACTATCAATACTCGTATCACTGAACAAAAGACTGTTTACAGTAAATTAAACGCCAGGTCACGAGATGGCGTGAGTATAGAAAATTAATTAGGTCAAAGAAACGTAACTACTTAACTTTATGATTAAACTGTATAGATATGTGCTTCTTAAGTCGACGTATTTCCATTCTAAGGCCGGTTTCCAAGAGGAGCTGAACTGAAGTCCAACATCACGATTAAGCGTGCCCCTCTCGGAGGAAATGGCCAAAGCCCCCTTAACTCTCCGCTCCCAGCAACTTTTACCCAGCGTGATGGCTCAGATGATTTTGTTCGATTCCCATGGCCGACGTACGTGACCCATAGGTATTTCGGGAGTTTTCGCAGATTGCTAGGCAAATGCTGTGTAGGTTAATTACATTCCCCGAATTTCCTGTCCCTCTATTTCATCTCCATCATTATTTCACATCATCTCTCATCTGGTGGTCTGTTTCAGGGTAGAAGTGTCGACGGGTGTCTCGGCGGTGCTGGCAGGATGATATGCTCTGAAGAAAACCATAGTATAGCAACGCAAACATTGTCGCTGTAAGGAATGTGCTGTGGGACAAGGACAGCGAATGTGTGTGTGGCAGAGAACGCTTGCTACACAGGGAGCAGACCGTTAAAAAACGTGTGCCCTATTCACTCTGTACATTAAAACCGAGAAGATTCATTCACAAAAGTAGAAGCCGTCAGAATGTTTTTGAACGGTCTGTAACTGTACTGATATGGGGTGTCATAAACCTGTCCAGGGAGGGTGTGGGAACCTTCGCCAATCCCCCTGCGTCTCGCCCCTCGGAGACTCACTCTCCTGTGGAGGAGTATACTTCCTCCTCCGGTATGTCGGTTGCCAGTCTCCGCTCCTCTGTTGGGACCATTCGCGACCGCCAGCCAAGGACCGTTGGGGCTCGGATCACCTACCTTGGTACCATTAGAGCTCGGCTGGGCTCGTTGCCGTCCCGCTATAGGGGAGCGAGTTCGTTGTCCTGGCCTGTCGGGAGAAGTCTCTATCCAAGTAAACTGTAGGGACCCTGACCTCTGTACTGTCATGGCTTGTAGGGGAGCGAGTTCGTTGTCCTGGCCAGTTGGGGGAAGTCTCTATCCAAGTAAACTGTAGGGACCCTGACCTCTGTACTGTCGTGGCTTGTAGGGGAGCGAGTTCGTTGTCCTGGCCTGTTGGGAGAAGTCTCTATCCAAGTAAACTATAGGGACCCTACCCATTGTACTGTCGTGGTTTGTAGGGAAGCGAGTTCGTTTTCCTGGCCTGTCGGGGGAAGACTCTATCCAAGTAAACTGTAGGGACCCTGCTCTCTGTACTGTCGTGGCTTGTAGGGGAGCGAGTTCGTTGTCCTGGCCTGTCGGGGAAGTCTCTATCCAAGTAAACTGTAGGGACCCTGACCTCTGTACTGTCGTGGCTTGTAGGGGAGCGAGTTCGTTGTCCTGGCCTGTCGGGGGAAGTCTCTATCCAAGTAAACTGTAGAGACCCTGACCTCTGTACTGTCGTGACTTGTAGGGGAGCGAGTTCGTTGTCCTGGCCTGTCGGGGGAAGTCTCTATCCAAGTAAACTGTAGAGACCCTGACCTCTGTACTGTCGTGGCTTGTAGGGGAGCGAGTTCGTTGTCCTGGCCTGTCGGGGGAAGTCTCTATCCAAGTAAACTGTAGGGATCCTGCTCTCTGTACTTCGTGGCTTGTAGGGGAGCGAGTTTGTTGTCCTGGCCTGTCGGGGGAAGTCTCTATCGAAGTAAACTGTAGGGACTCTGCTCTCTGTACTGTCGTGGCTTGTAGGGGAGCGAGTTCGTTTTCCTGGCCTGTCGGGGGAAGACTCTATCCAAGTAAACTGTAGGGACCCTGCTCTCTGTACTGTCGTGGCTTGTAGGGGAGCAAGTTCGTTGTCCTGGCCTGTCGGGGGAAGTCTCTATCCAAGTAAACTGTAGGGATCCTGCTCTCTGTACTTCGTGGCTTGTAGGGGAGCGAGTTCGTTTTCCTGGCCTGTCGGGGGAAGTCTCTATCCAAGTAAACTGTAGGGACCCTGCTCTCTGTACTGTCGTGACTTGTAGGGGAGCGAGTTCGTTTTCCTGGCCTGTCGGGGGAAGTCTCTATCCAAGTAAACTGTAGGGACCCTGACCTCTGTACTGTCGTGGCTTGTAGGGGAGCGAGTTCGTTTTCCTGGCCTGTCGGGGGAAGTCTCTATCCAAGTAAACTGTAGGGACCCTGCTCTCTGTACTGTCGTGGCTTGTAGGGGAGCGAGTTCGTTGTCCTGGCCTGCCAGGGGAAGTCTCTATCCAAGTAAACTATAGGGAACCTGACCTCTGTACTGTCGTGGCTTGTAGGGGGGCGAGTTCGTTGTCCTGGCCTGTTGGGGGAAGTCTCTATCCAAGTAAACTGTAGGGATCCTGACCTCTGTACTGTCGTGGCTTGTAGGGGAGCGAGTTCGTTTTCCTGGCCTGTCGGGAGAAGTCTCTATCCAAGTAAACTATAGGGACCCTGACCTCTGTACAGTCGTGGCTTGTAGGGGAGCGAGTTCGTTGTCCTGGCCTGTCGGGTGAAGTCTCTATCCAAGTAAACTGTAGGGACCCTGCTCTCTGTACTGTCGTGGCTTGTAGGGGAGCGAGTTCGTTGTCCTGGCCTGTCAGGAGAAGTCTCTATCCAAGTAAACTATAGGGACCCTGACCTCTGTACTGTCGTGACTTGTAGGGGAGCGAGTTCGTTGTCCTGGCCTGTCGGGAGAAGTCTCTATTTAAGTAAACTATAGGGACCCTGACCTCTGTACTGTCGTGGCTTGTAGGGGAGCGAGTTCGTTGTCCTGGCCTGTTGGGGGAAGTCTCTATTCAAGTAAACTGTAGGGAACTTGCCCTCAGTACTGTCGTGGCTCCTTGGGTCGGTTACCCTCTCTCTCCTTCGCCTCATCCTTGTTCTTGTGGGTATACCCACTTGGGGTTATAGGAACAATGAGCCCATCATGGTAGCCTACATACCAAATCCCCTCCGTAATGTAATCCCAACCCCAGTAGCTGTTGCATTTTCTCTTTGTTGATATTTGTATTATATCTATTTTATGGTTATAACATTTGTTAAAATATCCTGATGATGGGAGCGCTGTAAGTTGCCGAAACGTCGATTTCTAATCATTTTTTCACCTTGCTTGTTTCCCAAGAAGGTTTTGAACGTACTCAGTTCTCTTCATTGTAAATGACTTTTGTATAACTGCAAGCTGTAAGGGATAGACAATACCTGACTATACATACTAAGTTAAAACACCTTCCTTTTCTTGTAACGTCCTAGAACGACCACGTGTTCACAATATTTGAGCATCACTTAAACCACTACCACCATTTCTACATACGTTATGAGGTGGAGCAAAGAAAGCCTGACATTTCCGTCAATACATATGATTCCCGTGGCGCCTGCCCCACCTGTTGCTCTAACTCCACAACAGGTATAACCAATGAAAATGTAACGAAGGTAAAGAAGCTATTGATAGAAGGGAACACTGTTGCTTGACTGCTAATTTTACACCTGGGATGTCATTGACTTTCAGTAGAGAACCTGGGGAATCTTAGCGGGAAGGAAAAAAGGACCACAAGTGTCGGAAATTTTACCAAGTGAAAAAGTTCATCGTCGCTGTTTTCATTCCCTTTCTTTTGTCCTTGTTTTCCAGGAACATCGTATATGAGACGACGGTGAATTGTTTTACGAAAGCAAGTAAGAATTTATTTTTAAAATGCTAAATGATTCAATTGTTTTTCAAAATACTGCTATTTAACAATTTTGAAGCACTCTTTAAAGTGCGGAGTTCAAATTGCATGAGGGATCAGCCCAAGTAGAACAAGTAAACATCGAATTTAGTGCAGAGATTTCTGAATTACATACCGGTTAGTTTTTGGATATAACTTTAATAGTTGAGACTTAAGGCTCAAATAGGTAACTATTCCTTGATGTCTTCAAGACAGTGCTAATCTTACTTTCAACAAGGTTAATGAAGAATTTAAATTTAAGTTTTAGTCCAAATACGGTATACATGGACTTCAAAAAACCGTCGTAAAATTCTACCAAGTACAAACTTACGTGAATGTAAGCTTTACCTCGGACAAAGTTGATCTTAGTACTCCTTATGAACAAATGAATTGTGAGATTGGTAACTTCTTGAAGTTATTTTTCGGTCTTTTGTACCTAAGTCCAAATCAAGTGGAAAACAGTTTTGCCGATGACGTCATGGTAATACAGCCTAACGTAAGGTGAGTCCATGAATTATATATACTTTAGAAAATTACATAATACATGATAATCAATTTCCTCCAAATTTGTGATCTGAGTTTTCTTCCTCTTGCAAACGTACAAGCAATGTATGTGAATCCTTTCGTGCACATTTAACAAGCTTTTCTGCTACCCACAATCTAACATTCACCAGCTGTTAGACGTTCTGAAAGGCAGTCAAGCTGAAGAATGAATGAAGAAGTTCGAAAAATGGGAAGGAAAGTTTTACGTGATTTCCTTGCCACGCAACTCGAGAACTCCGTAGTAAACCTCAGCATACAATTCGCAAACAGCGCTTTACTTCCTGAGCCCTTTACAAACTTCTTTTTTATAGTATTAGACTGCTTCGTATGGTAACATGGTAATGATTCGACGTATTTTACCTCTAATTTTTGGAAACAAAATGCGATCTCGGTGCTAGGTTTCATCTCTGACCTTCAGTGCTATAGTTTTGTTTTAACAGTTTTATTTTCACTGATAAATCTCTTCAACAGAGAAACATTCACTATTATGTTCAGAGAAACTGTTTTTTTAACTTTGAAACTTTGTTTAAACCTTATAAAAATGTTATAACTCGTGCTTTTCCGGTAAACCACTAGTAGTTCTCATAAACACATGAGACAACTACCTTAATGACGTCTTGCTATGCTGTAAGTACTTTAAGGCCCGGGCTTTATAGTAAACCCCCAGGAGTTCTCATAAACACACGAGACAACTACCTTAATGACGACTTACTATGCTGTAAGTACTTTAAGGCCCGGGCTTTATAGTAAAACACTAGGAGTTCTCATAAACACATGAGATAACTACCTTAATGGCGACTTACTATGCTGTAAGTACTTTAAGGCCTGGGCTTTATAGTAAACCACTAGGAGTTCTCATAAACACATGAGACAACTACCTTAATGACGACTTACTATGCTGTAAGTACTTTAAGGCCCGGGCTTTATAGTAAAACACTAGGAGTTCTCATAAACACATGAGATAACTACCTTAATGACGACTTACTATGCTGTAAGCACTTTAAGGCCCGGGATTTATAGTAAAACACTAGGAGTTCTCATAAACACACGAGACAACTACCTTAATGACGTCTTGCTATGCTGTAAGTACTTTAAGGCCCGGGCTTTATAGTAAACCACTAGGAGTTCTCATAAACACATGAGACAAACTACCTTAATGACGACTTACTATGCTGTAAGTACTTTAAGGCCCGGGCTATATAGTTCTGACCACTAGGAGTTCTCATAAACACATGAGATAACTACCTTAATGGCGACTTACTATGCTGTAAGTACTTTAAGGCCTGGGCTTTATCGTAAACCACTAGGAGTTCTCATAAACACATGAGACAACTACCTTAATGACGACTTACTATGCTGTAAGTACTTTAAGGCCCGGGCTTTATAGTAAACCACTAGGAGTTCTCATAAACACATGAGATAACTACCTTAATTGCGACTTACTATGCTGTAAGTACTTTAAGGCCCGGGCTTTATAGTAAACCACTAGGAGTTCTCATAAACACATGAGACAACTACCTTAATGACGACTTACTGTGCTGTAAGTACTTTAAGGCCTGGGCTTTATAGTAAACCACTAGGAGTTCTCATAAACACATGAGACAACTACCTTAATGACGACTTACTATGCTGTAAGTACTTTAAGGACCGGGCTTTATAGTAAACCACTAGAAGTTCTCATAAACACATGAGACAACTACCTTAATGGCAACTTACTGTGCTGTAAGTACTTTAAGGCCCGGGCTTTATAGTTAACCACTAGGAGTTCTCATAAACACATGAGACAACTACCTTAATGACGACTTACTATGCTGTAAGTACTTTAAGGCCCGGGCTTTATAGTAAACCACTAGGAGTTCTCATAAACACATGAGACAACTACCTTAATGACGACTTACTATGCTGTAAGTACTTTAAGGCCCGGGCTTTATAGTAAACCACTAGGAGTTCTCATAAACACATGAGACAACTACCTTAATGACGACTTACTATGCTGTAAGTACTTTAAGGCCCGGGCTTTATAGTAAACCACTAGGAGTTCTCATAAACACACGAGACAACTACCTTAATGACGACTTACTATGCTGTAAGTACTTTAAGGCCCGGGCTTTATAGTAAACCACTAGGAGTTCTCATAAACACATGAGACAACTACCTTAATGGCGACTTACTATGCTGTAAGTACTTTAAGGCCCGGGCTTTATAGTAAACCACTAGGAGTTCTCATAAACACATGAGACAACTACCTTAATGGCGACTTACTATGCTGTAAGTACTTTAAGGCCCGGGCTTTATAGTAAACCACTAGGAGTTCTCATAAACACATGAGACAACTACCTTAATGACGACTTACTATGCTGTAAGTACTTTAAGGCCTGGGCTTTATAGTTCGGAAAAACACGAGTCAGTTGGAGAATTTAATGTCATGTTGGCACGTTGGCCATAGTAGCTCAATGGTTTGGAGTGACTGGACGGAGCCCAGAAAATCCGTGGTTCAAATCCCGGCTATGGCATTGAATTTTTCAGTCTGGCTCTACTCGTTCATAGTACGCCCTACACACGGCTAATGTGAAAGAACAAATAATTTCCAAAAATATATAATATCACAATTTTATGATTTTTTGCCATTTTGCGTTTTTCAGCAAATCCTTCAAAATTTGTGGTAAACAGCTTTTTATTTATGTACCAATTAGTACATCTATCTTCTATTCCTATAATAGCAATAGACTCTCTACTGTTTACCAGTTAGAGACACCTCCGGCAGCCCACTAAAAACCCCCGAAAAACCCATGGATCAGTTATGTTGACCATGGGAATCGAACCCGTTCGGTTGAGGCAAGCTCAAACGGAAAGGTTCTTTAATCTATTTGCTTGTATGCTTTTACTTACATCTCAGATGTAATAATTCCGTTACATTTTACGATTATTATGACGTAATTTTGACAATGATCTTCGAATATATTAAGATGAGTTATTTGTATTATGTTAGACAAGGAATTATTGTGCATCGCAGAGCCAAAATGAGCAACTAATGTGATCCTGTTTATTTTTCCATAACAGAAAAACCATGTTACAAAAGAGAAGGGTAAAATACACAACTTATGTCGAATAACTTCTTTTTTGAGGGGGGCATACAAGTTCCAAGTTGTTTAGTGTAGCTTTCTCAAATAAGAGTCTGTATTCAGATTTTTATGTCCTGACTAAATACATAACATGTAATTCAAAGCGTTCTTAGAATCAGAAGCCCTTGATATACCTCACTATCGCTTAACTCTACTGCATTTTGTTATTGCCACTGCCGCTATGAGTAAATATGCAGTAAAACCACTTCTACAAATATATTTTGAGATGAAGAAAGGACGGAGAAAGTCATGTGAAGACAGAAAGGATGAAACTGACAGTCGTCGCCAGCAACTGGAAACTATGGCAATGACCGAGAGTAACCTTCATTCTTGAAACTGAGAACGGTATAGGTGCTCCGTCCTCAAACTGTGTTCAGTGGCGGCCCGGCACATTCCTAGCTACCTCCATCCAACACCAACTCCAATACTCAGACAACACCAACTCCAATACTCAGACCATAATACAGATTCCAAGATGGCGCCCGTCGAAGCCCAGCGACTCTGGTTACGCAGAATAGGAAACTATACGCAATGGACATAATATAATCCATATTACGGAGCAGCGAGGTAACTCTTAAGCATTTATCACTTTATACTTTCAACTAAAACGTGTAATAACATAAATAAAGAGCATCATGACAAATTCTAAGAGCTTATCACATTATATAGTGGCACGACCAGTACTATGCATTTTCCACCTTATACTTCCAATCAAAATTTAATTTATAAGGCATGACAACTCATAAGCATTAAACACAGCAAACTTTATCTTATTGGACTGTATCATCCTATCGTCTGTAGCAAGTACTAAAGTTTCTTTTACATTGTTTACATGGTAACCTTTTCCGGCAAGGACATAGGTACTGCTTATACTGTAATATTTAAGAGAACTCACCAGATTGACCAGTTTACTCCAATTGTCACGTTTGAAGGTGTCAGTTCCCTCACACTGCAATAGCCATTTAAAATTTCCCACTGGTAGGCTCATAATATTGCTTCTAGGTTATGAAATACTTTGAAACTTATTAAGTGAAGGAACATCAGTGAAGCTGGGATCTTGAATGTTATTGAAAAGAACGTAACTAATCGTCTTTAATAATGCCTATCAATCGGTTAAAATCTCCTCACCACTTCGGTTTTTAAGGACTCAAAACTGTCAATAACATCTTGTGCACACCAAATATTAAAATTATCTTCACTCTCTGTAAAATGTCTTGGATGCATTCTTCAGGATTTCGTATTTTCTGGTTGAGCTTTAATGTGTGATAGGATGGCTGATTGTTAAAAATCGTGGGGTAGGCATCATCTATTAATTTTGGTACTTTTCGAAGGGCACGAATTGGTTCACCATCATTTACGGGAAATATGTCTTCCTTAACCTCAAAGCATTGTTCAAAATGATGAATAAAAACTACAGTTTTGTCATTTACTTTAAAATCTTTACGATGTATGTTCCTCGTCCACTTATCCCATTACGATTTTACCTTCGCAAATTTAAATGTCGTGTGAGGTACACTGCCATAATTAGATTGCAGCTGGGAACACAATAACGATGCATTTCGACAATACTTCACAGTATATATTTAGGTAAACGTTATCACTTTATGTTAAATACTCAACTATAAACTAGCTCGTTAATCACTAATTGCCACTGTAATATGAATTACATTAATTCTTCAAACACACAATCAAAGTAAACAAACACACACTTTACTCTGTAGATATAACCACAACATAACAAGCTGGGCCACGAGCGCCGCCATTTTTCCTACAAACGATTCTCATATTATGGTCTGAGTATTGGAGTTGGTGTTGCTCCATCCTTTATTTGTGTGGATAAAAACATTGTAAGAGATGTTTATAAATGAACACAATGTTTTCATGTTATAACAAATGAAGACATTTATTTGTTGTACTACAGAGAACATTACTGTTCGTTTATATATGAAGGAATGAGATTGTACTTTTGAGAAGTGCTATTTCGAGTGTTCATTTTTGCTATTAGTTTTTAGAAATCTGTCTGATAATTAGTAAGCGCAGTTCGTACAAGTTAAATGTTCATCACTTAGTTCAGATTGATACTTAGATATAATGAATTTAAGCGTTCAATACAGTGAATCACACACATAAGTAGTCTCATGTCCGGTTGCATAAAAATCGCTAACTGCAGTTCATTTATAATCCAAGATCAAAATTGAACTAAGTTTGCGAACGCACGTGGGTTGTACAATGTTGATCTTAGATCAGATGATCGCCGTTCAGTACTGATCTGTGATCACAAAAACAAATACGGCAACATCGCTAAACATGTTGCAACTTTCGTGTTGTATCGAAAGGATTCGAGAATTATCGGAATTATTCGACTCTGTTTAATTCATGTGCGCAGAGTAGCCAATTTAGATATAACAAAAACTAAATAAATGTTTCGCTTTATGCTTATTTGTCATAGAAATAATGTTATTTTAAATAAACAGTTTAAGAATTTACTCCATATTGAAACAGTATTTATCAAAAGTTAATTATTTGGCTTACTTTATCTCCATTATATGCCTAATGTACATCTTTTTCATTTTGGTCTGTTTACAATACTGTGAGTTCGAAAACATCAACACCAACTCCAATACTCAGACCATAATACGAGAATCGATTGTAGGAAAAATGGCGGCGCTCGTGGCCCAGCTTGTTATGTTGTGGTTATATCTACAGAGTAAAGTGTGTGCTTGTTTACTTTGATTGTGTGTTTGAAGAATTAATGTAATTCATATTACAGTGGCAATTAGTGACTAACGAGTTAGTTTATAGTTGAGTATTTAACATAAAGTGATAACGTTTACCTAAATATATACAGTGAAGTATTGTCAAAATGCATCGTCGTTGTGTTCCCAGCTGCAATCTAATTATGGTAGTATACCTCACACGACATTTAAATTTCCGAAGGTAAAATCGTAATGGGATAAGTGGATCAGGATCATACATCGTAAAGATCTTAAAGTAAATGACAAAACTGTAGTTTGTATTCATAATTTTGAACAGTGCTTTGAGGTTAAGGAAGACATCTTTCCAGTAAATGATGGTGAACCAATTCGTGCCCTTCGAAAAATACCAAAATTAATAGATGATGCCTACCCCACGATTTTTAAGAATCAGCCATCCTATCACACATTAAAGCTCAACCAGAAAAGACGAAATCCTGAAGAATGCACCCAACACATTTTACAGAGAGTAAACATAAGTTTAATATTTGGTGTGCACAAGATGTTATTGACAGTTTTGAACCGAAGTGGTGAGGAGATTTTAACCCATTGATAGTCATTATTAAAGACGATTAGTTACGTTCATTTCAATAACATTCAAGATCCCAGCTTCACTGATGTTCCTTCACTTAATAAGTTTCAAAGTATTTCATAACCTAGAAGAAATATTATGAGCCTACCAGTGGGAAATTTTAAATGGCTATTGCAGTGTGAGGGAACTGACACCTTCAAACGTGACAATTGGAGTAAACTGGACAATCTGGTGAGTTCTCTTAAATATTATAGTATAAGCAGTACCTATGTCCTTACCAGAAAAGGTTACCATGTAAACAATGTAAAAGAAACGTTAGCACTTGCTACAGACGATAGGATGATACAGTCCAATAAGATAAAGTTTGCTTATGAGTTGTCATGCCTTATAAATTAAATTTTGATTGGAAGTATAAGGTGGAAAATGCATAGTACTGGTCGTGCCACTATATAATGTGATAAGCTCTTAGAATTTGTCATGATGTTCTTTATTTATGTTATTACACGTTTTAGTTGAAAGTATAAAGTGATAAATGCTTAGGAGTTACCTTGCTGCTCCGTTAATATGGATTATATTATGTCCATTGTGTATAGTTTCCTATTCGGCTTAACCAGAGTCGCTGGGCTTCGACGGGCGCCATCTTGGAATCTGTATTATGGTCTTATATTAATTATATCTCCAATCACCATTTGGAAGATTTCAGTTGCATAGAACCGTAATGCGAGAAGGATCATAAATATTGGATTAAGTGCGTATTTCCTCAGAGTTTGTATTCTTAACTGTGCATGTAAACTATCCTTCAGTTCTTCAACTACATGCTTTTATAGTCTAAATCTCATTTTGAATTTTCTTTCATTTAGTTGTGAGATGGGATTTTCTCTATGTTGGAAAACACGAGGAGACCTTTCAAATTGAAATTTCTAATCACCAGGGATATCAGAGTAATCTGAATTCTGAAAATAATAAAAATGTATAGGTTATGAACACAAACAATGCATCGTTAACATACATTTGTGAAATAAAGAAGTTGATTATTTATACAAGTAACAATAAAAATGGTTTATTTACTATTTATTTAAATCTGCACTGCTTGAGAAAGATTGTGTAAATTCTGCAGTTCTGCTGATGTAAGTTCAATCAAGTTAACTGGAGAAAATTCACCAGTTAGGTTTTATCTTAGACCAAGAGGCCATGAACTTAGATCAATGTTTATACAATCAAAATTCTAAGATCAGCTTGACTGAAGATCATTTTCATATGTTTGAACTTAGATTGTCTTTTATGCAACCGGGCCTTAAAGTCTCTTAGCACACTCTTTTGTTGCCTCTGGAACATTCTTCCAAAATTCTGTGGTATAAATGTCTCTTCGTTTGAGTCCTTTTAGTCCTTCGTCCTGTTGCAGTTCTAATAGCTGCTGTATGCTTTGTTATTAGTGTTGGCAACATCAAGAACAACAACAACAACAACAACAACAACAACAACAACAACAACAACAACAACAGTATTTTCCAGCAATGAAAATGAAGGTTGATTTGTTCAGCAAAGCCCGACATGTTACTCTTCAGTTTCTATGTGAACGTCAGGAAGGCTTTCAGCAAGTTTCTTCAAACATTTGAATAGAGCAAATGTTTTAGTCTAAAGCTTTAACTTACAATCAAAGCTAAATACAGTCTGAGACAAATCAAAAATAAGTTTTTATCTTTCTTGTAAAGATATGTTTAACGCTGGAGCATATCTGCCAACAAAGACAGCTCTAACAACTACTGGGATCATTAAGTTCAGGGAAAGAAATAACGGAACCGCTGATATAAAGGAACGGAATTTAAAAGTTATTACAACGATCAACTTACAAGATTTAACCATCGTTTAAAGCTTACTCCATGCTCCTATTGCGAAGGAAATATATAGTTAAGGTATTTCTGCCATGTTTATTTGTATACGTAATGTAACGAGAAGGATAATAGCTTTTGAAGAATAGTTTATACAGTAGTGCAGAGAGAGAGAGAGAGAGAGAGAGAGAGAGAGAGAGAGAGAGAGAGAGAGAGAGAGAGAGAGAGAGAGAGAGAGAGAGAGAGAGAGAGAGAGTCACATGAGTGCATAATATATCAGAAGTTCAGTTTTAAACCATAAAGTTATTTTGAATTCAGCAGTGACTATAGTTACAGTGTCTAGTGATACACAGAAACAGTTGAATTCTACATCCTCAAACATTTGACAACTCACTTCGAATACCTCATTTGTTAGTTGAAATAGTTCTTCTTATTTAATCTCCAAAGATGATTATTGTTTATGTAAGTTATTTTAAATTTACGTTAAACATGTTTAAAAATAAATTGTTACAAAATGATAAAATATTTGTAATATGAACGAGAAGAGCAGCGATTTAAAGAAAGACGCTTGATGATGAAGGCTACAGATGCTTAAAAACATGTGTAGGCGTTGGTCATTACAGCAACGAAAATCAATAATTTTGCCGTTCTGTGAAAAGACACCGAAGAGATAAAACGTTAAAAAGAACCAGAAAATATTATTTAAACTAGTTGACCCGGGGAATTTCATGACAGTTCTCTGAACTTATCTATATAAGCAACACAAATTTGGATTAACTATTTATGTAAACTAATAACCTTGTATACATCTGTAAACAAAGCGAAATCTAAAGTCCAAAAGAGGTCATTAAGTTCAGAGAAAGATTTTCATTTTTTCGCCGTCCTCGAGATGTAGCTAGTTTCCATTAGTTATATTAATTTTACTCTCAGCTTGGTGTCAAGTGCCGCATGTAGCCACCGCTTTTATAGACCATAGAGGAACACCTTTCCTTATAGATGCAAAGGGAATATCCACACTCAAATATTCAGCATGTGCACGCTGTGACTCGCCTTAAATAAGGGAAGTTTAAAAGGTAAATTGAGTTAAGGAATGACATTTTCTGTTTTTAGGGTTATATTATTATTTGACATTTTCTGAACATTTTGATATATAGTGTAGTGTTAGGAGACAATTACAAATATTTTAAATACATTTTTAAGAATTCTCTTGCATCGTAGCCTCATTTTCAACATTCCAGAAACAAAAATCGTACGTTTTGAACCAACTGGATTAAATATATGAAATTTAGCACATTTTATAGTGGAATTTATGCTGTAGCGATTTGTACCACTACTACTAAGATGGTCGATGCCTGTGCAAGGGAAAAAGAGTAAACATTGAAATTTGAAAAGCGAGTTGTTCTTTAATTGTTGTTTTCATTTTAATATTCCAATAAAATACAGTGCGATCCATATAAAGCTGTACCATTTCAATAGGCCATAATTTTTGAACCAATATGGGAGATTACATTACAATATTTACATCTCAGAGAAAATGTTGCAAGTGTCCTCTACCAGCATCTATATATGTTTGTACTCGTCTCACCATATTCTCTGAAGTTCTACGGAGAGTATCCTCGCCAATGTTACTTATTTCAGTTCGAATGGATTCCTTGAGAACATTAATTGTCCGTGGCCTATTCTTGTACACTCTATTTTAGATATCCCCACAAAAAACTCCGGTGAGGTTAGGTCAGGGGATCTGGGGTCACAGACATTTTGAGATTATTCGATTATCAAAGAAACTGGTTACAAGTTCCATGCTGTCATTAGATGTATGGCACGTTGCTCCATCTTGCTGGAAATAAACTTCTCTCAATTCGATATCACAAATGTCTTGAAGATACCCATATAAACTTCAGTGTCTACAGTCATATCAAAGAAAATGGGACCAACGATCCAAAGATGCTGGTGGAGGACACTTCTAACATTTTCTCTGAGATGCAAATAGTGTAATGTAATCTCCCAATTGTGTATTATATTCTCCCAAAGTTACACGTGTGTCCTACTATTGGTTCAAAGGTTATGGCCTGTTGAAATGGTTCAGGTTTATATGGATCGAAGTATATATTTTCTGTTACCAAGGTACAGTTTTCTCAAAAACTATGAAAGATAAATATCTCACATTTTCTACAAATACTAAGCGCACTAAAACAGAGTTACGATTTACTTTTGTGTTGATCTGTGAAATAATTTTGTTTTTAAAAATCGCCGCTTTTTATAGAAAATTAAAAAAACATTCTAACATTTACAAAAATAGACCTACTTAGAAACATTGACTGAAAGAGCTGTAAAAATTTCACATTGCTATTTGTAGTAGTTCTCCTTAAGTTAGCAATTTAAATATTGGCGGGTTAGCGCTTTGAATCTCCCCTTAGTCGCGAGAAACAACGCACTATCGACAGCACTTTAAGAGGAGAAATAAAGTGATCTATTCCTTTTCATGTAGTATTGCCTAAGATTAAATAGTTGACTGTATGGCCACGTTCGGAAGACAGATTTAACACCTCGTCCTATTTGTAGAAGGTCTAATGTTGCTGTAAAGACGGAGAGGTGAGGTGAAAAGTGCTAAGGGGGCCGGGCTGACGAGCTGCATACTGAAATAAAGTGTAGCTATTCTCTTAGAATTTAGAGGACTTAAATTTTTTCGTTATTTAAGGAAAATACATATTTACGATGAAACACATTTACATAAGATATTGATTTGATTTTACACATTTATATATTATTGTCAATACAGGACCTCCGCCATTTTCGTTATAAATTGTCTTTATTTCTAATTAAGTAAAAGTTTGAGTTCCCTAAGGATCTGTTTTAGGACCATTACTCTTTATTATACAGGTTGTTTCAAACCGATACTGAACGAATATAGCCGTTTCGTAGTTTATAACTTAAGTAGTCAGCTTCGACATTCTGTTAGGTATAATTTTATGCAGCATTAAATATTACATTATTTTGTGATTAGGCAGCGCAGGAACCACTGCTGTACGAACCTCAAAAGTTCATATTGGGATGTACCTGTCACAAAAACAAAAGCATTACTCCTTGCTCTTTATCAGTGCAGAAATTATAGTCTTCCATAAGCCCAACAAGCCTAAAAATCATCATTCAAGTTACAGACCAATCAGCTTATTACCTACACTTTCTAAGCTTTTTGAAAAGATTATTCATCAACGTATTTCTCATTTTTTGATCCAAAATCAGATAATTCCGTCTTTTCAGTTTGGCTTTCGCCCGAAGCATGTTACCACTCACCAATTGCTCAGAATCACGCAGTCTATTATTCAAGGTTTCGAAAACCGGCAAAACACCGTGGCAGCATTCCTAGATATCGCCCAGGCATTCGACAAGGTGTGGCATACTGGACTACTCCTTAAAGCATATCGCATTGGTCTCCCTTCTTATTTGATACAAATCATAGCAAGATTTCTCACTAACAGAACTTTTGTGGTGCGCATTGCTGGTTTCACATCCACCCGACGGCCTATTTTAGCAGGTGTACCTCAAGATTCAGTACTTACACCACTCCTCTTTAATATATTCACTTATGATCTTCCTGATATAACTCCAGTTTGTACGGCTTTATATGCAGATGACACTGCTCTCTTTTATTTTCACACCACTATCCTTCATGCCATTCAGGAATTGCAAATTGCCCTAGATCAATTAGCTCATTGGTTCTCTCACTGGCGCATTTCCCTCAATACTAACAAGACAGAGGTTAAGATCTTCTCTTTACGACCTTATAGGGATCCTCCTTCACTACAGCTGCTGGGGGAACCGCTCTCCTGGTTACCAACCAATGTGCCCGTGAAATATCTTGGGGTGTTGTTGGACACTCGACTCACTTGGAACGCCCACATCTGTCGGTCTGTCACGCTTGCGTTTGCCCGACTATCAAAACTGTACCCTTTACTCAACAGGCGCACTTCACTTGGTTATGAATCCTCCCTGCTTCTTTACACATCTCTAGTCCGTCCCATTTTTACCTATGCAGCTTCAGTCTGGGGTGGCACCAGTAAGACTAATCTCCGCCGACTGCAGGTACTACAAAACAGGGTGCTTCGTACAGTTACAAACGCGCCATGGTTCATCCGAAACCAACAACTTCATCATGAGTTTGGTCTTTTACCCGTTCACCAATACATCCGACGCCTGGCACGTCCATTCTTTTACCATCTTCAGGAGGTCCCTGGAGCTGTTACCTACAATCTCGGTGCTCGCACTCGCCAACCAGCTCGCCTGAAGCGCAGACTGCCCCAAGATCTTCTCCTGAGTGACGTCTCCAGCACAGATGCCTCAGACACGTGATTACTACTATCAGACTTTACGTTCTCAATTTGTGTTACAGTTATCCTTCATATTTAGTTAGAGGAGTCGTTCACGGCTACCTCCATTGTTCTGTGTCCTGCTCCTATGTATCTTATAACAAACATCTGTAAAGCATAATTGCTGATCGATGGATAATAAATTAACAAAAAAAAAAAAAAAAAAAAAAAAAAAAAGCTTTTATCAGTGACCATAGCCTCACTTTCAGGTAATGGGGCAAAGGGCAGTTACTTGTGAAAAGGTTGACTAATGACTCGAACAGTTGAAGGTTGCTCTACACATTCCGTCCTAACAGAGAGGATTTTGCGCGTACTTAGATAGCAAATCCAAGCAATATGGAGCACTATACGAACGTCGAAATGACGGATATGGGTTTTGATGGATGGAAGAGCTGAAGGAAGTTCAACGAACGCACGATTAATTTAGTTTCATTAAAATTATGAATTGTAAAAATAGTTACATCAATGATAATATTTATTTGTTTAACGTCAGAGCATTTTGTTATAATCTTAATTGTATAATACTTTCAACCACTTGCTGTAAATATCAACAGCCTCATTTTCAGTTAAAAATGCTTTATTTAGTATTATCAAACACGTGAAATAAAATGCTGGTCTCATTGTATGAGCCATTTAGTTTTGGTCAATTTATCTACAATTCTTTGTAAATATATTACCTTTGTAAATATTTCTTGTAAATATATATGTTTATAAGAATGAATATAAAATGTGTATGCGTGCAGCAAATGAAGTTTTCAATATTATATGATTCAAGGAATGAATACAATGCATCCTCTACCTGTGTGGACGTGGTAGAGAAAGTAAAAAACGCCTCGAACAAACTCTCCAATGAACTTGAAGCGAACTGGAACAGTGGTAACGTTACAGACACTTGAACAGTTATTCAGAGCTTCCTTTGTAACCAAGCTTGTTTGGCGTTTCGTTATCACTTGCTCAGTTCAGTGAACCTCTCTCCCACTAACAGTTTCGCTACTAAAAACCTACAAGTAGCGATTAAGTTACGTCCTCCAACGTTAAGTCATATCAGACGATAAGTGAAATGATGTTCAAATAAGTACAGGGTACATAGAGCTTAGAGTTACCAGACATTCATCTTTCAGGATAAGAGAAAACCTCCAACGTTAAGTCATATCGGACGATGAATGTAATGATGTTCAAATAAGTACAAGGTACATAGAGCTTAGAGTTAACTGACATTCATCTTTCAGGATAAGAGTAAACCTCCAACGTTAAGTCATATCAGACGATGAATGAAATGATGTTCAAATAAGTACAGGATACATAGAGCTTAGAGTTACCAGACATTCATCTTTCAGGATAAGAGTAAACCTCCAACGTTAAGTCATATCGGACGATGAATGAAATGATGTTCAAATAAGTACAGGATACATAGAGCTTAGAGTTACCAGACATTCATCTTTCAGGATAAGAGAAAACCTCCAACGTTAAGTCATATCGGACGATGAATGTAATGATGTTCAAATAAGTACAAGGTACATAGAGCTTAGAGTTAACTGACATTCATCTTTCAGGATAAGAGTAAACCTCCAACGTTAAGTCATATCAGACGATGAATGAAATGATGTTCAAATAAGTACAGGATACATAGAGCTTAGAGTTACCAGACATTCATCTTTCAGGATAAGAGTAAACCTCCAACGTTAAGTCATATCAGACGATGAATGAAATGATGTTCAAATAAGTACAGGATACATAGAGCTTAGAGTTACCAGACATTCATCTTTCAGGATAAGGGAAAACCTCCAACGTTAAGTCATATCGGACGATGAATGAAATGATGTTCAAATAAGTACAGAGTACATAGAGCTAACTGACATTAGAGTTAACTGACATTCATCTTTCAGGATAATAGAAAACCTCCAACGTTAAGTCATATCGGACGATAAATGAAATGATGTTCAAATAAGTACAGGGTACATAGAGCTAGGAGTTACCAGACATTCATCTTTCAGGATAAGGGAAAACCTCCAACGTTAAGTCATATCGGACGATGAATGAAATGATGTTCAAATAAGTACAGGGTACATAGAGCTTAGAGTTACCAGACATTCATCTTTCAGGATAAGAGAAAACATCCAACGCTAAGTCATATCGGAAGATGAATGAAATGATGTTCAAATAAGTACAGGGTACATAGAGCTTAGAGTTACCAGACATTCATCTCTCAGGATAAGAGAAAACCTCCAACGTTAAGTCATATCGGATGATGAATGAAATGATGTTCAAATAAGTACAGGGTACATAGAGCTTAGAGTTACCAGACATTCATCTTTCAGGATAAGAGAAAACCTCCAACGTTAAGTCATATCGGACGATGAATGAAATGATGTTCAAATAAGTACAGGATACATAGAGCTTAGAGTTATCAAACATTCATCTTTCAGGATAAGAGAAAACCTCCAACGTTAAGTATATCGGACGATGAATGAAATGATGTTCAAATAAGTACAGAGTACATAGAGCTTAGAGTTACAAGACATTCATCTTTCAGGATAAGAGGAAACCTCCAACGTTAAGTCATATCAGACGATGAATGAAATGATGTTCAAATAAGTACAGGGTACATAGAGCTTAGAGTTACCAGACATTCATCTTTCAGGATAAGAGAAAACCTCCAACGTTAAGTCATATCAGACGGTGAATGAAATGATGTTCAAATAAGTACAGGGTACATAGAGCTTAGAGTTACCAGACATTCATCTTTCAGGATAAGAGAAAACCTCCAATGAAGCATCTTGTTACAAATATTTATATTTGTGTAATGATTATCAATTACCCCATCCCTCCATCTTGGGTGTGCCCTTTTAGGGGCATAGGCAAAAAATGTCATTATTAATATTGCTACATTTTAAATTACTTACATCCACTGGGTATCGAAGCTCGTCCAAATTACTACATACCCAAGCAACGATGCATTAACTTTAATAGACAGAGCTGAAGACAATATCGAGAGGGATTAGGTTACGGACCCGTCGTTCCATAGAAAGCAAAGCTGCTGGGAGCGCAACCAATTGCAGCTAACGGGTATTCGAGAGGTCGTCGACACAGTTGGTGAGAATGCCCACATATTTAGGGTTCCAGCTTTTTTTGTGTAGCAAAGTCCCGTTGCACAGCGAAACAAAAGAGTGTGCGGTTGTCACCAGGCAACAAGGGGTGTAATTCACCCATTCTGAAAATTCCTTCACACCCCCGCTTGCTTTTGTAAGTTTCCGTTACACGGAACAACCCCTTGCGTTTCGCCTGTTGAATACACAGGACGACAGAATGCATGTTTCTAAAAATTTAACTGTTTACCCGGAAAGCTGCCTTTTAGTTCCTGATTGTCGTATACGGAGTATATCCGATAGTCTGTAATAATTTGTTAATTATAGTCACCTAATCATCAAAATGAAATTGACTAGGGATTTCTAAATTACGATTTAAAAGGTGAAAATCGGTTTAGAAAATGCATTTGATGAAGAAGCTCCTCCTAAAGCACAGCAGGAAGTCAAAAGCGATCAGTTCTCTCTTAGTGATGAATTTCGTGAAGGACTAACTCCAAGAACTGTTGTTACTGACGGACATGTTGGACATTGGTATGAGTCAAATACATCAACAGTTAGACGTGAGAAAACTTTGTTGTCATAAACTGACTACCGATCAAAAACAACAACGTATTGACTGATACAGAAAAACCCTGGAAACATTCCAAGGTGACGCCTCAAATTTGATTTGGAATATCGTTACTGTTGATAAATATTGGATTTATTGTTATGATCCTGAAAACAAAAGTCAATCGGCTAAATGGGGTTTTCAGAGAGAACCTAAGCCTACAAAAGTCCGACAAATTCGCAGTGCTGATAAAAAGAGGTTGATAATGTGTGATTACCGTCAATTTTTTAAAATGCGCTGAAGAACGGATAGTAACAAAGCATCATAGAGTACAACAAAAGTAACAACTGAGTAGTTGGATGTTTTTGGTGCAATTTATGTCCTCCAACGTTAAGTCATATCGGATAATGAATGACATGATGTACAAATAAGTACAGGGTACATAGAGCTTAGAGTTATCATCTATGCTATCGAGGCGGGCTCACGGTACGATAGGATAAGATGTATGACATTGTCGAGCATTGATATTTCTTGTAACCTGAACTTTATTGAAGCATCTTTGTTGGTATTTACTAAACATATTTAGAGCATTACAGATAACAGCATACAATTAAAGTTAATAAAAAGTCCTATTAAATAAAATGTCATCAAACTCACAGCTAACAGATATATGATGTTCTTATTTTTCCCTGTTATGACCTTACAAGATTTACCGCTGATAGCGCAAAATGCAGGCGGTGATGCCGCTAATTTTTAAATAACCTATATTTTTAATTTTTTGGGGGGGGGCATTTCCTCAGAAATTCTCTTTATTCTGAATGGCTTTTATATTTGTAAGCGATAGGGAAAATATTACTACACAAAAATAAGCAAATGTATTTATGGTACAAACCAAATTTGATATTCCGTGTTATTTGATAGAATTTTAAAATGGTTTATGCTTTTCTCAAATAAAGTGTCATTTAGTTTTTTATCTCTTAACGCTGCAAAGACAATGGAATTTCAAAGCCATCGCTCTTAAAACATTTGATAATCAGTTAAGCCTGTTGTATTTCTGTGTTCACAACAAGCAAGACAATTTCCACGAATGTTAACCACTTTTGGCATGCAACAGACAAAAGAATATACATATTTCGGGTGAAAGAGCCGTTATCAATTTTTGAATGGAATGCTGGATGGGAATGGCAATGAACCGCTGTTAATTGTGAAGCGAGCCAGTCGAGACATATTCCGACGTGAGCAAATCGATAGCTGGGTCGATCCTAATATTGGAAACTCTTTGTTCGAGAGAGGAACTGGACATCCTGGTCTTCTCCGTATATGAGCGTGTTCGTTCTGGTTCTCCAGCCGAGGGACAATGACCTCTTCAAGTCAAAGTGATGTAACAAAAGTAAGACACCTACTTAGAAACCTGCACACTGCACTCCTCCAGTACAAGATGGTAACGTTAATGCTAGGAAATGCTCATTCTCGGCAACACTTTTGACCTACATTCGCCGTCATTCTAAAAACAAATGAAAGGTGTTCACTTGCTCTCTAATGTTTTGTGCCGCAGAGTTCTCGGTAATTATCATCACTTAAACGTGCTGTGACCACCTAAAAATGTATTTCACTAATGAACATTTGCTGTCTATGATTATTTACAATTTTAAATCGTGTTTATATCTAAACAATGTGAAAATCTAGCACTTGGCGAAGAGTCCTCAATTAGTGTAAAAATTTATAAGTTGTATAATAAATTCAAAACAGATCAGTTTTTTCTTAGTGATGAATTTCATGAAGGACTAAGTCCAAGAACTGTTGTTACTGACGGACATGCTGGACATTGTTATGAGTCAAATACATCAACAGTGAGAAAATTTTGTTGTCATAAACTGACTACCGATCAAAAGCAACAACGTATTGATTGTACAGAAAAACTCCAACACTTCAAATTTGGTTTGAAGAATCGCTACTGTTGATGTATATTGGATTTATAGCTAAGTCAATTATTTCAATTGGATCTTTTGAATAGAATCTAAGTCTACAATATTCATACAAATTTACAGTGTTAGTAAGAAGAGGGATGGTAGTTTTATTCCAAAAGAGCTTCTATAGCTTCTTTATTGCTTCTTTAATTTTGTAAACATTTACAATGTCTCCTATAGCAACAGTACATTCTTAATCTAACTTTAGTAAGTTTATATAGGAAAGACGAAATGTAATCCAGAAACCAGAAAGAAATAACATTTTCGTAACATTAAGTATAAACAAACTGATAAATCAGCGTAGCAGATCATTTTTGATCATTTAACCATGAAATAAATTCAGAACTTAAATTATTAAAGAAATTAAATGGTCCGAAAGGTTTAATGTTTTGGGAAAAGATATTTATTTTAAAAAATAAACACCGCGTAGTGAATTTTGAAATACCCGCAGTCGATTCTGTTTATAAATTTGTTTCATTTTCCCATTTTGGTAGTACTGGCAAGAACATATCAAAATCTAGCGTTTGTAACTATGACAACAGTTTTGTTTCCAGCTGCAGGTGTGAATAAGTTTACATGAAATCGCGATCCCGGACAATTTATAAGAATTAAGAGAGTGGCTCAAAAAGTAATCCCTCCTATTTTTGTCTCCTTAAATAAGTAAGTTATGTGAAAACTTAGAATTTGCCGCAACTCCTGAAACCTTCTTCTCCAATCCCCTGCAGCAGTAACTTCCTAAGTCAACAGGTGGCAGCACTGCATCCTCTTGCAAAATGGCTGACATTGATATTCGTATTAGACAGCGTTCTGTGATTGAATTTTTGACTGCGGAAGGTGAAACGTCAATTCGCATTCACGAAAGGTTAAAAAATGTGTATGGTGATGCAACGGTGGATGTCAGCACTGTTAGACGATGGGTTCCTTACTGTAACGAAGCTGAAGGGCAAACACCATTGACAGATGAAAAGCGAAGCGGCAGGCCGCTGACTGCAGTGACTCCATGCAACATTCAGCGAGTCGATGACATCATTCGTGGTGATCGCCGGGTAACAACAGGTGAATTGTGTCACATTACCTCCCTCAGTAAAGGCAGTGTGATGACGATTATTCAACAACTGGGTTACTCAAAAGTTTGTTCACGTTGGGTACCAAGAATGTTAACCGCCAAAAACAAAGAAACAAGGAAAACAATAGCCTCCGAACACTTGCAGCGCTTCAATTTGGAGGGAGAGGAGTTTTTGGAAAAAGTTGTTACTGGAGACAAAACGTGGCTTCATTTTTTTTGAAGCTGAATCAAAGAGGCAGTCAATGGAATGACATCACACAACGTCACCGAAGAAAACAAATTCAAAACTCAGCGGTCGGTAGGGAAAGTTATGGCGACAGTGTTTTGGGATGTAGAGGGTGTGCTTATGATTGATTTTTGGAGCAGAGATGTGCATAAATTCTGCGACAATACTCTCAAAAAGCTGAAAGCACGTTTTCGCCGAGTTCGCCCAACAAAAACTATGGCGGATGTTCTTCTTTTGCATGACAATGCAAGACCACATACCAGCCGTTACACCACTGCAGAAATTGAGAAATTGGGATGGCAAGTGTTACCTCACTGACCTGGCACCATCAGACTTCCATCTGTTCGGGCCACTAAGGGAAGCTCATTGTGGGATTCGTTTTGAAGATGAGGAGGCTGTGAAAACGTCCGTGCGTCAATGGCTTAGGAAGCAAGACCGTGTGTTTTACCACACTGGAATACATGCCCTAGTTAAAAGGTGAACCAAAACTGTGGAAAAGGACGGAGATTATATTGAATAGTAACAAATTAACCGTCAACGTTGTAGTTTTCAAGCTATGTAAATTGGATTCAATTTTCTTGGCAATTAAAAGAGAAAAAAAAATAAGATGCATTACGTTTAGACCCACCCCTGTAACTACATGGTATTAGGTACAGCGCCGGCTATTCCTAACAATGGATGAAAAATCTCCGGATATTCACTCAAAAGAATGTGAAATACAGGCAGAAAATTTGAAGCGGACATCTTACTCTCATAAAATGATAGCTAGAATTGAACACTTAAATCGAATAAATATGAAAGAGAGAGATGAAGATGATGTAACACGAAAATTATGCAGTTAATATATTCATTTTGTTGTAGATAGATGTGTTAGCCATAAAATATTGTAAAACCAAAGTTCAAGAAAATAAAATATTTTAAAAAAGAATAGTAATAATTAAAACCAGAGATGGGACCTCGTTGCGGTCGATACTCAGAGATATCCAAGTGTGTCTAATCCTTTGAGATATTACTGAACGTTGTTGCCTTTAACATTATTTAACTTAAAGTTACTGTCGTCTCCGCTAAGGTTTCTATACTGACAGACTCTCCTGTCTAAATGAAAACACACAAAACAATGGGGGAAGGAGATTTAGCCTGACTTGGCCACTCCACTGATTCCTACAGAAACAAATCATAACAGCGTATGAAAAAAAATTGTTTGTTGCTTCTTTCTGTAAATTTGTACAGTAGTGAAGTAACTGCTAGCAAAAGTGCTATGCGGCAGCTGTTCAATAAAGAATGATCACAATCTTTTTCTGACAACGTACCTTTACTCAACCTCATAATTTTGATGGTCCTTCTCAAAATAGTCTTCCCTGAATGTGACGTACTTGTCTCAGCGTTTCTGCCAGTCTTCAAAGACATGCTGGAAACCATTTTTGAGAGATCCTTCAAATTCGCCTCCGCAGCCTTCACCACTGCTTCTGATGTTTTACACAATCAGCATGTGCTACACAATCAAAAGCTTTGCTCAGATCACAAAAGGTGTCCTGGGCAAGGCTTTTGGTTTCAAAAGCAGTTAATACTTTTTTAACAAGAGAGACAATGGCATCAGTTGTTGACCTACCTCTTCTAAATCCAAATTGTACATCATTAATTATTCCATTTTCATCAAAATAACTGCATAGCTGCTTGAACATGATCATTTCTAGCATTTTGGAAAATACTGGAATTAGAGATATTGGACGATAACTAGAAGGACAATTTTTATCCCCCTTTTAATAAATTGGAACCACTCTAGAAAGTTTCATTGAATCAGGAAAAATTCCATCAATGAGGCATTTGTTTAGACAAAATGTGAGTGTATATAAAATATATTTGATTACCTTTTTAAGGAAACTACTAGATAAATCATAAATGTCCACACTATCTGATGTCCTAAGGTGATTAACAATGTATAATACATGCTCAGGGGTGACTTCATGAAAAACAAATCTATTCTGACAGTACCTAATATTACAGTGTTCAAGAATTTGTGCCCTTGATTCCTTTGGATTTACAATGTTTTGGCTAATTACATCAACTGAGTTTATAAAGAAATCATTTAGGTCATTAGGGGTTAACTCAATGGTGTTTCTATTATTAGTTTTAGCAACTGGATAATGCCTCCCACGAAAACGTTTCTTCAAGTTAGGGAATAGAAAAAAGTCACACGGGGCTAAATCTGGACTATAAGGAGGGTGAGGGATGCACTTAACGATGATTTTTGCAAGATATTCAGCAACAACATTGGCAATATGTGGCCGCGCACTATCGTGTTGCAGCATCCAGCCTGCTTCATGGAAATGTGGTCTTTTGCGCCTGATATGGACTTGCAATGTTTTCAGGACATCCCTGTAGTATTGTCCAGTTACTGATGTGTACAACATTCTGATAAACCAATCCATGAATATAAAAGAATGAGATGGCCATAACTTTCCCAGTAGAAGCAACCACTTTTGCTTTTTGGGGGGTTGGTGATGAAGGAGATTTGCAGACTGAGCTTTGCTGTTTGCTCTCAGGATCAAAATGATATAGCCAAGTTTCATCAGCAGTGATTACGTTTGAAACAATCTCCGGATCTTCCTCTAACATCAACTTTAACTGCATATTACCTCCATTGTTGCGGTAGGCGGTACTGAATATGTCTGAACTTGCCTGATTCTCACAGGCGGGAAGCAGGAGTACCAACAATGAAACTACTACGGCGTGTTTGTTTCACATTAAGCTAACAGAATATAATAAGGTTGAATTTTAGTGCGAAAAATTTTGACTGTAAAAACTTATGGTCATTCTTTATTGAACAGCCCTCTATTTTATATATTTTTATACCTTAAGAAAAAATATACAATATACAGGATGGTATTATAGCATTGAATGATCAGGAAAAATATTTTAATATTTAGTGTGACCTCCCTTAGCTTCAATTAAGGCCAACGTTCACCTCGGCATCCTTTGGATTAGGGGATCACGAATTTGTTCATCTTCTCCTCATATGGAGACACTGGACTCAGTTGAAATTTGGTGGTGGCCCCTTTGCTTTCAGGCTTTTTCGAGAATACGCCACATATTTTCCATAAGTTTCGTGTCTGTACTGTTTCCTGGCAATCCAATAGAGAAATCCCACGTGTTTTGAGTTTCTAAGAGACACCTTTTGCTCCATGGCATGGCGTTCCATCTTGCATGAAAATACCTTCTTCTAAGGGAAAACATTCACTGCACAAGGTACCACAAAACTATTTACCACTTCATTGTACTTAGCAGCATTCATATTGCCTTCTACAACGTGCAAAGGTCCCAGTCCATACTCATATACCTTCCCATATACCTAAAAAAGTATTTTGAAAATAAATTTATGTCATTTATTTGTTTTAATAACCTCCTCAACACGAAAAGTAATCCTAAAAGTAAATACAACAGTATTACTATATTTTTAAAGATATTGTATAAAGAGATATCTTTGTTCCAGCAAAGAACCTGCCGTTATAATTAAATCATACATGTAAATTCAGTTTACAAACTGAAATTAGGTCAATCTTGCTTGAGAAAAGTATAGTTTTAAGACTCGAATAGCAACTTGGTATGGTTGATCACAGAGGAGTTAATTATTGAATATCACTAATATTTATACTCTTTAAGTAGGAAAGTAAGAAGTGTATAGCCAAATTGTTACAGCTCGCAACAGAAGTGTCTGGGTCATCTATGTCACATGTCATCTAAAAGTAACTTCCCCGCATTAAATAAAAACCAAAATATATAAAATTTGAATACGAAACCTTGCAATAATATGTTAAATACTCTCTTATTATTACAAAAGAGACTTTCTTGAGGTTTATAACCTGAAAGGCAGAAAATTATTGCAAATATGACATTTATTTTAAATATTAATTCGTTAATTGCAGAAACAAAAAGCAGTATTGATATGTGAATCACAAATAATATGTTAAGAAGAGCATGAAGTTGATTACATTTATTAAATTAATATTAATATATAACAACATGGAGATGGTGTAACTGAGTAATTATAGAACTAGTAATTGGTATAACATTTCTGAAACTCAATTTGGTGCCTTACACTAAGCCCCAGCCAGCGAAAGTCAAGTTAAATATCTGTGTGAGCTAATATCATAACTCAAAAACACGAAAATGGTTAAAAAATAAATTTAATTTAGTAACTTTAGGAATCGACAAGAGGAATTTCAAGATAGCTCCCACTCCGGAACCAAGAGTGATGGCGATTTCCTCCGTGGCTCACATTTGGGAGGCCCAGGTTTGATTCCTGTAGCCGACTTAACTCACACATGCGCTTTTACGGGGGTTTTCCCGGGTCGTCAAGTTAATCACATTCCCCGAATTTCCTGTATCTCTATTTCGCGTTCATTATCATTTCACATCATCTCTCATCAGGGTAGAAGTGTCGGCGGGAGTGTCGGCAGTGCATGACAGGCTAATGTGCTCCCGGGAAGCACTTCCTCCTTCGTTACGACGGGCTCCAGTCTTTAGGCCGGCCTAGTGGGCGATTTCTGGACCACAGTAAGGTGGGATGCCAGTTGTACTGAGCTGCCAACGGAGTTTCCAGCTGGTGAAGGGAAGGGAGCCTACCCTTCGTACTCTCGTAACTCGCGTAGGCTTACCCTCTGTCTCCTCTCGCCTATCCCCTCCTCCCGAGGGTATGCCAATGGGTGGCACAGATACAATAGACCAAGTATAAACCTCTGCGTCGAATCCCTCCGTAGTTTCATCCAGCCCATTAAATACCTGTATTGGATACGATGTGACCATTGCTATAAAATTCCCCACATCAGTCTATCCATGATATACGGCAGTTTCAAAAAACTTTCTTTTCCTCTAATGTTGCTAATAATTTAATTAAACTTTATTTGATGTCAAATAAAACGTATATCTTGTATAATCTGTGAATGTGCTCCAAGGTTCTGTTCAATCTGGGCGACCTTTTTGTAACTAGTAAACTATAAATGATAGAAAAAAATCTGACTACACAACAAATATAAATGTTTTTAAAATTTACAATTTATGTAAAATACATTTCTTTTGTGCGTAGAATAAATCTTTCTGACATATGTCTAGTTATTAGTCTGAATTTTCTGAGATAAGAAATCGTTATTCATTTTTTATCTCTTAGTCATGGAAAGAGAACCACGCTGACGAGCTTCAAAACATTTGACTATCACTTAAATCTACTGTAGGCATTTACATACCCTCTGTGCAAACAAGTTGTATCGATAGTGGTGTTTCTTGATACTGTATATCGATACAGGATATTTTCCACGATACCCGAAAATTCTATTTCGGGATCAAGTCTACTTCTTTTTCTGTCACATGAGTCCTGCTGTATTAAATAGTCTTTCAGAGAAAACTGTTGTAGTTAGAATACACAAATATTTAGTTTTGGAAATGTTGAATTTGTTTTCTAGTAATGCAGTGTACTAGAAAGAGAAGGTGACAGGAGATATGTAGTGATTTTTTCTTGGGAACTGTTAACTGACAGTTGACACACGATTATTTTCTTAACTTGAGCTAGCAGCTGAGTAAAGATGTATACTAAATGAATTATCCTGAAAGGAGACTGAAGATATTTATACATGTACCAGCAATGACTCCAAATCTTCAATCTTCTTTCAGGGTTGGTAACAGACTAATTTACCCAGCTGCCACCTCAAATTAATTGGAGTGTACATTCCTGGCAATTTCTCGCGCTGTGTAATGTTCTACTTGAGGCTGTAATATTTTGTGATCTTAAAATAAAATAAGAAATGCAGAATCACCACCGAAATATCGAAAAACTACCGAACGAATTTTTTGAAATTTTCTGAATATAGTATCGATGTCGATACCATAAACTTCAGTGAATATCGAGACATCACAAGTGTGAGGACCCATCTGTAGTAAAAAGTCATTTCTACAAACGTTTATGATGATTAACAAGTAGCTAAACTTTTGTATTAGAGCGAAGAACTTGCTACCGGTAGAATGGCAAATGATCCAATTACCTCGGTACTGACAGTGAATGAAAGTGCCGCTTATGCAAGAGTTCTGTGACCTCTATATCCATCTCCGTCGCACTGAAGTTCATCGCACAAGTAGGACTACGTCCTGGAGTAACCTTAGAGTGGGCCAGACCACGGTCAAGATTCTTCCTTCTCTTCACTTTCCGAGAAACTCCTCGCACTCACACTACAACGCCATCTTTCTAAATGTGTTTATATTTGACAGTGAAGTTCTAATGCTTTGTGAGTTGATTGCCATGGGCTTCTTTCGATTTCCTCTAATACTTTGTTAAATAAGTCAAATTATGTGCTTTTTAAGGGAAATTTAAAGCGGGATCCTACAGTGAAGATAAATAATCAGAACATTAAACGGGAAAAAGAGATGAGGTATTTGGGTATCATGATAGATGAAAAATTTCATTTCAGAAAACACACGGAGTATATTAGGCAGAAAACAGAGAAAATAATGCTAAAGCTAGCAAGAATAACCAATTTAAATTTTGTACTTCCATTGCGTAACATACAGATATATCATAACACCATTTTTGCTTCAATTATGACGTATGCGGCAGCAGTTTGGGCAGAAAGGATGGGCGATGTGCAAATAAGAAGATTGTTGAGAAGAACGCAAAGAAAAGTATTATTACGTCTGACAGCAACTGTAAAAACAACACCAACTATGGCATTGCTAGTAACAACGGCCATTTGGCCGATTGATTTATTAATAAGATTGAAGGGCGCAAAATTTTGGGCGAAAAAAGGAAATTTAGAAAAAGTTTATAATATAACTGGAGTCAGAACAAACAAATCTTGGGTGATTAAAAATAGTTTAAAAGATAAATGGCAAAATGAATGGACAGAAAGTCTAGAAGGTAGAAGAGTGTTTGAAATTTTTCAGAACGTCAAAGAGAGATTAAAATTGAATTTTATTCAACCAACAAAGGGAGTTATACATTATATAACAGGACACGGACCTTATAAGACCTATTGGAAGAAAATCAATAAAACTGAAAATGATATATGTGAATTATGTAACAAACAAGATAATCCTGAACATGTAGTATTTGAATGTGGAAGATATGCAATTCACCAACAAGAAGAGAGGCATGCGCTAGCAGGATATATCGTAAATGACATAATTCGAGATCCACAATTAGTAAATAAATTACAAGTTTTGACTAACTTTGTAAGTAAGAAAGCATGGGAGGTAAAAATATTTAAAGGAGAAAGAGTTGATAATAGGCGAAGAATAGTACAAGATCCAAGAAGGAGTTCTAGAATACAAAATAGGATAAGACGGGAAGAGTTATTGAATAATCTAACAATGGAGGGAATTCAAGAAGAAGAAATAGATCAACAAGAAGAAGAATTAGAAGAGGTACAATTAGAAATTGATAATCTTAATTAAGTCAATAGAAGAAGATTCTTTGTAACCTCAACAGGAAGACAGGAATGGGCAGAGAGAAGAACATTCAGATCTAGGAGAAGAGAGGGAGAGACACTTGCGGAATATAGAAGTAGATTACAAGAGGAAAGAGAAGAGTAGAGAGAGTAATAAGAAGAGAAGTATCAGCGTGAGTTCAAAATAGAGTTGACTGCATGGAGGCGGAGGGAGAGAGTGATGGCAGAGGCCATGGTGGACTACAGAATTAGTAGATTTAGATATAGATTTAGAAAATAAGGATTTTGTAATTTTTATAGTTGTTTTCTTTTTTTTTTTTTTTTTTTTTTTTTTTTTGCTTTTTTGTGTTTATTTCTGTTATTTTATTTCATTTTATTTTAGTAGATTAGTATTCTGAGAGATTTGTATGATTATAACAATTGTAAGGATTTTATGGAAAAATAAAGAGAAAATTTGGATATATGCCCCGGTATAGTTGTCTAGGTACCGGGGTAGAATATTCAGATTTTATTTATTTATTTATTTGTATATTTAATTTGTTAATTTATTTATTTGTTAATTATATTTAATTTGTTAATTATTATCATCATCATTTAAACACGTGTTCAGTCAAAATTGAAACTGACTACAGAATATTCCCAGACAATGATATCTTGAACTCAAAATCCCATTAACGCCAAAACAATATGAACATCGACTTAGAGATCCTTTAGGCAAATAGTATCAAAAACAGTAACAATTCATAATTGCTACATCAATTCAAGAAAGTTCGGTTATTTCTTACTGATGAATTTCGTGAAGGACTGAAGCCAAGAACTGTGGTTACTGACGGACATGTTGGACATTGGTGTGAGTCAACAGTTAGACGTGAGAAAATTTTGTTGTCATAAACTGACTACCGGTCAAAAACAACAACGTATTGATTGCTACAGAAAATTCCGAGCTGGCACTTCAAATTTGGTTTGGAATATCTTTACTGTTGATGAATCTTGGACTTATTGTTATGATCATGAAAACAAAGGTCGATCGACTCAATGGGTCATTCAAACATAACCTAAGTCTACAAAAGTCTGACAAATTCACAATGTTGCTAGGTTGTCATATATAGTTCCTATGAAGACAATTTTCAGATGAGAGATTACAAAGAAGTCGCTTGGGACTAGCTTTGTTGAGTCAAGCAGTTCAAACCGTAATTCGTGGATTTTCGCCATTGCAACCGCTGAGGTGTGAGACGGTGCGTTGTCTTGGTGAAACAGGATTTTCTTGTTCTGCAAATGTGATCGCTTTTCCTTAAGTTCTCCCTTCAGTTTGCCAAGTAATGATGCGTAGTTTGCTCCTGTATGGCTTTTCCTTTTTGAAGATAATCGATTATAATAACTCAATGACTAACCCAGGAAACAGTCGCCATCACTTTCCCAGCCGAAAAAATAACAGCTTTTGCTTTTCTACAGCCGGTTCCCCTTTGTACTCCACTGTTTGGACTGTATAACGCTGTATCCAATTTTCATCTACAGTAATTAATCGGCGCCAAAACTCGGATTTATTGCGCCTAAACTACGCTGACAGAGCGTTGGAAATGTTCATTCCAACACGTTTTTGGTAAGAAACGCGGCACACAACGCGTGGACAGCTTTCTCATGTCTAAATGTTGATTTAATATGTGACAAACACGTTCTTTTGACAAGTTCATAGCCTCTGCTATCTCTCTCACGTTAATTCGGCGGTCGTCTAGCACCATTTGCTGAACTTTGGAGATGTTTGCATTGGTAATTGCATGTTTATGGACGTCCCGAACGTTCATCTCCTCCCAAGCTCTTACGGCCAAACTTAACTTCAGCTGCCCAAAATTATACTGTGGTAAATGATGGTGCAGAGTCCCCATACACAGAATCTAACTCATCTTTGATTTGCGCAGGTTTATTGCCTTTCAAAAACAAATATTTAATGACAGCTCGATACTCCGTTTCGTCTATTTTCATAGAAACACTCACATCAACTCACTCAAACGACTGTTACATTACAACTGAGAATATAAAATGGCTGAAGCTTTGGTAAGTAACTGTCAACAGATGAACAACGGAATTCACTAGCTTTTATTTCGGAGTGCTGCGATCTTCATGTTGAGGTCAGAAACTTTTCAGACTACCCTCGTATATGACAAAGGCTATTACTTTTCCTGTCAGCTGTACCACCGACATAACAGTCAGTTTCATCCCATACTAACAAATATATTCGAACAGGGCTAAACTCAACATTAACTTGTAGCCCCGATCTTGCACTTGATTTGAAAACTCCGAAGCAGTGCTTAAGAAACATGAAGTGATTCTAAGAAAACTCAAACAAACAATGTATTCATGGACTGACAGGGGATCATGTCAAATGGTGATAAGAGTTTCACCTTTTATATTGTAGTACATTTATATACTGTAGGTTAAACATAAAGAATATCTTTCATTTTGAAACTTGAGGCACATGGATACTCTTTTTCTACTGTATTCAGTTTCCAGGAAGTTCCACATTATGCAGTTTTCATCCAATTTTGTAACATTTGTGATGCAGCTTCCGAAACACAAGTCATTAGAGTGAGTGAGTGAGTGAGTGAGTGAGTGAGTGAGTGAGTGAGTGAGTGAGTGAGTGAGTGAGTGAGTGAGTGAGTGAGTGAGTGTGTGGTGTTTTAGGGCCCGTCGACAGCAAGGTCATTTGGGCCCGAAGTCAAGACTAAAACCTAAAAGCTACGCAAATTAGGCTAAAAAGATAAAATAAAATAAAATCACTCAACTATTAAAAGTACATAAAAAAGCCCATCCCAAGACTAACAATTTAAAATCTCTAAAATTAACAAATTTAAAATATAGGTCATATATGTTTATAAAAACCAATTTCGGCAACAAACCGCAGTGCCTTAACCACGGCCACTGGGTCGTCCCCTAAGACACCCAGCAAGTTATTTCCCAAGCCCAAAGACTGGCGAACGCGGGCGTACTGCGGGCAATCAAGCAATACGTGCCGCACCGTGAGGCGTACTGCACACGGAGCACACACAGGGGCCGGTTCCCCTCTTAACAGGTGGCCATGAGTCGCTCGTGTGTGCCCAATTCTCAGCCGGGTGAGTATCACCTCGGCTCGCCGGTTATTCCTGCAGGAAGTTAGCCAGGGTTGTACGCTCTCCTTTATCGCCCGGAGTTGTGTGCCTTCCAAAGCTGTCCAGGAGTACTGCCAAGCAGGTAGGAGTTGGCGACGGAAAAAACGTTGCACATCCTGGTATGGCACCGTAGTTGTTAAACTCCGGGGCAAACGGCAAGCGGACTTAGCAGCCGCGTCCGCCTCCTCGTTCCCGGAAATGCCCACATGGCCTGGAGTCCAAGTAAAAACAAAATGGTATCCGCGACTGAGCATTTGCGAGATCTGGGCCTGTATTTTTAAAACAAGGGTGTGAGCGGCAGTGTGCTGTTGCAAGGCTTGAAGAGCACTTAGAGAGTCAGTGCAGACATAAAAGAGCCAGGAGCTAACTTGCAAATAAAAAGGAGCAAATAGAAGATGGCATACAGCTCTGCTGAGAAGACCGAAGTGGAGTCCAGAAGTCGAAATTTATGAGCCTCACCGTTAATGAAGAACGCGCAACCCGTAGTGCTACCTAACTGAGGACCGTCCGTAAAGACCGGAACATAGTTAGGGTAACGGCCCAATAGTTCGGCAAAAAGTTGTTGGAACACCGAATGTGGAGTAGCGAGTCTAGAGTTGCTTGAAAGAGCGAGATCGAACCGCGCACGATTGAGCTGCCATGCAGGATAAGGGCAGATGGACGACCTCTCCACGCGAGGCATTCGGAGGCCATGAGAATGTAGGAGATCCCGAAATCTTATTCCCATGGGGCGTGTCCGAGAACCAGGGCGCATATAACGGTGGACTAAATCTGGACACAGAACTGGTTTAAAACAAGGATGATTGGGATAACTTGCCATCTTCGAGACGTATGAGCAGAGTAACAGCGAGCGACGAATATGGAGTGGAGGTTCGCCTGAGTCTGCATACAGGCAGTCGACTCGACTGGTGCGGAAAGCTCCTGTGGCAAGGCGGATGCCAGTATGATGCACGGTGTCTAAAAGGCGAAGTTTAGAGGCGGTCGCTGCGCCATAAATAAAACTGCCATAGTCCAGCTTGGACCGAACCAGAGAGCGGTACAGCCTCAACATAACCGTGCGATCGCCTCTCCAAGAGGCTCCAGATAATACCTTCAGCACCCGAAGAGGGCGATCGCAAGAGGCTCGAAGGTGACGAATGTGGTGCTCCCAGTTGAGTTGTCTGTCTAAGTAGAGGCCCAAGAACTTCAGGTGCGAGACAAATGGCAGGGGTGTGCCGTTCAAATGAAGATCAGGAGGCGGGTGAATACCTCGTAGGCGGTGAAAGTGGATATACTGTGACTTCGCAGCTGAAAAGCGGAAGCCGGTTTGAAGCGCCCAAGCTGCTAGCTGGGTGATGGTCAGCTGCAGTTGGCGCTCAATGTGATCTATGTTGGCAGACCTATAATAAACTGCGAAGTCGTCAACATAGAGGGATGATGGAATTCCACTTCGAACGGCATTAGTGATGCCGCTAATAGCTACGGCAAAAAGGGCGACGCTCAAAATCGACCCTTGAGGTACACCGTTCTCCTGTATCCGCTCCCGTGATATCGTGTTTCCTATGCGCACCCGAAAACGGCGATCTGCCATACGAGGGTGATCTGAAAAGTTTCCAACCTCAACATGTAGATGGCAGCACTCGTAAATAAAAGCTAGTGAAATTCGTTGTTCATCTGTTGACAGTTACTCATCAAAGCTTACGCGATTTTGGACGCTCAGTTGTTGTGTAACAGTCGTTTGAGTGAGTTGATATGAGTGTTTTTATGAAAATAGACAAAATCGAGTATCGAGTTGTCATTAAATATTTGTTTTTGAAAGGCAATGCGCCTACGCAAATCAAAGATGAGTTAGATTCTGTGTATGGCGACTTTGCACCATCATTTACCACAGTATAATTTTGGGCTGCTGAATTTAAATTTGGCCGTAAGAGCTTTGGAGAAGATGAACGTTCAACACGTCCAAAACTGCAACTACCGACGAAAACATCGTCGAAGTTCCCCAAATGGTGTTCGACGACCGCCGAAATAACGTGAGAGAGATAGCAGAGGCTATGAACATGTCAAAAGAACGTGCTTGTCACATATTATATCAACATTTAAACATGAGATAGCTGTCCGCGCGTTGGGTGTCGCGTTTGCTCACGTTAGACCAAAAACGTGTTTGAACGAACATTTCCAACGCTCTGATGGCGCAGTTTAGCCCATAAATCCAAGTTTTGGTGATGATTAATTACTGTAAATGAAACTTGGATACACCATTATACGCCCGAAACAAAAATACAGTCCAAACAATGGAACCAGCATCAAAAAACCATTTTTTTTTCGACTGGGCAAGTGATGATTGTTTTTCTGGGACAGCCATGCAGTTATTTTAAACGATTATATTCAAAGAGAAAAATCATTACATGAGTATACTACTAATATAATTACTAAATTTTTAATTAAAAATTATTAGAGGTAATAGATAAAGATGAGTTATTTTCTATATACAGAACTTGCGGAAAAACGGCCACATTTGCAGAAAAAAAATCCTGTTTGACAAAGATAACACACCGTCTCACATCTCAGCGGTTGCAGTGGAAAAAATCTACGAATTACGGTTCGTACTGATTGACTTACCAGATCTAGCCCCAAGCGACTTCTTTTTGTTCCCTCATCTGCAAATTGCGCTCGGAGGACAGAGCAATCACCTACGTGAACGATTATTTTGTAGAGAAAAACGTCGAGTACTATTTGGACGGGTTACAGAGATGGGAACATCGCTGGGAAAAGTGTGTAGAATTACAAGGATACTATGTTGAAAAACGCCGAGTACTATTTGGACCGGTTACAGAGATGAGAACATCGCTGGGAGAAGTGTGTAGAGTTACAAGGAGACTATGTTCAAAAACGCCGAGTACTATTTGGACGGGTTACAGAAATGGGAGCATCGCTGAGAGAAGTGTGTAGAGTTACAAGGAGACAATGTTGAAAAACGCCGAGTACTATTTGGACGGGTTACAGAGATGGAAACATTTCGGAGAGAAGTGCGTAGAGTTACAAGGAGACTATGTTCAAAAACGCCGAGTACTATTTGGACGGGTTACAGAGATGGGAGCATCGCTGGGAGAAGTGCGTAGAGTTACAAGGAGACTATTTTGAAAAACACCGAGTAATATTTGTACGGGTTACAGAGATGAGAGCATCGCTGGGAGAAGTGTGTAGAGTTACAAGGAGACTACGTTGAAAAACGGCGAGTACTATTTGGACGGGTTACAGAGATGAGAGCATCGCTGGGAGAAATGTGTAGAGTTACAAGGAGACTATGTTGAAAAACGCCGAGTACTATTTGTACGGGTTACAGAGATGGGAGCATCGCTGGGAGAAGTGTGTAGAGTTACAAGGAGACTATATTAAAAAACGCCGCGTACTATTTGGACGGGTTACAGGAATGGGAGCATCGCTGAGAGAAGTGTGTAGAGTTATAAGGAGACTATGTTGAAAAACGCCGAGTACTATTTGGACGGGTTACAGAGATGGAAGCATCGCTGGGAGAAGTGTGTAGAGTTACAAGCAGACTATGTTGAAAAACGCCGAGTACTACTTAGACGGGTTACAGAGATGAGAACATTTCTGAGAGAAGTGTGTAGAGTTACAAGGAGACTATGTTGAAAAACGCCGAGTACTATTTGGACGGGTTACAGAGATAGGAACATTTCTGAGAGAAGTGTGTAGAGTTACAAGGAGACTATGTTGAAAAACGCCGAGTACTATTTGGACGGGTTACAGAGATGGGAGCATCGCTGGGAGAAGTGTGTAGAGTTACAAGGAGACTATGTTGAAAAACGCCGAGTACTATTTGGACGGGTTACAAAGATGGGAATATCGCTGGCAGAAGTGTATAGAGTTACAAGGAAACCATGTTGAAAACCGCCGAGTACTATTTGGACGTGTTACAGAGATGGGAACATCGCTGGGAGAAGTGTGTAGAGTTACAAGGAGACTATGTTGAAAAACGCCGAGTACTATTTGGACCGGTTACAGAGATGGGAACATCGCTGAGAGAAGTGTGTAGAGTTACAAGGAGACTATGTTGAAAAACGCAGAGTACTATTTGGACGGGTTACAGCAATGGGAGCATCGCTGAGAGAAGCGTGTAGAGTTACAAGGAGACAATGTTGAAAAACGCCGAGTACTATTTGGACGGGTTACAGAGATGGAAACATTTCGGAGAGAAGTGCGTAGAGTTACAAGGAGACTATGTTCAAAAACGCCGAGTACTATTTGGACGGGTTACAGAGATGGGAGCATCGCTGGGAGAAGTGCGTAGAGTTACAAGGAGACTATTTTGAAAAACACCGAGTAATATTTGTACGGGTTACAGAGATGAGAGCATCGCTGGGAGAAGTGTGTAGAGTTACAAGGAGACTATGTTGAAAAACGGCGAGTACTATTTGGACGGGTTACAGAGATGAGAGCATCGCTGGGAGAAATGTGTAGAGTTACAAGGAGACTATGTTGAAAAACGCCGAGTACTATTTGTACGGGTTACAGAGATGGGAGCATCGCTGGGAGAAGTGTGTAGAGTTACAAGGAGACTATATTCAAAAACGCCGCGTACTATTTGGACGGGTTACAGAAATGGGAGCATCGCTGAGAGAAGTGTGTAGAGTTATAAGCAGACTATGTTGAAAAACGCCGAGTACTATTTGGACGGGTTACAGAGATGGAAGCATCGCTGGGAGAAGTGTGTAGAGTTACAAGCAGACTATGTTGAAAAACGCCGAGTACTACTTGGACGGGTTACAGAGATGAGAACATTTCTGAGAGAAGTGTGTAGAGTTACAAGGAGACTATGTTGAAAAACGCCGAGTACTATTTGGACGGGTTACAGAGATAGGAACATTTCTGAGAGAAGTGTGTAGAGTTACAAGGAGACTATGTTGAAAAACGCCGAGTACTATTTGGACGGGTTACAGAGATGGGAGCATCGCTGGGAGAAGTGTGTAGAGTTACAAGGAGAATATGTTGAAAAACGCCGAGTACTATTTGGACGGGTTACAAAGATGGGAATATCGCTGGCAGAAGTGTATAGAGTTACAAGGAAACCATGTTGAAAACCGCCGAGTACTATTTGGACGTGTTACAGAGATGGGAACATCGCTGGGAGAAGTGTGTAGAGTTACAAGGAGACTATGTTGAAAAACGCCGAGTACTATTTGGACCGGTTACAGAGATGGGAACATCGCTGAGAGAAGTGTGTAGAGTTACAAGGAGACTATGTTGAAAAACGCCGAGTACTATTTGGACCGGTTACAGAGATGGGAACACCGCTGGGAGAAGTGTGTAGAGTTACAAGGAGACTATGTTGAAAACCGCCGAGTACTATTTGGACGGGTTGCAGAGATGGGAACATCGCTGGGATAAGTGTGTAGAGTTACAAGGAGACTATGTTGAAAAACGCCGAGTACTATTTGGACGGATTACAGAGATGGGAACACCGCTGGGAGAAGTGTGTAGTGTTACAAGGAGACTATGTTGAAAACCGCCGAGTACTATTTGGACGGGTTACAGAGATGGGAACATCGCTGGGATAAGTGCGTAGAGTTACAAGCAGACTGTGTTGAAAAACGCCGAGTACTATTTGGACGGGTTACAGAGATGAGAACATTTCTGAGAGAAGTGTGTAGAGTTACAAGGAGACTATGTAGAAAAACGCCGAGTACTATTTGGACGGGTTACAGAGATGGAAGCATCGCTGGGAGAAGTGTGTAGAGTTACAAGGAGACTATATTGAAAAACGACGAGTACTATTTGGACGTGTTACAGAGATGGGAACATCGCTGGGAGAAGTGTGTAGAGTTACAAGAAGACTATGTTGAAAAACGCCAAGTACTATTTGGACCGGTTACAGAGATGGGAACATCGCTGAGAGAAGTGTGTAGAGTTACAAGGAGACTATGCTGAAAAACGCCGAGTACTATTTGGACCGGTTACAGAGATGGGAACACCGCTGGGAGAAGTGTGTAGAGCTACAAGGAGACTATGTTGAAAACCGCCGAGTACTATTTGGACGGGTTGCAGAGATGGAAACATCGCTGGGATAAGTGTGTAGAGTTACAAGGAGACTATGTTGAAAAACGCCGAGTACTATTTGGACGGGTTTCAGAGATGGGAGCATCGCTAGGAGAAGTGTGTAGCGTTACAAAGAGACTATGCTGAAAACCGCCGAGTACTATTTGGACGTGTTACAGAGATGGGAACATCGCTGGGAGAAGTGTGTGGAGTTACAAGGAGACTATGTTGAAAAACGCCGAGTACTATTTTGACGGGTTACAGAGATGGGAACATCGCTGAGAGAAGTGTGTAGAGTTACAAGGAGACTATGTTGAAAAACGCCGAGTACTATTTGGACGAGTTACAGAGATGGGAGTATCGCTGGGAGAAGTGTGTTAAGTTACAAGGAGACTATGTTGAAAAACGATGAGTACTATTTGGACGGGTAACAGAGATGGAAGCATCGCTGAGAGAAGTGTGTAGAGTTGCAAGGAGACTATGTTGAAAAATGACGAGTACTATTTGGACGGGTTACAGAGATGAGAACATCGCTGGGAGAAGTGTGTAGAGTTACAATGAGACTATTGAAAAACGCCGAGTACTATTTGGAGGAGTTACAGAGATGAGAACATCGCTGATAGAAGTGTATAGAGTTACAATGAGACTATGTTGAAAAACGCCGAGTACTATTTGGACGGGTTACAGAGATGGGAGCATCGCTGGGAGAAGTGCGTAGAGTTACAAGGAGACTATTTTGAAAAACACCGAGTAATATTTGTACGGGTTACAGAGATGAGAGCATCGCTGGGAGAAGTGTGTAGAGTTACAAGGAGACTATGTTGAAAAACGGCGAGTACTATTTGGACGGGTTACAGAGATGAGAGCATCGCTGGGAGAAATGTGTAGAGTTACAAGGAGACTATATTCAAAAACGTCGCGTACTATTTGGACGGGTTACAGAGATGGAAGCAAAGCTGGGAGAAGTGTGTAGAGTTACAAGCAGACTATGTTGAAAAACGCCGAGTACTACTTGGACGGGTTACAGAGATGAGAACATTTCTGAGAGAAGTGTGTAGAGTTACAAGGAGACTATGTTGAAAAACGCCGAGTACTATTTGGACGGGTTACAGAGATAGGAACATTTCTGAGAGAAGTGTGTAGAGTTACAAGGAGACTATGTTGAAAAACGCAGAGTACTATTTGGACGGGTTACAGAGATGGGAGCATCGCTGGGAGAAGTGTGTAGAGTTACAGGGAGACTATGTTGAAAACGCCGAGTACTATTTGGACGGGTTACGAAGATGGGAATATCGCTGGGAGAAGTGTATAGAGTTAAAAGGCAACCATGTTGAAAACCGCCGAGTACTATTTGGACGTGTTACAGAGATGGGAACATCGCTGGGAGAAGTGTGTAAAGTTACAAGGAGACTATGTTGAAAAACGCCGAGTACTATTTGGACCGGTTACAGAGATGGGAACATCGCTGAGAGAAGTGTGTAGAGTTACAAGGAGACTATGTTGAAAAACGCCGAGTACTATTTGGACCGGTTACAGAGATGGGAACACCGCTGGGAGAAGTGTGTAGAGTTACAAGGAGACTATGTTGAAAACCGCCGAGTACTATTTGGACGGGTTGCAGAGATGGGAACATCGCTGGGATAAGTGTGTAGAGTTACAAGGAGACTATGTTGAAAAACGCCGAGTACTATTTGGACGGGTTACAGAGATGGGAACACCGCTGCGAGAAGTGTGTAGAGTTACAAGGAGACTATGTTGAAAACCGCCGAGTACTATTTGGACGGGTTACAGAGATGGGAACATCCCTGGGATAAGTGCGTAGAGTTACAAGCAGACTGTGTTGAAAAACGCCGAGTACTACTTGGACGGGTTACAGAGATGAGAACATTTCTGAGAGAAGTGTGTAGAGTTACAAGGAGACTATGTTGAAAAACGCCGAGTACTATTTGGACGGGTTACAGAGATGGAAGCATCGCTGGGAGAAGTGTGTAGAGTTACAAGAAGACTATGTTGAAAAACGACGAGTACTATTTGGACGGGTTACAGAGATGGAAGCATCGCTGGGAGAAGTGTGTAGAGTTACAAGGAGACTATGTTGAAAAACGCCGAGTACTATTTGGACGTGTTACAGAGATGGGAACATCGCTGGGAGAAGTGTGTAGAGTTACAAGAAGACTATGTTGAAAAACGCCGAGTACTATTTGGACCGGTTACAGAGATGGGAACATCGCTGAGAGAAGTGTGTAGAGTTACAAGGAGACTATGTTGAAAAACGCCGAGTCCTATTTAGACCGGTTACAGAGATGGGAACACCGCTGGGAGAAGTGTGTAGAGTTACAAGGAGACTATGTTGAAAACCGCCGAGTACTATTTGGACGGGTTGCAGAGATGGGAACATCGCTGGGATAAGTGTGTAGAATTACAAGGAGACTATGTTGAAAAACGCCGAGTACTATTTGGACGGGTTACAGAGATGGGAACACCGCTGGGAGAAGTGTGTAGAGTTACAAGGAGACTATGTTGAAAACCGCCGAGTACTATTTGGACGGGTTACAGAGATGGGAACATCGCTGGGATAAGTGCGTAGAGTTACAAGCAGACTGTGTTGAAAAACGCCGAGTTCTATTTGGACGGGTTACAGAGATGAGAACATTTCTGAGAGAAGTGTGTAGAGTTACAAGGAGACTATGTTGAAAAACGCCGAGTACTATTTGGACGGGTTACAGAGATGGAAGCATCGCTGGGAGAAGTGTGTAGAGTTACAAGGAGACTATGTTGAAAAACGACGAGTACTATTTGGACGTGTTACAGAGATGGGAACATCGCTGGGAGAAGTGTGTAGAGTTACAAGAAGACTATGTTGAAAAACGCCGAGTACTATTTGGACCGGTTACAGAGATGGGAACATCGCTGAGAGAAGTGTGTAGAGTTACAAGGAGACTATGTTGAAAAACGCCGAGTACTATTTGGACCGGTTACAGAGATGGGAACACCGCTGGGAGAAGTGTGTAGAGTTACAAGGAGACTATGTTGAAAACCGCCGAGTACTATTTGGACGGGTTGCAGAGATGGAAACATCGCTGGGATAAGTGTGTAGAGTTACAAGGAGACTATGTTGAAAAACGCCGAGTACTATTTGAACGGGTTACAGAGATGGGAGCATCGCTAGGAGAAGTGTGTAGCGTTACAAAGAGACTATGTTGAAAACCGCCGAGTACTATTTGGACGTGTTGCAGAGATGGGAACATCGCTGGGAGAAGTGTGTGGAGTTACAAGGAGACTATGTTGAAAAACGCCGAGTACTATTTGGACGGGTTACAGAGATGGGAACATCGCTGAGAGAAGTGTGTAGAGTTACAAGGAGACTATGTTGAAAAACGCCGAGTACTATTTGGACGAGTTACAGAGATGGGAGTATCGCTGGGAGAAGTGTGTAGATTTACAAGGAGACTATGTTGAAAAACGATGAGTACTAATTGGAGGGGTTACAGAGATGGAAGTATCGCTGGGAGAAGTGTGTAGAGTTACAAGGAGACTATGTTGAAAAATGACGAGTACTATTTGGACGGGTTACAGAGATGAGAACATCGCTGGGAAAAGTGTGTAGAGTTACAAGGAGACTATGTTGAAAAACGCCGAGTACTATTTGGAGGAGTTACAGAGATGAGAACATCGCTGATAGAAGGGTATAGAGTTACAATGAGACTATGTTGAAAAACGCCGAGTACTATTTGGACGGGTTACAGAGATGGGAGCATCGCTGGGAGAAGTGCGTAGAGTTACAAGGAGACTATTTTGAAAAACACCGAGTAATATTTGTACGGGTTACAGAGATGAGAGCATCGCTGGGAGAAGTGTGTAGAGTTACAAGGAGACTATGTTGAAAAACGGCGAGTACTATTTGGACGGGTTACAGAGATGAGAGCATCGCTGGGAGAAATGTGTAGAGTTACAAGGAGACTATGTTGAAAAACACCGAGTACTATTTGTACGGGTTACAGAGATGGGAGCATCGCTGGGAGAAGTGTGTAGAGTTACACGGAGACTATGTTGAAAAACAACGAGTAATATTTGTACGGGTTACAGAGATGAGAGCATCGCTGGGAGAAGTGTGTAGAGTTACAAGGAGACTATGTTGAAAAACGGCGTGTACTATTTGGACGGGTTACAGAGATGAGAGCATCGCTGGGAGAAATGTGTAGAGTTACAAGGAGACTATGTTGAAAAACGCCGAGTACTATTTGGACCGGTTACAGAAATGGGAACACCGCTGGGAGAAGTGTGTAGAGTTACAAGGAGACTATGTTGAAAACCGCCGAGTACTATTTGGACGGGTTGCAGAGATGGGAACATCGCTGGGATAAGTGTGTAGAGTTACAAGGAGACTATGTTGAAAAACGCCGAGTACTATTTGGACGGGTTACAGAGATGGGAACACCGCTGGGAGAAGTGTGTAGAGTTACAAGGAGACTATGTTGAAAACCGCCGAGTACTATTTGGACGGGTTACAGAGATGGGAACATCGCTGAGATAAGTGCGTAGAGTTACAAGCAGACTGTGTTGAAAAACGCCGAGTACTACTTGGACGGGTTACAGAGATGAGACCAATTCTGGGAGAAGTGTGTAGAGTTACAAGGAGACTATGTTGAAAAACGCCGAGTACTATTTGGACGGGTTACAGAGATGGAAGCATCGCTGGGAGAAGTGTGTAGAGTTACAAGGAGACTATGTTGAAAAACGACGAGTACTATTTGGACGGGTTACAGAGATGGAAGCATCGCTGGGAGAAGTGTGTAGAGTTACAAGGAGACTATGTTGAAAAACGCCGAGTACTATTTGGACGTGTTACAGAGATGGGAACATCGCTGGGAGAAGTGTGTAGAGTTACAAGAAGACTATGTTGAAAAACGCCGAGTACTATTTGGACCGGTTACAGAGATGGGAACATCGCTGAGAGAAGTGTGTAGAGTTACAAGGAGACTATGTTGAAAAACGCCGAGTACTATTTGGACCGGTTACAGAGATGGGAACACCGCTGGGAGAAGTGTGTAGAGTTACAAGGAGACTATGTTTTAAACCGCCGAGTACTATTTGGACGGGTTGCAGAGATGGAAACATCGCTGGGATAAGTGTGTAGAGTTACAAGGAGACTATGTTGAAAAACGCAGAGTACTATTTGGACGGGTTACAGAGATGGGAGCATCGCTAGGAGAAGTGTGTAGCGTTACAAAGAGACTATGTTGAAAACCGCCGAGTACTATTTGGACGTGTTACAGAGATGGGAACATCGCTGGGAGAAGTGTGTGGAGTTACAAGGAGACTATGTTGAAAAACGCCGAGTACTATTTGGACGGGTTACAGAGATGGGAACATCGCTGAGAGAAGTGTGTAGAGTTACAAGGAGACTATGTTGAAAAACGCCGAGTACTATTTGGACGAGTTACAGAGATGGGAGTATCGCTGGGAGAAGTGTGTAGAGTTACAAGGAGACTATGTTGAAAAACGATGAGTACTATTTGGACGGGTTACAGAGATGGAAGCATCGCTGAGAGAAGTGTGTAGAGTTACAAGGAGACTATGTTGAAAAATGACGAGTACTATTTGGACGGGTTACAGAGATGAGAACATCGCTGGGAGAAGTGTGTAGAGTTACAAGGAGACTATGTTGAAAAACGCCGAGTACTATTTGGACGGGTTACAGAGATGAGAACATCGCTGGGAGAAGTGTGTAGAGTTACAAGGAGACTATGTTGAAAAACGCCGAGTACTATTTGGAGGAGTTACAGAGATGAGAACATCGCTGATAGAAGTGTATAGAGTTACAATGAGACTATGTTGAAAAACGCCGAGTACTATTTGGACGGGTTACAGAGATGAAAATATCACTGGGAGAAGTGTGTAGAGTTACAAGGAGACTATGCTGGAAAACGCCGAGTGGCATGTGGACGAGTTACAGAGATGGGAACATCGCTAGGAGGAGTGTATAGAGTTACAAGGAATGTATGTTGAAAAATAAAAAATCTGAAAAAATATCTTATATGTCTATTAGTTCGGATACTTGTCGGATTACCCTCGTAGTGTTTTTGAGCTATTCATTTTTCAAGTTATGTACAATTAGGCATAAATAAATACACATTTCTTTTGCAATAGGAAAAATCCAGTTGTTATAATCAGCCAAATGATATAGAACTGTTAGAGCTGTTTGTTTCTAAAATTGCAGAAGATTTGACATAGGAGAATGTAATTCAGGTTTGAAATGCAATATCGGAATACTTAAACATATATCATACTGGAATTTAAAACCAGAAAATTTTAAGTAAGACAACATTGAAAGTGAAAATTTAGCTAAATTGTCTGAAGATTTAGAAAACTAAGGTTTTATAGAATCAAGTATAACTGTTTGGTCTAGAAGGCTGTGGTTTGTCTTATATGTTATGGGAAATTCTGATTCATATGTTGGCTAATCTGGAATTCAATATAGCTCAGAGTTTTCTGGTTAGTGTTTGTTTAATTATATAAACAAATGGTAATATCTTGGATATTTGTATAGTTTTATATTGTGCTCAACTTTTGTGTTATTTTCAGAATGACAAAATATAAATGCTTGTTTAAAAACATAAAAAGCAAAGGAAATCAAGATTATAGAACGTATCCTGTGTTAGAAGAAGGTATAACTGCACTACAAGCTGAAAGTTTAGTGTTGAACGATCTTGTTGAGAATGTTGAAACTCCACCTAGTGTTTCTAAAAGGAAACGACACAACACAGAAAAGAAGTATAGTAACATTATTAAGATGAAACAAATATAAACATATTAATTAATTTTAATATGTTAAGTTCAATTTTTAGTGACTTTGTCAGTTGTAATATTTGAGGGGGGAAAGTGAAGTTGCACGAAAATGTTTCTCAAAGAAATGACATAGTAAATAACCTAACTGTAAAGTGCACAAGTTGTGAGAGCATGAAGAATTTTTACACATCAGAGAAAAAATGAAAAACTTCAGCTTTTTGAAAATAATTTGAGGTTATGCTATGGAGTTAGATGTATTGGAAAGGGATTTTCAGCTGGCAAGGTTCTTTGTGGTAGGCTAAATCTCTGCAAACCACCAACTAAGATTATTCGCTACTCATCAATAGTGGAAACAAGTGTGAAAAAGATAGCTGAAGACCCAATAAAGGCTGTTGTAAGTGATTCTATAGTATAAAATGATATTAATACGACTTACCTATATCTTTTGATGGATCTTGGTAAAGAAGAGGCTCTGAGTCAAAGGTTCGTGTGCATCTATTTTAGTTTTACTTCAACATCAATTTTCTCAAAACTACATTTTTCAATATAAAAGTCCCGTTTTCTCATAAACCATTAGTAATATCTCCATACAAATTTTATGACATAATCTAAATTTTACAGTGATGTAGTTGATCCTCAAATGGATTATTTTTTAAAAAAATAAAAGCTAACTTTTTAGCGAAAAAATCATAACTGCAGTAAAAAAAATAAAAATATATACTACTTTAGATTCTTATACAAATGAGAATCATTATATTTAGGAATTAGACCAATACATATACTGTAAACATTTGGATTTGTATAGCCAATAGATTCCGAAAAAACGGAGTGTTAATATTCGCATATTAACATTGGTAATACAGGGCTCTACGACTCCCCTTAAACACTAAAATGAAGTATACTGTCCTCGTCTACTGTCAAGTCAAACGACAAGAAAAGTAATCTCCAAGTGCGACATATTGTACTCAATAGAAAGGAAATGAAAAAGAAATTAGATACATCCGGAACTTATTGTCTTCTGAGAATCAGAGACTCTCCGACCTGAAGATCCGGGTTTGCTGTCAATATAGGTTAGGTTTCTAGACTTGCCATTTTTAATGTAATCGGTTACAGCTCGATTCGCCAGCCTCAAGCGTTTCTTTTCTAATACATATAACTAGCACGTCGGATGTAATCATCTTACGAAACAAGCTTCTCAAAACTACCCAACAGAATAAAGAGCTGCATAGAAATATTACTCAAATTATCACACTATTCGCTTACTGATTACACAATTGTTGTTTTCTAGGAAATGCTGAATGCGTTTATTTCTTCGTGTTTAGAATCTCTCTGTCACGTAAGATAAGTGCGGGCTACTCGGATTAGTATTTCAAAATCTGTTCTCTAGGTGAGGATAGTGTATTGTTTTATGAGAACGAAGAAGTGAACTATCTGAAACAGTTGACTGTGTAATACGATTGTGTTTTGTCAGTCTAAGTGACAAATCGAGCTTCTTTTACGGAAACGACGTATGTCATTGCTCCATTTCTGGTATTTTATCATTTATTAACTTCGTTTAAGATAGATTTATAACGAATGTGCATTGAAATTGCTCCAGAAACTTCTACAATAAGGAAATACAGACTTTCTTATATCCAAAATCCTCCTTGTTGTTATAACTATGGCCCGGATTTTGATGAAAAGTCATCTTTTTTTCTGAGTAGTTACAGACGATGCATATTGGAAATAAGTGCATTCTAGAACAAATACGTTAGATATATATATATATTGTGACTTTGTGGGTTCGTGAAATGAAAAGTCCAATTGCACCACTTAAAAATGTTCTTTATTTCCACCGACTTACAGTGAAACACTTGCCAATTACACAGAATTACGTAATGCACACAATTACGATTCACCAGTTCGTCCATTACAACTCCACTGTACGCTCACAATTACGTAAATTCTTCCGTTGCACAGTCTTCTCGTTCTTACACTAGCGCTCCACTCTTACAGCTGTTCGCCAAACACTGACTGACTGTCTGACTCAATTCACTCACTGCAGCCCTTTTTATAGGAATATCACCGTCTACTAGAAGTCTCTGGATTAGATGAAACAACCCGCAATTTCGAGAACCTAAGGGGAGGGTAAAAAGATGGCTCAGTGCCCCGCAATCCCCTTCAGTTAGTGACAGAGACTAATGGGAGGCGTGGATCGGCTGCCTCTGTTTCCTCCCAGCTGTTGCCGGTCGTGCCTTCCGCTAATTGGGTGACAATATGGTTTTTATGGGTCATCAAAATGCAATTTTCCGATATGTTTATAATAAGGTCATTTTTAACATTTAAATGCATTTTCCGTCATTTTCTTTCATTTTCACGAATTTATAGGACATTTTCATCTGTAGCCCGCATTCGGGGGCCAGGGTTCGATTCCAGTGGTGGACCTGACCCTGACCCGTGGACTTTTTGGGGGATTTTAAAATAATCTGTGTTTAAAGGTTCATTTATATATCTTTTGTGAAATAGTAACTTTGTAAGTGTGGTAAACATGTAATTAACACGGGTCAGCGTCCTAACAGTGCTGGTGAATTTATGACGCATTAATTCTAGGAATCGCCGATTACATCATGCAATACACGTGGATTACATCCACAGAAAAACATTTGCGGGCTCTTCAAAATGTGAAACAAGCTTCTCAGTTACTGTTAAAAGAAGCGGCTTCGACCTCAAGTAACAACTCATCTTCCTTTTATAAAGAATTGTGTGAAGTGTTTGTTAGTGTAAATATTCTGCTAGGAAAAGTTATTCCAAATTATGAGATTTTCTTGAACGTCACACTGGTCGTACAATTCCAGATGAATCAACTTTGATAAAGTTACCTAAAAATTTTAAGAAGACACGTTAAACAGAATACGTGAATGTGAGAATGGGAGAAAATGATGTATCAATTGATACATAAGATATCAATTGATAAGATAACCGATTCAGAGGGGCATTGTGTAGCCAATGTAGTAATAGATAAGCTAGAAGTTACTAGTGCCGGACAAATGTAACTTCTGACCTCAGAGGTTACGGAAGCTGTTAACCACTGTTAGATATGCAAACTGTTCGATAAATCCATGTGTTTATTGTGGCAACGTGCTCCTCTTCCTAGCAGACGCGGCGCCTTACATGGTAAGGACGGCAAAATCGATCCAATCATTTTACAATAAGATGGTGCATGTTACGTGTTTGGCCCATGCTTTTCGTCGAATTGCGGAACAGGTCAGATCAGCATTTTCAGTAGTAGATACACTAATTTTCACAGTAAAGAAAATATTTTTGAAAGCGCCAACCCGAACTATGTACTTCAAAGAAAAAGCTCTTAATATAGCTTTGCTCCCGATACCAATTTAGCACGCTGGGGTACATGGTTAAGTGCATGTATATCCACTGTGACAATTTTCAAACAGTGAGAGAAGTTTTGAATAGTTTAGATAGGGTAGATTCTAAGGCAATTGAGAGCGCACAGGATATGTTTTCTAATACTCAAATCCAAATTAGTCTTCATTATATCAAATTTTGCATTTTTGACGGATACCATAACCTGCCTTGAAGAAAGTGGCATGACATTGCATAAGTCGTTTGAGTTAGTGAGGAGAATAGAAAATATGAAAGGTGAGATTGGGGAGAAAATTAGACAGAAATTAAAATTTGTGTTGGACAAAAATAAAGGATACCAAACAGTTTGTCAGATTACCAGATTATCTATCAGGAGATAGCTTCAAATCTGATATTTTTTGAACAGATTTAACAGGCAGTGACAGTGTTTTTCAAACGTGCACGTATAATATCTGTGGAAGTGGAGAGAAGTTTCTCAAAGTATAAAACAGTTTTAGTTGACAACCGCCGTTCCTTTACTTTTGAACTTTTGATAACTTGAAGGTGACCACGGTGGTGTACTGCAACGCTAAGTTTTGGTTAATGGGTACAGTAACCTATTTTTTCATATTTTATAAAATTGAAAATGACCTGATAAATTTTGAATTTATTTAATATTTAGTAGCAATAATTGCATTATTTACTAAAAAAGTAAATTTTAAAATGTGGTTATTCGAACCATATATTCATTATTTGTCTGTGACATTATTAATTTATTATTATGAAAGAAATTGTTATTTTTTGTTAGATCATTTATTTTTACATTTTATGTGCATCTTTTATATTTTAAGGGCATTTTGTAGCTCATTTTTAGAGAATTTTTAGGTCAACTTCCGGGCCTTACTGATAACTATGACTACGGCCCCTAAAGTTTAATTATCAAACATTTAAACTATACGTTATTGTGTTTCTAAATATGTTTATTTAACGTCAATTAATTAATGACGTCACCGTTCCTTAAGGGTATGTATGACTGAAATTTTCAAATTATGAACTAATAATGCTAGCTTTTTCAAATTTACACCATAGGTGTAGTATAATGTAAACATGTTACAACCTAAATTTAAACCTCTTTTCTCCAGCAGTTTAGAAATTATGATAAATTTTGTATGTTTTTTGTTACGTCACTAAAAAAGTCCCTTGCGACAAAATATTTTGAATTTTGGTCTAATATTTTAACCCTATGTTCATAATACACATAATTTTTTAAATTGCTCTGGGTTTTTCTGTGTCTCGTTTAGTTTAGGTCACAAAAATTTTTAGTTTACAAATATTCTCTTTTGTCTAAAAAACTGTAAGTTTTATGTTTGAAAATTAAAAATATATGCTTATATACATTTCACAATAAAACCTAGGGCAATTTCCATTCCTCATGATATTCTGAACCTGTTTGGGAAATTTCATGAATGTAGTACAAAAACTGCAACGCAAGGAGCATTTACAGGAAGAAAAATGCTGAACATTGAGAAAACAGCGATTAAAGATTTGATTGCATAACTCACATTTAATTCCACCAGGCTGACAGGTTGAACCCTCAGATTTCTTTTTCCTCTCCTCTGTTGCTGCTTTTTCCACCTTTTTCTTCTTTAGATGTTGCTTTTCTTCTGCACAACTTCGCTTCTTGCTTTGCAGGATACGAGTCTGATCTTGCTGCACTGAAGTTTTCCTTGCTGAGTCTACTACACTTTCACCTCTGATATTTTGCTGCAGCTCCAATGACTTAAGACTACCCATGTTAAACTCACTGATGCTTTTAATAACAGCAACATCCAATTTTTGTTTTGATATGAAAACTTCCTTTGGGCATTTATTCCATATGACAAGATGCAAAGATTCATTGGCATTCTATGTTTTTCCTGTTTTGCACCTCTCTAGTAAATGTTGTAGAAGCCAGCCTCTGATATATTGGCAACATTTTAGGAACTATTTTGTCTTCTAAAGCCTTATTTTTCTTTTCTTGAATTGAAAATTTAAGAACGGAAAACAGACAAAGAATGTGGATGTAGGCAAAAGAGGGCGTGACTCTGACAGAGTTTAAAGGCCACCGACATTTAAATAAGCATTTAAAAATGGCGTCCGGAGGCAAATTATGCATTTTTCACATTCGGAAATGTCTAAATTATTTTATAGAATTAAAATAAAAAATCGTTATTTTCACGATTTTCATGAAATTTCAGTCATACATACCCTTAAGCACTTCAGAAATCAGGTTTCTGTAATGTTTTACTGCTTCATCTAATGACGAAAAAGCTATTCCATGTATCTTATCTTCAATTTTTATAAACAAAAACAAATGAGGTTTTAGGTCGGGACTGTCTGGTGCTGACCTTGGGAACACCTAATACTGAGCTTTACTACGCGTGATTATGATTATATTGGGGTATATCCACGAGCTTTATCAAAACTTTACTGTCAATAGACATTTGTGTATCAATCGACAGTAGCAGTAATCTATCTTCTACTCCAGGAATAACTGTACAATAGTTATATCTCAGTTTTTGCGTCTTTAAATGTATATCTCTTTTGTCTTTCTTACATCAATAAATAATCACTTACATATAATACAAAAACATTTTAACATTTTTTTTTTTAAGTTTAAACAAACATTTCAAGAACTACAATCAACTTTTGTTTGGGGAGAACCATAAACAATGGTTTCATACCTAGAGACTCCTCCAAGATATACATGTTGTCGTGCGAGGATTTAAATATTTGAAAAAAAATTACTGCTTATAGTTATTTTGTGGCTGAGGAGACCTTTTCGAAAAATGATTCAGGGGACTTCAAAACATTTCTGGTGGAATCTTGGTATAATGTAGTACTTACGTAATAGATAATGCAGAAAACTGAAACCAATAAGACGAAAAATGCGGATGTATGGATTTCCGTAGATCTTAAAGTTACCTGCTTTATGTGACATTCAATTGTTCAACCCGGAAATGTCTCATTTGGAATGAACACGTGCAAATATTGTGTAATGAGAGAACAAAAAGCCCTCCCCTTGAGCTTAGTTCCTCTTGTATCTCTCCTACGTGTACCGTTATGCACCCCCGCCCCTAAGTCTTGTAGCTTTTAGTCCAAGGTTGGGAGGCCTTTGTGTTTTTTGTCTGGTTTCACAATTTTTTAAGCCTAACTAACCTCGCAGTGGCGTGTTTACCATACATGTCTTGTAAAATCATGAAATGACTTAAGGGTCAGAGGAATCAACAATGCCTCGGTAGCGTAGATGACAGCGTGTCTGCCTCATGTGCAAGAGGTCCCGAGTTCGAATCTCGGTCAGGGGGTGTTATCTGAATTTGTTTTTCCGGGGTTTTCTCTTATCCTGAAAGACGAATGTCTGGTAACTCTAAGCTCTGTGTACTCTGTACTCATTTAAACATCATTTCATTCATCGTCCGATATGACTTAACGTTGGAGGTTTTCTCTTATCCTGAAAGATGAATGTCTGGTAACTCTAAGCTCTATGGACTCTGTACTCATTTAAACATCATTCCATTCATCGTCCGATATGACTTAACTCTGGAGGACGTAAGAGTACGCCCGGGTTTGATTTCCGTGGCCAGCCTACCGGACTCAAGGTTTTTTCGGAGGTTTATTACGTCGGCAGGTGAATGCTGGGTAGGTTAATTACATTCCTCGAATTTCTTGTCCCTTCATTTCATCTCCATTATCATTTCACAACATCTTTCTAGTGGTGTCTCTCAGGGTAGAAGTGTCGGCGGTAAACATCATCGTCCTCCGGTGGAACAGTCTCCGGCCTCCGAGCCCGCCTAATGGGACGTTTCAGGAACGTGGTTGAACGCGATGGAAAGCTCCGGGGTGCTTTCCTTAGAGCAATACCTGAAGTCTAACAAGCCCCCCTCTCCCATCAAATCAAGACGGATGGAAGTGGGTATGCTACTTACGCGCATCAACCCCGCAGGGAAGACTATCGAATAACCTCGGAGATCTAGCACACCTTCTACTAGCTCTGTAGCCTAGTACCCGGGATTTCTTAGGCATCCCTGTACCCAATCTCCCATGGGTATCGGGAAGCACTGCTCCCACGAGTCCAACCCAATCCGAACAACTCCCAACAGGAAGGGGATCGAATGTTCAGCTCAAGGTTCCTCTGGTAACGTCAGAGGTACCACGAGTGCTAGGGGTCCTCAACGCCCGCACCACAGAGCAGAAAGGAACGGACCTCCTCCCCTATGGAAGGTCGGAGGGATGTCGGGAGTATTCCTAGCTCTGACAAGGCGGCCTCCGGTCTCCATGTCGAACTGCGAATTGCTTTCGGGTCGCGATAGAAGGAATGCCGGTTGTACTGGACAGCCGGGTAGCTTCAAATTAATAACTGGTAGGGTCCCTGCCCTCTCTACTGTCGTGACTCTTTAGTTCGGCCGCCCTTTGTCTCCTCTCGCCTCAGCCTTCCTCCCGGAGGTGACCCACTTGGGGCTATAGACACAAAACTTCACTCTGGTCGACTACCGAATTCCTCTCCGTAGAATTCTACCATATCCTATACCTCAAAGAGTGGGTGATCTATATATTTAATAAATCCGGTTCAATCTCTGCGGATTTAAAAGAGTTTAAAGCAGAGAAAAAAATTGAAGAACATTTAACACTAAACTTAATGTATTTGTTGATAAATGTGCTTAGACCAGCAAACAGTTATGTTTCCTTTTGCGTGTGTTTCAGAACACGCCACTGGAAGCTCTGCTCTTGTGCAACAGCGGGAGGGTTCTTGGTGGAAAGAAGAAGAAAAAAGTGAGAATAGCTGCTCCGCTTTTCATTGTATCTTCAAGGACAACGTGGTAAAGTGCGTACGTAATGTTTGTTGTTGGTAGAAGGTCAATGTCTGTCAAAAGAATGTTTATGGGCCCAATAAAACCGTCCCTACTTCGAGAAGTAACTGTTCCAGAGTCATTATGAATGGCAAGGCATGCTACTGCGTCTATAGTGATCTTTGTACCTTTTGTTTTGTCTAGCACGTAAATACATACACAAAACAGATATTACATTACATGTAAAAGTTTGATACGAAGATCTTCCTCAAGGATTGGACACAAATGCCTCTTTCGGCTTCAAAATGTCTGAACATTATTTCATTGTTCTTCCTGGATGTTGAAATCACCTCACCTGCTTGGTACGAGGTTGGAAGAGAAACTTTGATAAAGTCATGGCCTGGTGTGTGTGTGTGTGTGTGTGTGTGTGTGTGTGTGTGTGTGTGTGTGTGTGTGTGTGTGTGTGTGTGTGTGTGTGTGGCCTGGTGTGTGTGTGACTTGCCAGAAAACAATTGAAGAAGAAAAATAAGTGTGGAAGAAGATTTTATAGACATTTTTAAAACTATCGATGTCTGTCATATCGGATACTGCATAGCAACAGTTGCATGTTCACATAACTCTCCTTCATACCAACTGTAAGGGCTATAGACAGAGGCAAGAGTTTTTGTTTTTAACGATTTTTTCCCGAATTTTTCCTTTTTTCGAGAATAATATTTTAGCAATAAATGACAAAATGTCTACTATTTTTAGTCTGCGTAGAAACATTTACATATTTCAAATTGCATAAATATAACTTTAATTTAACATTCATGTCTTCATAGCATGAAGCTAGAAGTCATGAAAAAAAATGTTTACAAATTTCCAAGAAGCCGCCGCCAAACTGCATAAATTGCTGTCACACTTCCGATATTTTCGTTCCCAAACATGAAAAAATTGGCTCGCAGGAACAAAATTTAGATGAAATGAGGAGGTCGTCATGGAGACAGAGGCATATTTTACAGAGCTTGTTTTTGGAGAGGTTAAAATGGCAGGAGGGTTGGGAGAAGTGTACGTAAAGTAAAGTGTACTCAGTAAAGCTATTAGAAAGCATGTACACTTTCAAGTCAATACAAACACAGAAGTATTTATATATTTGGGCACTATCAGCAGTAATAACGGCGAACCTTGTTATCTTGAAGTAAGATATAGAAAAGGAAAGGGTGCCATGACAACTTTCTCTATGCCTAAGAACCAATACATAATGCATGATAATGTCAAGTGCTGTCGTCATTTTGACGTAACTGCAAGGGTCATTAACTTTACTTATCTATGCGCACACCTGTACAACGCAGTACTAAAAATAACAAATAAAACGATTGTAGCTAGAACAAAAACTTCCGGGGTTGTCACTGAATTATGTTGTTATTAGTAGTTTTGTGTGTATAAACGAACATCATGCCTATTCTGTAAACCTTACTCGCTGTATGTTCTGTTGCACACTTCAATACGACTGTTGTACAAAATATTGTGACTGTTAGGGTTACTTACAACCAAAAGTCTGGCTTACAGAAATTTAGAGCACTCTTTATTGCAGTATTAGATATTTATTTATTTGTTAAGTTTGTAGCGGATATTTTATGTTGTTCTTGTGACATCTGCTAGCGTGTGTGTGTTTCGGTGTGATGGTTTGGATGTAACATTCAAGACATCCATAGAGTAAAAAAGTTTTTTTTTATAATTTTTTATTGATCGATCAGCAGTACAGTGCTTTACGGATCAGAGTGAAAATAAAGTAACAGTACAATAAGAACAATAACACTCAGGGGTAGGCTAGCAGGCCGCCCCCTAACTACATTAAGTTAGAACTCCAATAATACTCTCTGAGAAATTATATCAATATTGAAGATGTAAGACAGACATCAAGCGCTAGAATCACTCGAGTCAGAGGTATCACTTAGAAGCAGGTCGTGTGTTAGTCTCCTCTTCAAGCGCGAGGGCTGGCGCGTGCGGACGCCGATGTTATAATGCACAGCTCCTGGAACTTCTTGCAGAGTGGGAAAGAAACGAAGAGCGATCCTGCGAATGTAGCCGTGAAGAGGTAACAGTCCTAGTTCGTGATGGAGCTGCTGATCACGGATGAACCATGGAGCGTTGGTAGCGATGCGCATGAAGCGATTCTGTATGACTTAAAAACGACGCAGATGACATTTGTGTGCGGCCCCCCACACTTGGCAGGCATAAGTAATAAGCGGACGAACGAGTGATTTGTAGAGTAACAATGAAGACTGTAGGCCGAGGCTGGAACGGCGATGCAACAAAGGTGAGAGTTTTGAAAGTCGCCGGGAGGCCAGTGATATAAGACGATTGATATGAGCACGTCAGGTCAGTCGAGAGTCGAAAAGCACTCCTAGGTATTTAACGGGAGTTGTAGTGGGGAGCCAAGGGACATTGTTCCTGTAGAGACACAACGGAGTAAGCGGAGTACATCGGCGAAGAGTGAAGATTTTAGCTTCGGTTTTCTGAGGGTTCAAAGAGATCCGCCAATTGCTGAACCAACGAGTTAGGCGATCTAAAGAGAGCTGTACTACTTGTTGTGCCTGCTGGAGATTAACATGAGAATAATATAGCACTGTGTCATCAGTGTAAAGAGCTAAAGAAGTCGGAGCTAAGTCAGGAATATCAGAAATGTAGATATTAAATAGAGTCGGGGCCAAGATAGAAACCTGTGGGGCACCTGCGGTAATATTACGTGGTAATATACCATGGTTCATCCGTATTATATGAGTTCTAACTTAATGTAGTTAGGGAGCGGCCTGTTAGCCTATCCCTGAGTGTTATTGTTCTTATTGTACTGTTACCTTCTTTTCACTCTGATCCGTAAAGCATTGTACTGCTGATCGATCAATAAAAAAAATTATAAAAAATGGTAGGACGATTTCCGGGCCGACCTGGTGGGCTGACCGACCGTGGGGGTTGTCCTAGACTGCCGGAGAAGTTTCCTACTGTTGAATATTAGGGACCTTGCCCTCTACACTGTCGTGACTCCTTGGTATGAAAGGTTACAGATTTTGGCTATCACCATGGCGGTCCAGATTCGATCCCAGGCGACCGCAAAGTTAGACTTGTGGTGACAGCACGGCACTGGGGTGGGTTTTCTCCGGGATTTCCTGTTTTCCCCGTCATCTCATTCCACTGGTGCTCCATCTTCATCTCATGTATTATCAGTGTCACCGCCTGCGGTGCCGTATGTAGTAAAAGCGGACGTTAAATATTATCTCCTTATTTTTTTTAAATTTATTATCCATCGATCAACAAGTATGATTTAGAGATGTTTGATATAGAGAAACATAGTAACAAATAACAATTGAGGTAGCCATGAACTTTAAGTCTGATAGTTATCATTCGTCTGGGTTTTCTGTACTGGAGAGATCACTAAGGAAGAGGGCTGGCATTTTGCGCTTGAGGCGAGTTGGTTGGCGAGTGCGGGCGCCGAGATTGTAGGTAACAGCTCCTGAGACCTCCGAGATGGCAAAAGAAAGGTCGTGCCAACCGCCCGTTGTACTAGTGAACGGGTAGAAGACCAAAGTCGTGATGAAGTTTTTGGTTTCTGACGAACCATGGAGCATTTGTAGCTGTGGGGAGCACTCTGTTTTGTAGTACCTGCAGTCTTGCTGGTGCCACATAGGTAAAAATGGGACGGACTAGAGATGTGCAAAGAAGGATTCATAAGCAAGTGAGGTGCGGCTGTTGATTGCCGGGCAGACGCAAGTGTAACAAACCGACAGATGTGGGCGTTCCAAGTAAGTCTAGTGTCCAGTAGCACCACTGGTACACTGGTTGGCAACCCCGAGCAGCTGTAGTGAAGCAGGATCCCTATAAGGACGTTAAGAGAAGATCTTAACCTCTGTCTTGTTGCCGTTGAGGGAAATACGTCAATTATAGAACCAGTGAGAGAGTCAATACAGGTCAGTTTGCAGTTCGTCATTAGCATGGCAGATATTGGAGTAAGAATAAAATAGAGCAGTATCATCATATAAAGCCGTACAAATTGGAGCTATAGACTTGGGTCGTCCGCCCTTTGTCTTCTTTCACCTCATCCTTCCTCCCAGGTGTGCCCCACTGGAACGTATGTCACCCTGACGGTAGAATCGCGAAGCCGATGACAAATGATGACCGGTAGCGAGAGACAGTTGAGAGTAGAGTTAGGTAAAATAAACAGTTTTAAGGTTCTAGCAATTTTGTAATGGTGAACAGTGTATTTCGAGGAGAATAAAGTGTAGTTTTTGTGTTTCGTAACCTCGTTTTATTATTTCACGAACCCACAAAGTCACAATACGTACAATTGATCAAGACTGCTCGCAGTACCGATTCCCCTACGTACAGTGCAATAACCAAGAGATAAATAAGCGAATAACGTATAACCTGTTGGTGAATTCAAACAAAGAACAAGCAATATTTCTAAACTACTCTTACGGGTTTTCACTTACACAAAAACTATACAGAATGAACATCACTTCACTTTATATCCCCATAAAGTTCAAGATACAGTGCGATCCATATAAAGCTGAACTATTTCAATAGGCCATAATTTACCTTTGAAAGTTCGTAGAATGTAGAAATTTGTTTTAATATCTCAGTGACTTTGGGAGAATTGAAAACACTGATAATTGTTCACAATTTTCTTTGATACGACTGTAGACACTGAAGATTATATGAGTATCTTCAAGACATTTGTGGAGCAGCTGGATGATATCGAATTGAGAGCAAGATGGAGCAACGTGCCAGACATCTAATGACACCATGGAATTTGTAACCAGTTTCTTTGATAATCAAATAATCGCAAAAGGTTTGTGGCCTCAAGACCCTCTGACCAAACCTCACCGGATTTTTCTTGTGGGGTATCTAAAAAATAGGGTGTACAAGAATAGGCCACAGACAATTTATGTTCTCAACGAATGTATTCGAACCGAAATAAGTAACATTGGCGAGGATACTCTCCGTAAAACTTGAGAGAATATGGTGAGACAGGTACAAACATGTATAGATGCTGGTAGAGGACACAATTGTCCCTAAGTTGTACGTGTCTCCTATTATTGCTTCAAAAGTTTTTTTAGTTTTTTTTTTGTTTGTTTTTTAATTTACGTCCTCCAACTTTAAGTCATATTGGACGGTGAATGAATTGGGTGAAAAGATGCTCAAATGTGTACAGGGTCCATTGAGCTTAGAGCTACCCGTCATTCGTCTTTAAGGATAAGGGAAAACCCCGGAAAAACCTTATCCAGGTAACTCACCCTGACCGAGATTCGAACTCCGGACTTCTGGAACGTGAGGCAGACAAGCTACCATCTACGCTACAGAGGCGGGCTGCAAAGGATATGGTCTATTCGAATGGTTCAGGTTTATATGGATCACACTATATTCCATTTGTTGACACGTTAAACATATAGCATTTTAATCAAAATAATTACAGCCATTTTTAAGGAAATCTGTTTAAAAATATTCTAAGTTTATTCTGGGTTGCTTGGAAATTGCTAAATTTAAACACGAAATTCCAGTTTTTCCTTTCCTATTTACAGCCAAATGCGAAGATAATTTTCTAAAAACTGCTTCCTTCTTTATTCAAGGGACCTCAAAGCTCCTATTTCCAGTGAGAATTTAGTATTACATTTTTGTGTTGAGTAACTACTATACAAGTGAGCATATCATTTGTAACGTGTCGCAGATGAACAAAGAGCTTTGACGTTCAGCTAAATTTAGCAGTGATAGAAGAGCAATCAATAATGTTGCGTGAGTAATTGTCTGACACCGCAACAGACAGACAAGTTAACTGCTGCAATCAAGTTTACCTTATCATGGACGTCAAATACTTCCCATTTCTTTCTCTACGATCGTACAAATACATATTTCCCTATTTACTTTATGCTAATCAAGGTAAAGACTGTCTTATTGTTCAACAACAAAAGGGTCCATCACTAAATCCTTTTTTATTTCTGTTATTGGGAGAATGAAAGTCTACATACATGCAACAATAGTGCATGGGAAAACCAAAGCATACCTCCACAGATTACACATTACTCAAGATCCAACATGCATATGTGGAATAGGACAACAAATAATCAAACGTATAACATATGAATGTTTGGAAATAAAGCTACAAACAAAAATACTAATTAAGGAAATAGACAACTGACCACAAACAAATGACAGACTTACAGACAGTAATCTTTCACCAATTTACGAAATCAGTAAACTGATAAGATGATACAAAAGACTTGGACACTCATTATAATCACCAAGTTGCGAAGACAAGTGAAGTGCAGCAAAGTACACTGCAAATACCGAGAGGACAAACAAATAACACGTTAAATATAACTAACACCAGCAACCCACTATAATTATTCATACTAAAGCAATATACACAAGTTACTACGTAACTCTACTTGTAACTCTACACACTTCTCCCAGTGATGCTCCTATCTCTATAACCTGTCCAAATAGTACTCGCCGTTTTACAACATAGTCTCCTTGTTACTCTACACACTTCTCCCAGCGATGCTCTCATCTCTATAACCCGTCCAAATAGTACTCGGCGTTTTTCAACATAGTCTCCTTGTAACTCTACACACTTCTCCCAGCGATGCTCTCATCTCTATAACCCGTCCAAATAGTACTCGGCGTTTTTCAACATAGTCTCCTTGTTACTCTACACACTTCTCCCAGCGATGCTCTCATCTCTGTAACCCGTCCAAATAGTACTCGGCGTTTTTCAACATAGTCTCCTTGTAACTCTACACACTTCTTCAAGCGACGTTCCCATCTCTGTAGCCGTCCAAATAGTACTCGGCGTTTTTCAACATAGTCTCCCTGTAACTCTACACACTTCTCCCAGCGATGTTCCCATCTCTGCAACCCGTCCAAATAGTACACGACGTTTTTCAACATAGTCTCCCTGTAACTCTACACACTTCTCCCAGCGATGTTCCAATCTCTGCAACCCGTCCAAATAGTACTAGGCGTTTTTCAACATAGTCTCCTTGTAACTCTACACACTTCTCCCAGCGATGTTCTCATCTCTGTAACCCGTCCAAATAGTACTCGGCGTTTTTCAACATAGTCTCCTTGTAACTCTACACACTTCTTCAAGCGATGTTCCCATCTCTGTAACCGTCCAAATAGTACTCGGCGTTTTTCAACATAGTCTCCTTGTAACTCTACACACTTCTCCGAGCGATGTTCCCATCTCTGTAACCCGTCCAAATAGTACACGCCGTTTTTCAACATAGTCTCCCTGTAACTCTACACACTTCTCCCAGCGATGTTCCCATCTCTGCAACCCGTCCAAATAGTACACGACGTTTTTCAACTTAGTCTCCTTGTAACTCTACACACTTCTCCCAGCGACGTTCTCATCTCTGTAACCCGTCCAAATAGTACTCGGCGTTTTTCAACATAGTCTCCTAGTAACTCTACACACTTCTCCCAGCGATGTTCCCATCTCTGCAACCCGTCCAACTAGTACTAGGCGTTTTTCAACATAGTCTCCTTGTAACTCTACACACTTCTCCCAGCGACGTTCTCATCTCTGTAACCCGTCCAAATAGTACTCGGCGTTTTTCAACATAGTCTCCTTGTAACTCTACACACTTCTCCCAGCGATGCTCTCAACTCTGTAACCCGTCCAAATAGTACTCGGCGTTTTTCAACATAGTCTCCTTGTAACTCTACACACTTCTCTCAGCGATGTTCTCATCTCTGTAACCCGTCCAAATAGTACTCGGCGTTTTTCAACATAGTCTCCTTGTAACTCTACACACTTCTCCCAGCGATGTTCCCATCTCTGTAACCCGTCCAAATAGTACTCGGCGTCTTTCAACATAGTCTCCTTGTAACTCTACACACTTCTCCCAGCGATGTTCTCATCTCTGTAACCCGTCCAAATAGTACTCGGCGTGTTTCAACATAGTCTCCTTGTAACACTACACACTTCTCCCAGCGATGTTCCCATCTCTGTAACCCGTCCAAATAGTACTCGGCGTCTTTCAACATAGTCTCCTTGTAACTCTACACACTTCTCCCAGCGATGCTCCCATCCCTGTAACACGTCCAAATAGTACTCGGCGTTTTTCAACATAGTCTCCTTGTAACTCTACACACTTCTACCAGCAATGCTCCCATCTCTGTAACCCGTCCAAATAGTACTCGGCGTTTTTCAACATAGTCTCCATGTAACTGTACACACTTCTACCAGCAATGCTCCCATCTCTGTAACCCGTCCAAATAGTACTCGTCGTTTTTCAACATAGTCTCCATGTAACTGTACACACTTCTACCAGCAATGCTCTCATCTCTGTAACCCGGCCAAATAGTACTCGGTGTTTTTCAACATAGTCTCCTTGTAACTCTACACACTTCTCTCAGCGATGCTCTCATCTCTGTAACACGTCCAAATAGTACTCGGCGTTTTTCAATATAATCTCCTTGTAACTCTACACACTTCTCCCAGCGATGTCCTGAGCTCTGTAACCCGTCCAAATAGTACTCGGCGTTTTTCAACATAGTCTCCTTGTAACTTTACACACTTCTCCCAGCGATGCTCCCATCTCTGTAACACGTCCAAATAGTACTCGGCGTTTTTCAACATAGTCTCCTTGTAACTCTGCACACTTCTCCCAGCGATGCTCCCATCTCTGTAACACGTCCAAATAGTACTCGGCGTTTTTCAACATAGTCTCCTTGTAACTCTACACACTTCTCCCAGCGATGCTCCCATCTCTGTAACACGTCCAAATAGTACTCGGCGTTTCTCAACATAGTCTCCTTGTAACTCTACACACTTCTCCCAGCGATGCTCCCATCTCTGTAACCCGTCCAAATAGTACTCGGCGTTTTTCAACATAGTCTCCTTGTAACTCTACACACTTCTCCCAGCGATGTTCCCATCTCTGTAACCCGTCCAAATAGTACTCGCCGTTTTTCAACATAGTGTCCTTGTAATTCTACACACTTCTCCCAGCGACGCTCTCATCTCTGTATCCCATCCAAATAGTACACGGCGTTCTTTTTTCTGCAAAATAATTGCTCTTGAAGGTGATTGCCTCTTCATTTGACGATAATCTCTGTCCTCTGAGCGCAGTTTTGAGATGAGGGAGCAAAAAGAAGTTGCTCTGGCTAGATCTTGTGAGTTAAGCGGTTCAAACCGTAATTCGTGGATTTTCGTCATTGCAACCGCTGAGGTGTGAGACGGTGTGTCTTGGTGAAACAGGATTATCTTTTTCTGCAAGTTGTGCCGTCAGCTTGTCTGGTAATGATGCGTAGTATGCTCCTATAAGGTTTTTTTTTTTTTTCATTTTGAATGCAATCGATTAAAAGAACTCTATGAATATCCCAAAAAGAAGTCACCATTACTTTCTCAGCAGAAAAAACAGATTTTTTGGTTTTGTTTTTTGTTTTTGAGCGTGTTCCCCCTTTGCAGTCAACTGCTTGGACTGTATTTTTGTTTCGGGCATATAATGGTGTATACAACTTTCATCTACAGTAATTAATCGGCGCCAATACTCGGATTAATTTTGCCTAAACTGCGACAATAGAGCGTTGGAAATGTTCATTCGGGCACGTTTTTGGTGTAACGTGAGCAAACGCGGCGCTTAACGCGCGAACAGCTTTCTCATGTCTAGATGTTGATTTAATATGTGAGAAACATGTTGTTTTGACATGTTCATAGCCTCTGCTATCTCTCTTACTTTAATTCGACGGTCGTCTAGTCCAATTTAGTGAACTTTGGTAATGTTTTCGTCAGTAGTTGTAGTTTTTGGAAGTCCCGAACGTTCATCGTCTCCCAAGCTCTTACGGCCACGTTTAAATTCAGCTGCTCAACATTTCACTGTGGTAAATGATGCTGCAGAATCTTCATATAGAGAATCCAACTCATCTTTGATTTGCGTAGGCGTATTTCCTTTCAAAAACAAATATTTAATGACAGCTCGATACTAGATTTTGTCCATTTTCATAGAAATACTCACAACAACTCACTCAAATGACTTTTACATGGCAACTGAGCGTCCAAAATGGCTGAAACTTCAATGAATAACTGTTAACAGATGAGCAACGAAATTTACTAGCTTTTATTTACAAGTGCTGCCATTTCATGTTGAGGTCGGAAACTCTTCAGCCCACCCTCGTATGGTACTACTATTTGAAAATCAGAATTATTGTTGTAATATATATTATCGACAAGTTTTCTATGTAGGATTAGGCAAATGATCGCATTATTTCACATAGGTACTTGTAAGTTGATTACCATTATTACTTCCAGATGCTCTTTTGTTGTTGGGTCATATGATATAATTGTTTACCTGACTCTTTCCCATCACTCAGAGATAATCCACATATCTGCTGTAGGATAACGCACGTTCTTACCATGGCGATCTCTCGGTTAATGTATTAGTTTTATCTGTTGAAGCTTTTTCAATAGTTCATTAACTACAGGATGACCGTAGCGCATTTACTTTTACACGATAAACAGCTGTGTAATTAATTACTTTTTGTAGTTAAAATAAAATTTCATATTAGCCTAACCTAACTGAATATTAAGTATAAGACAATAAATACTGCACTTTGTGATCATTTGCGTTCACTCGTGTCTTCTATTACTTCCAATGCTCCTTTATACGGGGAATGCTTCATTCTTTTCTTCTAAAAAGTACATAAAATTCTCAGACTGACTTATTTATTTACTTTAATGTCCATCATTTTCTGAACTAAACAAAACAAGCACGTTTTTTATTTCTGAGACAATTGACTGTAGTTTGTTCATTAACTCCATGTTCACAGAACACCAAACTTATACTCTTAAGCATTAAGAAACAGCTGTCAAACTGCCATAGAGATTTATAAACTTGTAGGTATTACTAGTGGACTCGCGCATGCGCAGAAGAACCTTTCTACGCCGTGCAACATTTGCTAGAGAATGCGATGTGACACGGTAAAAAAGCTGTGCAGGAAAGAGATACAACTGATAGGATTTTTGTATGAACTGCATGGGAACGTGGCCAAGAGCATATAGACACAAGCTCTAGGTTAAACGGAAACTTCCAACGGAAACTTAAAGTAAGAAAGGAACTTGCTTTTTGTTCTAAGCAAGTAAATCATTTAGAGTTTTCTTGCTTCTCAGCGCTGCGTCTTTTCATTTGTAGTGAAAGAAGAAGATTTCAATGGAAACAGCAAACATGCAAAGACAAACAGAAACAAAGAGATGAGATCCGACGATGTAAAGGAAATCGATGAAGTCATTGAAACTGTTCTAAGGACAAGACAGAATTGTAATATCATTAGGTACTTGGGAATATTGTTCCAACGCTAATTAATTATAGATTAATTATAAAATACACAATACCTGCTTATATTACAATAAAACCAACCAGAGTTATTGTGAGTAACCGAGCGGCATGACTCAGGCGGTTTCGTATGAGTTTCGGGTGGTACGGGTTCGATTCCCGTGGCCGACCTCCTGACCCATGGGTTTTTCGGGGTTTTCCCGTGTCGCCAGGCGAATGCTAGGTAGGACAATTAAATCCCCCGAATTTCCCATCCCTCCATTTCATCTCCATTATCACATCATCTTTCATCTGGTGGTCTCTTTTAGGTTAGAAGTGTCAGCGGGAGTCTCGGGGGTGCATGCTCCTCCACAGAGCGATCTCCAGCCTCCTTAGTGGGTTGTTTCAGAAGCACAACAGATGGGATGCCGGTTGTATTGAACTGCTGGGAGTTTCAAACTCGTAAATGGTACAGACCCTGCCTTCTGCTCTGTTCTGACTTCTTTGGGACGGCCGCCCTTAGTCTCCTCTCACCTCATCCTTTCTCTTGGTGATGTCCAACTTGGGTCTAGGTACAAAAGATCAATCTAGTAGAATTGCCGTATCTCCTCCTTATTTCCTATCCGAGTAGGAATGAGAATATTAGGAAAAAGTAACATCTGTTGCACTATCTCTTTCTCTCAAAACGTATTATTCTGTTTTATGTTAATAGAGTTCTGGTTCAATGCAGCTCCAGAGAAACCTACCTCAGGGTGCGCATTCAAAAAAAGGATGCCACTTGTATCTGACTTTTAAACTTTTAATATATAATGTTCACTTTAACGGAGAAGTTGCCGATCAATGGAAACTAATTTATAATTATCCGACCTTAACATATTTGAATTGTATATTACGAGATACCTCGTGGTTCTATCCTTGAGGCAAGTACGCGATCCGACCACAAGTGTTCAAGATTATGCCCAGAATGTCCTACTCATTTACCAAAATTTTCCTAATCCTCCCTGAGATAATTATTTTAATCACACACTCCTAAATATTGTCATTCCAATTTTTTTGTTGAATTTTTATTTCAATTGCTCAGCACAGTTGGTGCTATACAAATTGTGGAGCTATATACATAATATACATAATAAAATTAAAGTATACAGGAATAGAGGATACTCACATTAAGGGTATGTATGACTGAAATTTCATGAAAATCGTGAAAATAACGACTTTTTTATTTTAATTCTATAAAATAATTTAGACATTCCAGAATGTGAAAAATGCATAATTTGCCTCCGGACGCCATTTTTAAATGCTTATTTAAATGTCGGTGGCCTTTAAACTCTGTCAGAGTCACGCCCTCTTTTGCCTACATCCACATTCTTTGTCTGTTTTCCGTTCTTAAATTTTCAATTCAAAAAAAGAAAAATAAGACTTTAGAAGACAAAATAGTTCCTAAAATGTAGCCAATATATCAGAGGCTGGCTTCTACAACATTACTAGAGAGGTGCAAAACAGGAAAAACACAGAATGCCAATGAATCTTTGCATCATGTCATATGGAATAAGTGACCAAAGGAAGTTTTCATATCAAAACAAAAATTGGATCTTGCTGTTATTAAAAGCATCAGTGCGTTTAACATGGGTAGTCTTGTCATTGGAGCTGCAGCAAAATATCAGAGGTGAAAGTGTAGTAGACTCAGCAAGGAAAACTCAGTGCAGCGAGATCAGACTCGTATCCTGCAAAGCAAGAAGCTAAGTTGTGCAGAAGAAAAGCAACATCTAAAGAAGAAAAAGATGGAAAAAGCAGCAACAGAGGAGAGGAAAAAGAAATCTGAGGGTCCAACCTATCAGCCTGGTGGAATTTAATGTGAGTTATGCAATCAAATCTTTAATCGCTGTTTTCTCAATGTTCATATTTTCAGCATTTTTCTTCCTGTAAAATGCTCCTTGCGATGTAGTTTTTGTACTACATTCATGAAATTTCCTACACAGGTTCAGAATATCATGAGGAATGGAAATTGCCGTAGGTTTTATTATGAAATGTATATAAGCATATATTTTTAATTTTCAAACACAAAACTTACAGTTTTTTTAAGACAAAAAAAAATATTTGTAAATTAAAAAATTTTGTGACCTAAACTAAAGGAGACACAGAAAAACACAGAGCAATTTCAAAAAGTATGTGTATTATGAACATAGGGTTAAAATATTAGACCAAAATTCAAAATATTTTGTCGCAAGGGACTTTTTTAGTGACGTAACAAACAACATACAAAATTTATCATAATTTCTAAACTGCTGGAGAAAAATGGTTTAAATTTAGGTTGTAACATGTTTACAATATACTACACCTATGGTGTAAATTTGGAGAAGCTAGCATTATTAGTTCAGAATTTGAAAATTTCAGTCATACATACCCTTAAGAGTCCTCAAGCAAACTGGTCTGATTAGTGTATAAATTAAATAACTTCTGCATTACATAATAAATAAACATTATAGAAATAAAACGTCCTGTGGCAAGCGTGCCTTCAGTCTTGGTGCAGCATCAAGGCGACGTCCCAGTTGGAAGAATAAAGCACCTGATACATAAGGAAGGTGAGCAAAGAATCGTTGTAGAGATGTACTCAATAATGCTGACTATGTCCAATTCTCTATGAAGCTGTGCATTCCGGATGTACCACGTGGCGTTCACAGACAATCGTAATATCGTGTTTTGAAACACCTGGAGTCGGTGAAGCACATCCCCATACAGGACTGGCATATAGAAGAAGTGGTCGTTGAATACTCTTGTATAGTAGCAGCGTACATTCGACTCGTAAAGAGGATTTGCGGTTGAGTATGGGATACAACTTGTGAAGACGAGCATAGCCTTGATTTAGTTTGTTTTTGATATGTGTACTCCATGTCAACCGACGTCAACCAAGATATTTGACTGCACAATCAGAAGGTAACCAGGGGACTTCCGTGTTATACAGATTCCAATTTTGATATTGTAGATTAAGTGATAACTGAAAGGGTTAATACAAATTTAAAATTATGAGAAATGTTAATTGAGTGTTACGTTGGTCGTTAATGGTGACGTGAACTAATAAACAATTTAAGTTTGAATTTATGAGTCACTATGTTTACACTCAGTCTTCACTTGTTGTTGTATAGTTGAAACGTTTTCAAGATCATTCGATCTCATCCTCAGCTGTTTGGTGACTAAATGAACCTCCCTCTTCTTCCACTACTACGGAGCTCCGATCACTCTGCCATCTGGTGTTAGGGGCACTAAGTTTTAATACTTCATTTAATGCCGGGATTTCAAAATTTATAACTTTATCACGGTTTTTGTTTATGAATATTTTTTCCCAAATATCCAATTCTATGGGTGTACTTAAAGATTTTAACAGTTTAATGTTGTGGCCAATGTTGTGGTTTTCTGTCCAAAAATGGTGTGAAACTGCAGATTTTTCTGTTTGTTTGAACTTAATGTTCCTCTGGTGTTCTTTTTGCCTGGTTAACAAGTTTCTCTTAGTTTTTCCTATGTAGCTTTTTTCACAGGTTTCACAATTAATCTGATAAATTCCACTTTCGCCTATTTTAGCAGACCTATACATGAGCTATTTTGAAACACACATAGTAAAGGCATTCCCACAGATTTATAAATTTTGGCAGAGATATACTGATGATGCTTTTGCTATCATTCCGGAAAAACTTAGAGAAGATTCTCTAAAGTTACTAAACCTGCAAGATAATCACATCCAATTTACTATGGAAGTAGAAAGAGACAACACCCTACCCTTTTTGGACCTCAAGATAACTAGAAATCGTCATGGTGTAGATTTTGGAATATACAGGAAGCCCACACACACATAGATAATTACATAAAGAAAAATGAATACATGCCTTTAGAAGTCTAATTCACCGGCTATACAACATCCCACTGAGTAAGGAGGAATTTTTGAAAGAACAACAACACATAAAAGACATAGCGGTATTAAATGGATTCAACCCAGCCATCATAAGGAACATGATGAAGAGGAAAGAAAAACTGAAGATAAGATCAAACAATACCAGTCTCACACCACTTAAAAATACAAATTGGCAATATAGAAAATTCACCTACCATCCATGGGCTTTTAGAAAATTTGAACGAATCTTCAAAAGACTAAACTTAAAACTAGCACCCCAAAACAAATTCAGTCTGAGGAACCTGCTAAATAAACCACTAAAAAATACAATCCCCAACAATTTGAAATCAGGAATTTATCAGATTAATTGTGAAACCTGTGAAAAAAGCTACATAGGAAAAACTAAGAGAAACTTGTTAACCAGGCAAAAAGAACACCAGAGGAACATTTAGTTGAAACAAACAGAAAAATCTGCAGTTTCACACCATTTTTGAACAGAAAACCACAACATTGGCCACAACATTAAACTGTTAAAATCTTTAAGTACACCCATAGAATTGGATATTTGGGAAAAAATATTCATAAACAAAAACCGTGATAAAGTTATAAATTTTGAAATCCCGGCATTAAATGAAGTATTAAAACTTAGTGCCCCTAACACCAGATGGCAGAGTGATCGGAGCTCTGTAGTAGTAGAAGAAGAGAAAGGTTCATTTAGTCACCAAACAGCTGAGGATGAGATCGAATGATCTTGAAAACGTTTCAATTATACAACAACAAATAAGTGAAGACTGAGTGTAAACATAGTAACTCATAAATTCAAACTTAAATATGAAGAATACTTCACTGTTAATAATGCTTCTGCTTTTAATATTTATAATAAACAATTATTATTTACTCGTTATAGCAATGACGAAATCAATAAACTTGGACTAACAAGAAGTTACCGTCATTCTGTGTCGGCACAGATTAAAGTTGTGCAGATAATATTTTAAGTAATGTTTTGGGCTTTCAGAAGGTCTGTGCCGCGTTTGTTGACACCTGATCAAAAGTTGTAAAGAAAAACTGTCTCTGTTAATAATTTGGAGCTCTACTGTAAAATACCCAATGAATTTTTGAGACGGCTTGTTATCATGTATGAAACTTGCATACATCACTACACTCTAGAAAGTATATCACAGTCAAAACAGCTGATTGTGCCAGGTGAACCAACTCCAAAAGAATACAAAGTCAATTTTGTCAGCTAACAAGTTTATGGCGAGTGTTTTATGGAATTCACAGGGAATTATTTTTATTGATTACTTGGAAAAGTATAAAAGTATCACTGGTTGCTACTGCGCAAGCTTACTGCAACGTTAACAAAAAATATTGTTTCTTCACGACAATGCTCCCGCCGATCTTTCAGTCATTACAATGGGAAAAATGTGTGAATTAAAGTTCCAATGGCTTGAATATTCATCCTGTTCGTCAGATCTAGCACCCAGTGACTACCACTTGTTCTCGAATTCCAAAAAATGTCTTGAAAGACGAAGATTTCACAACAACGAGGAGATCATTGATGCGGTAAAATGATATTTTGAGGATCATAATAAATCACACTACAGAGATGGTTTAATTGAATTAGAACAACGACATGACAAATGTACTAGACGTTCTGGAAATTATGTTCAGAAATAGAGAAAATCAATTTTTTGTGAGGTCCGCGAATTATCAGTCTAATACTCGAACTTTAAGATAAACATTTGAATACGCACACCGAACATTAAACTCATGCATGTCCAGCTTCTCAATTGTCGTAGTTGAGGTTATTGCACGCTATCACAGTTTTATTAAAGTTGCATGCAATCCTGCCATTCAAAACAATGCACTCACACTTCTAAAACACTGCCACGTGAGATTCGACTGCTGCACCTTGGTTATTACGTCAGAACACCACAGATATCAACTATATCAGATTTGTAGCTTCAACATCTTAAAACATGAATATCTTCAGAAAATCTCTCCATACGAAACTAGGCTTTTAGCCAATATTTTAAATTCATGGCCGGGATTTGAACCACGGATCTTCTGGTTTCCGTCCAGCCGCACTACCATTGTGCTACTACGGCCAACGTGCCGATATGACATTAAATTCTCCAACTGACTCATATTTTCCCGGTAAACCACTTAGGAGTTCTCATAAACACATGAGACAACTACCTTAATGGCGACTTACTATGCTGTAAGTACTTTAAGGCCCGGGTTTTATAGTAAACCACTAGGAGTTCTCATAAACACATGAGACAACTACCTTAATGGCGACTCACTATGCTGTAAGTACTTTAAGGTCCGGGCTTTATAGTAAACCACTAGGAGTTCTCAGAAACACATGAGACAACTACCTTAATGACGACTTACTATGCTGTAAGTACTTTAAGGTCCGGGCTTTATAGTAAACCACTTAGGAGTTCTCATAAACACATGAGACAACTACCTTAATGGCAACTTACTATGCTGTAAGTACTTTAAGGCCCGGACTTTATAGTAAACCACTAGGAGTTCTCATAAACACATGAGACAACTACCTTAATGACGACTTACTATGCTGTAAGTACTTTAAGGCCCGGGCTTTATAGTAAACCACTAGGAGTTCTCATAAACACATGAGACAACTACCTTAATGACGACTTACCATGCTGTAAGTACTTTAAGGTCCGGGCTTTATAGTAAACCACTAGGAGTTCTCATAAACACATGAGACAACTACCTTAATGACGACTTACTATGCAGTAAGTACTTTAAGGCCCGGGCTTTATAGTAAACCACTAGGAGTTCTCATAAACACATGAGACAACTACCTTAATGACGACTTACCATGCTGTAAGTACTTTAAGGTCCGGGCTTTATAGTAAACCACTAGGAGTTCTCATAAACACATGAGACAACTACCTTAATGACGACTTACTATGCTGTAAGTACTTTAAGGCCTGGGCTTTATAGTAAACCACTAGGAGTTATCATAAACACAATAGTTAATTAACCTAATAGTGGTTAACTATAAAGCCCGGGCCTTAAAGTACTTACAGCATAGTAAGTCGTCATTAAGGTAGTTGTCTCGTGTGTTTATGAGAACTCCTAGTGGTTTACTATAAAGCCCGGGCCTTAAAGTACTTACAGCATAGTAAGTCGTCATTAAGGTAGTTGTCTCATGTGTTTATGAGAACTCCTAGTAGTTTACTATAAAGCCCGGGCCTTAAAGTACTTACAGCATAGTAAGTCGCCATTAAGGTAGTTGTCTCATGTGTTTATGAGAACTCCTAAATGGTTTACCGGGAAAATATGAGTCAGTTGGAGAATTTAATATCATATCGGCACGTTGGCCATAGTAGCACAATGGTAGTGCGGCTGGACGGAAACCAGAAGATCTGTGGTTCAAATCCCGGCTATGGCATTGAATTTTTCAGTCTGACTCTACGTTTCCACAATTTAGCCTGCACACGGCCAGTGTGAAAGAATAATTAATTTCCATTTTAAATTCATTTTCATTTTCTCAAAAATATTTGACTACGTTGAATAATATACTGCACATTTAAATTATAATAAGACAAAATGCATACCGAAAATTTTCTGGTAAAGTCCGTTGGTATCTTCCAAAGATACAACATGAAGAAAATCCGACCAACCAGGATAACTTGTACGTGGAGCATTTTCTGAAAGCGTATATTTTTTTTTATAAAATAACGGTAACGATTTTGATTAAAATGGCATTATGCTTAAGATATTTTTATCACAAATGAAATTTATATTTTGAATGTAAATTTATATTGAGGAATTAATCCTTTTAAATACATTACTCCGGTATATGGGTGATTTTTTATTAATTAGAGCCAACGAAAAATTCAATGCCATGGCCGGGATTTGAACCACGGATCTACTGGTTTCCGTCCAGTCGCTCTGACCCTTGAGCTACCATGGTCAACGTGCCTTCCTGACATTAAATTCTCCAATTGACTCATTATATTTTTCATTATATTTCTACGATAAAAATCCTGGTAATTAAGTACTTCATAGTAAGTCGCCACAAGTAGTTGTCTCAAATATGAGAACCTTAAGTGGTCCACCGGGAAATATAATGAGTCAATTGGAGAATTTAATGTCAGGAAGGCACGTTGACCATGGAAGCTCAAGGGTCAGAGCGAGTGGACGGAAACCAGTAGATCCGTGGTTCAAATCCCGGCCATGGCATTGAATTTTTCAGTTGGCTCTAATTAATTATTTTTTGATTTTTAACGACTGTCTCCTGAAGTCTCCTTCATTCTGAAACACTTTTGTATAACTGGTGTATAGAATAAAATGTTACTACACAAAAAATGCAGATTTACTTAAAGTACACAAATTATGCCCTTTATTTTATTTATTTATTTACTTATTTATGTAAAAATTGGAATAAAACATTTGCTGGATATTTCTCGTCATTTGAGTTTTCCAACAATTATACTTCTCTGAAATAAAACGTCGTTGATTTTTCTACCTCTTGGACATGCAAAGAGAACAGAATTTCAAAGCCATCGCAAAGCGCCCAAAACATTTGACTATCATTAAGTCTGTTTACGTAGAGATGCACTGAAAGTGAAGAGAGTTGCGATGCGCCGTTGTTGCGGGCAGATACCTGTAGTGCCGTTAGCCGGCGTGCGGTGTGCAGTACCCATGAAGGCTGGTCGTTGACCCCTGCTCCGTTACCTTTGAGCGTAACACCCCGACCTGGGGGCGGTACTACCGTTACAGCCTAGCTCACGTGCTGCGACCTTCCTTTCCTGCCTAGGTCAGGCACTTTCTCACCCTCACAGCCTTGAACTTCGGGCTTCCTGCCATCTTCCTAACAAATTCCTTTATATTTATGTTTTGTGACTTCATTGTCCTCTACTTTGATCAAATAGTTTGTTAATTATTGCCATTCAAAATGAATTTGACTATAGAACATTTATGGACTATGATTGCTACTCTTTTTTAAGAGTAAACAATGTGAACATGTACTTAGAAATGCATTTGGCAAGTAGCCCTACCTAAGAGAACAATTTATTAAAAAACATGGGTCAGGTAGATCGGGAATCGAACGCGGACCTCCATAGACGAAACCACCTGGGCCGTGTCACTCGGTAAGTATGTACCTATAGAAGAGAGAGTAAAGATGAAGTAATTTACTTATTTATTTATCTTACATTATTCCTAGTTTGTAGAACATGCAGTACGGGGACTTAATCTTCATCCTTTATCTTGGAAAGGTCCCTGCAACTTAATGAGATATCCCATACTTTATAGTGGTCTTCCTCTAGCAATGAAGGAAACCGTATATCTTTCTCCTCACTTCTATTTCTATCTTACTTTCTGTAATGAGAGACACTAACAAGGGAACATTCTATGAAAGGAATAACGTCATTATATTATGTAGACCGGCTTTCACGTTTTTTATAAAACACTTTTTGCAAATGAAATCATTTTGTCAAAGGAACTAAAAATATCGCTGGAAATTTATCAAAGACAATGAGATATTTGATAATGCGACTTTCTCATATGGCGGGACGATATACTATTTCTCAATACTTGTTTACTGAATTGTCTTCTTGTTGCCAGTTTTCTGTGTATAAACCAATTTCGATTTTTCTCATCATTTTGAGATGTTGTGCTGACAGCAACAGGATACCCGTGCATTCCTCAAAGCCTCCGTAGACTTCACCTGTATGAATGTAGCATGCTTCTTTAAATTTGTTCATTTGTGTAACCCACCAAAGTATGAACACGTATTTCTGCATATTTTTATACTCTGTACGTACATAGGTTCCAAGGGACACAATGTTTAAGTCCAAATCAGTATAACACGGTAATTTTAATTAAAATCGGGTTAGGGTAGGTAACGAAGGGCCTTGATCTATGTATACAACTCTGGGAGAAGTTGGCAACACAAGTGTTAGAGTTCCCTAACGTTTACTGGCTGGACCACACGATCTACCCAAACCGCTGGGGGTTTCCCTACACCGGGAACCAGGAGAAGCTGGACTGGGCATTGAGGCTCAAATTGTCACTCTCTGACGGAGAAAACATCATCCCAGCATTCGTGTTGCCGACTAGGGACACCCACAGAAAAACACAACGGTTCCACGAATGGAACCCGGAAACTAGAAGAAAATAGTTCGGCAAGTGTTAACGTGGGTTCGTGAGTTCGTGGTGCTCAATGTTATACTACATTTTCTTCACTTACAGGCTCATGGTATGTGGACATATGTAAGTCGGAAGAATTTGAAATGAATAGAGGAGTAAAACAAGGGAAAGCTTGAGCCCATTGTTGTTTATTGTATACATGGACCAAATAATTAAACAATGTAAAAGAACAACCAAACGAATGAAAATAGGAAATTACAACATGAGTCTACTTTACATATAAACTCTAGTTTATGCAGATGACATCTTACTAATGACCAATAGTGAAGAACAACAGAGTGGGCCAATACATGAAAAGGTAGAGACTTGGAAGTGTAGGTAAATAAAAGTAAAGTAATGCATGAAACAAAAGGAGCACATAGAAGTGTAAATAACGAATGGGTGTGCGAAGAGAATGTAGACTTCCATTGTATATTATATTATAGTCAGACAAAGATATGGAGAGAGCAGGCCTGGCTACGTAAATGGGACAATTTAGGGGGTGAAGTAGTAATTAGAAAAAATTTGTCAGTAAAAGAAGAAAAGAACAGGAGAAATATAGGGAATTATTTAGGGAAAGTTAAAAGGAGATGGCTAAGAACAAATAATAGAAAAATTTAGATTAGGATAGGTGAAATGGCAAAATGTGTAAAAAGGAGTAGAAGGCTTCCAATACACAAAAACCTAGGGTTAGGTGTATGGGGACAATGGCAAGTAATAGTAATAGTAATTTATTTCCTCTTACATCAACAAATGGAAATACAAAATCAAGATTACAATTATAAAATCCATACTGAAATATGCCATATATTCCTAAATCCTGATAATCCTATCATGTTATCATGTTGCCCACCATTGAATAGTAATTCGGTCTCCATACACCTAACCCTAGGTTTTTGTGTATTGGAGGCCCTCTGCTCCTTTTTACACTTTCTGCCATTTCACCTATCCCACTCTACATTTTTCTCTTAATTGTTCTTAGCCATCTCTCTTTAACTTTCCCTAAATAATTCCCTATATTTCTCCTGTTCTTTTCTCCTTTTACTGACAAAATTTTTCTAATTACTACTTCACCCCCCAAATTGTCCCATTTACGTAGCTAAGCCTTGCTCTCTCCATATCTTTGACTACAATTTAATATACAATGGAAATCTGCATTCTCTTCTCCACACAATGGACATTTATCTAGCTCCCTCTCTTGACCTATACCTTTCAAGTTTCTCACTCCTGTTCTCGCCCAAGCAAAACCTTCTCGTCCTAACTTACTACATATATCTATATATCCTTCCCTCCCCCAGGTTGTTTTAATTTCTCTATATAATCTTAGTGAGCTTTTGTCACTTATATTGGCAAAAATGTCTTGTCTGTCAATATCTTCTAATCTTAGCTTAACTTCTTTACAGAAGCCTCTATACCCATACTCTGCATTTATCCAAGAATGACCCATACCTATCTGCTTTAACAAGTCATACATTTTATGTGCCCAAGACCCATCCCAGTTACTTCTCTTTTGAATATGAAAACATTCTTTAATTATATTGCCATCTTCCAAGTTAGTGATTCTGTATAAATATTTCATTGCCCTTGACAAGATTTTAATTTTAGTAGAATGCTTGCCTAGTTCTAATTGTGCTGCCCCATTAGGTGATGCTATTGGTAATCCCAATATGTATTTACAAAAGGATCTATGCACTCTATCAGTCTCTCTCCAAGCCTCATCTATTCCCCAAACCTCTGATCCATGTAACATTCTATTTTCTACTACTGCCGCATAGATCCTCTCCATTCCAGAATCGCCCACCAGGCCGGCTCGAAGAGCGGACAGTCCCGCCGGAGGAGAAACTCTTCACTCAGAGCGCTGCGAAACCTTAGCACTCGTGGTATCTCTGACGTTATCACAGGAACCTCGGGCCGAACATTCGAGCCGCTGCCGAATGAGCGTTTTTCGAATTGGGTTGGACTCGGGGTGCTGTGTTCCCGATAACCATGGGAGACTAGGTACTTCCGACCAGGCTTCGGCCACCCGGAGGTGGCAGAGGGTTGCCTAAAAGGTCCAGGATACTCAGTAGAAGGTGTGCTAGATCACCGAGGTGGTTCGGTAGTCTTCCCTGCGGGGTTGACGCGCGTAAGTGGCGTATCCACTTCCACCCGTCTTGTTGATAATGGGGGAGGGACTTTCTAGATCCAGGTATTGCCCTATTGGAAAGCACTCCAGAGTTTTCATCGCTCTTGGGAGATAGAGGCCGGGATTGCGAATTAGGATTTCATTACGAAGGGGATTCGTACGTAGGCTGCCATGCTGGGTCTATTGTTCCCATGTCTCCAAGTGGCGCAACTCCAGGAGGAAGGATGAGGCGAAGGAGACAGAGAGTGGCCAACCCAAGGAGCCACGACAGTACAGAGGGCAGAGTCCCTACAGTTTACTTAGATAGAAACTTCCCCCGACAGACCAGGACAACGAACACGCTCCCCTACTGCGGGACGGCAATGAGTCCAGCAGCCGAGCCCCAAAGGTCCCAGGCAGGCGATCCGAACCCCAAAGGTCCCTGGCTGGCGGTCCCGAAATGGTCCCAGCAGAGGAGCTGAGGCCGGCAACCGACCTACCGGAGGAAGAAAGAGTTTTCCTCAGAGAATATCGAGGTTTTCGGTAGTCTTCCCTGCGGGATTGACGCGCCCAAGAGGCGTACCAACCTCCAGCCGTCTTGGCGTTGTATTCGATGGGGGCTTTTTAGACTGAAGCTATTGCCCCACGGAGAGGCCGCCGGAATTTTCTATCGCTCCCGGGTAGAAGGAGGCCCAGGTCCTTGGTCCTAAGGGTCCAGGAATAATGGGAGTACAACCTCTGGCGTTAAATAAACAAATGTGGCGAGCCCATTGTTGATGGAGGTGGCGCGGGCGACTAGTTCAAAGAGACAGGCGTGCAGTGTGTAGATAAAAGCTCGCCAAAATGGCGGGGGAAAAGAGGTCTCGAGTGTTGGAGAACATTCCGGAATGTGAGTAATCTATAAAAAAGAGGAGCCTGCCCGTCAAAGGAGTCAGTTGTTAATTGAACTCGCGTTTGTGAAGAGCTGTTTGTTTGTAGTCGATGACCTTGCAAGTTGTACTGTGTACGAAGTATGTTTCTACGGAAATAAAGAACAATTTTTGGTGTTTTTACCCTGTACTTTTGATTTCACGAACCCAAAAAGTCACAAGTGAGACCTACCGTCATGGAGGCTGCATTGAGTCTAACCTGATGAAGGAGGCACTGGAAAGACTTGGGGTGCTCAAGACCCGCACAACACCCCTACACCCGCAGTCGGATGTCATGATTGAGAGGTACATGAAGACCTGGAAGAACATCTGAGGAAGGTCGTGGGTAGCCATCAGCGAGACTGGGACGTCAAGGTGGCACTGTTCTTGCTAGCCTACCGCTCGTCTACACACGACACCACTGGGATGACGCCAGCCAGCTTAATGTTCGGCCGAGAGTTACGCCTCCCTTGTGACCTGGCTTTTGGAGGCCCTCTGGACGCAAAACAGCCAGCGACCGAGTATGTGAAGAACCTGGTGGGCCATCTCCACGACATGCATGAGATGGCTCGCCAGAACATCCAGAAGGCAAGCGACCATATGAAGGCCCGTTACGACAGGTAAGCCAGCAGCTAAGGGTTCCATCAGGTTGACCAAGTCCGGTTGTACCGCCCAACCCGGACCAAGGGACGATGCCCGAAGCTTCAGCAAGGACCGTACCGGGTGGTGGAGAGGATTAACGACGTGGTCTACCGCATCCAGAAGGTGCCCCGATGAATGATGTTGGTGGTACACCTGGATCGCCTGGCTCGCTATGATAGTGCTGTTCGGGACGATCAGTCTTGAGGAGGGAGCAGTGTCGCGAGCCTATTGTTGATCGAGGCGGCGCGGGCGACTAGTTCAAAGAGACAGGCGTGCAGTGTGTAGATAAAAGGTCGCCGAAACGACGGGGGGGGGGGGGGAGACACGGATTTCTCGAGAGTCCTATTTCTTTGTTCTAGCCGTCTCGATTGTTGGAGAACATTCCGGAGCCTGCCCGTCAAAGGAGTCAGTTGTTAATTGAACTCGCGTTTGTGAACAGCTGTTTGTTTGTGCTCGATGACCTTGCAAGTTGTACTGTGTATGTGACGTAATTCTGAACTGCTGTGTACGAAGTGTGTTTCTACGGAAATAAAGAACAATTTTTGGTGTTTGTAACCTGTACTTTTGATTTCACGAACCCACAGTCACAATATCAACCTGCCATGAGCTGCCGAGACTCCCGCCGACACTTCTACCCTGAAAGAGACCACCAGATGAGAGATAATATGAAATGATATTGGAGATGAAATGGAGGGACAGGAAATTCGGGGGATGTAATTAACCTACCTAACATTCGCCTAGCAACCCGGGAAAACACCCGAAAAAACCTATGGGTCAGGTAGACGGCCACGGGAATCAAACCTGGGCCTCCCGAATGTGAGCTACAGAAAAACCACTTAAGCCAACTTTTATAAGAATAGTTTGTTTACCAAATAAAGTATATGAATACAGTCCATCACATTATTTAATATATTAACTACAATAGATCTGTGTGGACGTCGCAGTGCTTTACTCTTGCACAGTAGTTATTTTAATGTGAACCACAGATTAGTTAAAACTTCCCTTGTTTGTTAAGGGTTAAGCAGAGATAATGTATTTGTGTACTTAGACGTTAAGTTGCAATTGTTGGAGCGTAGGTAACGAAGATTTACAGGAGAGGTTTCTGCACTCAACACAATTCGTTACAGTTTTTGCAAGCGTGGGAGCCAAGGACATGTCGAGGGCCATTGAACCCTGCTCTATGTCAACCCCTTGCGAGTGGGAGGAGTCGTTTGCTTTTATGGGAGTGAACGTCATTTTTCAAAATGTCTCCGAGTATCTCGTGGTGCAAAATTAGGCGGCAGCCAGGAGTGGTCATCTATCTGTCCGCTCTATGAGGCATAACCTCCCTTCCGGGAACGTCGTGCAATTGTTCCGGAGAGGTGCAAGGCCCTCGTCTTCCTCTTCCTGCACGGTCTACCGTCCAAACTTTATAACTTTAGTTATATCACTCGAGATAAAAGCAAACTTCTTCTTCAAGATTAAAACTCCAAAGGCTTGTTGCGTGTTATGCTTAGTATACTTCTGTAATGGTTTTCTGTTTTTGAAGGAAAAATAAAATAACTCCATGACTATCACAAAAAAAAAAAAAAAAGAATCACCATCACTTTCTCAGCCGAAAAACAGCTTTTGCTGTTTTTAGAGCTGGTTCCCCCTTTGCAGTCAACTGTTTGGACTGTATTTTTGTTTCGGGCGTATAATGGTGTATCCAAGTTTCATCTACAGTAATTAATCGGCGCCAAAACTTGGATTTATTGCTTCAACAGAGCGTTGGAAATGTTCATTCGAACACGTTTTTCATCTAACGTGAGCAAACGCGGCACCCAACGCGCGGACAGCTTTCTCATGTCTAAATGTGAATTTAATAAGTGACAAACACGTTCTTTTGACATGTTCATAGCCTCTGCCATCTCTCTCACATTAATTCGGCGGTCGTATAGCACCATTTGGTGAACTTTGGCGATGTTTTCGCCAGTAGTTGCAGTTTTTGGTCCTCCCCAACGTTCATCGTCTCCCAAGTTCTTACTGCCACGTTTAAATTCAGCTGTTCAAATTTCACTGTTGTAAATGATGGTGCGGAATCCTCATACACAGAATCCAACTCATCTTTGATTTGAGTAGGCGTATTGCCTTTCAAAAACAAATATTTAATCACAGCTGGATACTCGATGTTGTCCATTTTCATAGAAACACTCACATCAACTCACTCAAACGACTTTTACACAACAACTGAGCGTCCAAAATGGCTGAAACTTTGGTAACTGTCAATAGATGATCAACGAAATCACTAGCTTTTATTTGCGAGTGCTGCCATCTTCATGTTGAGTTCGGAGACTTTTCAGACCACCCTCGTATGATACTGTAGACCGTCAAATTCAAATGTATTTACTTGTTCAATTATCTTATTGCCCAATACAAGTATTCATCTTAACGGACGAGTTCCTGTAGGGATTTAGTTTTATTTTCTGAGATGTCGACATTGCAATTAAGAATTATTTTATTTAGCTTAGATACTGTTATTTGTAGCGTATCTTCATTATCAGAAATAATTACTTAGTCGTCTGCATATAGGAGTACCATAAACAAATATTTATTAATATCACAAGTTATATTTAAAATATTTAACCGCTGGCTCCATTCTCCGATTGCGCTTTCTAAACATAAATTAAATAAAGTATGTGATGTACAACAACCTTATGTGACTGGTATTAATACTTGCTGTCTTAAAATTGTTTTAAGAATATACCCTTATATATTTGTTTAAACATTGTGGCGTTATTCCTCCACTCGCAGCAGATAGGAAGCACGCCGACTGTTTGGAAGATTCAGGTCGAGATTTGATTAAATAAGTCATGAGATCTTTTCTCAGGTGTGGATTTTTGGTGACAGAAATAAAATTTTATGACTCTGATTTCGTAATATATTATTTAATTGTATAATCTGAATTACAATTCACTCGTTACTATTGCGAATACCGAATAACTTTCTTTAAGGTTATTAACTTTCCGTTACAAAACGTTCATATTCACCGCGACATTTTTCCCTCGTCATGAAACAAGACTGAAGAACATATCTCTATCTCAAGATTATTGATTTTCTGTAACTATTATTCTGTAACAATTATTACTACGGCCAATCACAAAATTACACATATATTTGTCTTTAGTATGTCATTACATGGCCTACTACGTCATATCAGAAAACAATATTCATATAAAAAGTTCCAACTAAAACATATCGTTACAAATGCCCTCTTCAAAATATATGGAAAATAATTTTAACTTATTTAACATAAATACTTCAACAATGTGTTTCCATATATTTTGAAGAGTGCCCCAAATTTAACAATTTTGTTTACAACAATGAACTATAACATAAATATAACATACATAACATAAAACAATAAACATACATTAAATGAAATATAATAATAAATGAACATTTAACAACTTAGCATTGTTATAACACTTTTTTTTAAATATATATCTTTGTCTTTATGAGTGGGATGTGCCCCGCGTTAAAGTATTTTTATAATTAACATTTTTAAATTATTTACAATGAACAAAACATAATACAACAATATAAAGAACATTTTAACATAACAGTTTGTAAACGAATATATATATATATATAATTAAAATGAAATAACTGAAATAAAATAAATTATATATACAATTTATATACAAAGGAATTCTCTATTTTGTCATTCATGTTGGGTGATTTGCCCACATAATTAATCTTTCTAGTTGTCCTGTATCCATGACAAAGTTCATACTCGTAACTTTTGAACAGTTATGGTGATACATTTTTTTTCAGTTGGCTAACCTGATCTTGGCAAGCATCCAGAACTTGGTAAATACATCTTTTGTTTTTATGTATATTATAACACTGTTAGAAGGTTAGGTTAGTTCTATATTCAAATCTTTGACAAAACTTTAGCAACATTATTTCGTGTTGTGTATCATACATGTAACCAATATGACCTTCATTGGGTATTTGTGTTTGTGGAAAATTTCGTGTACATATACATTACAGTTCACATCAAAATACTTTGAATTTACAACATACATCTTCTGATAACCATCTGTATTATAACATTCATTGTTTCGTAAGTCAACATTTGTCTGTAAATTTCTTATTTCTTGGCTAACTAGTTCACTTAGCTCATTAGATTGGCTATTCTGTACAAATTCTAACCTTTCTTGTTATTCTCTTAGGTTAGTTATATCTTTCTCTTGTGGTCCTAATTGACTATGCACGGCTTCGATGGATTGAGAGTATTCAGTTCTCAATGCCTCGAGTTTGCTTGCATTATCGTTAGAAAACGTAATTTGTTCCTCTGTTAAATCCTGTACGTTTCTACGAATAGAGTTTGCTTCCGTAGAAAAGTGTTCCTGCATAGTTTCTATTCTATTACCTAGCTGTTCTTCTGTGCTAGTAATCTGATTTTTAATTATGCTTAGCTCCAGATCAAGTTTATTACTAAGCATTGCACTCATATTATCTATCTTAGCATCTAATTTGCTACTGAGTTCTGCATTCTGATTTTCTATCTTCCTATTAAGAGCTGCATTCTGACTTTCTATTTTCCTACTCAAATCTGCATTTTGACTTTCTATCTTATTATTTACGTCTTCTAACTTGCTACTAAGTTCTGCTATCATCTTCACTATCTGGTCTAAGGTACTTACATCTGGTGATTCACTAACATGTTCCTCACCCTGTGCAAGCACGTTTGCTTCATGCAACTGTACACTAAACTGATCGGCCATGATCCATCCTTTCCGGCAATTTACATCCGCTTCGGAGTCTCATATACTGAAGTATTTTAACTTGCAGTTGGTCGTCTTGATTCTCAAACGATGTGTAGATAATAGTTGGAAGTTTCCTTTGACCGTTGTGTAAATAAACTTGCTACCAATTCGAAGCCCGGAAGTTGGGACGCCAAATTTGTGACGTTTTTTCCAGCTTAATCTCTCTCCATCTTAATCGAGCCACACGTTCAGGAGCCAAATTTGTGACCGTCCATCTTAATCATTGCAGGTCGAATTGTTTCTTGATGATTGAGTTTGATATATTATTTAATTTGATTGTATAATCTAACGTCCACTCGTCACTATTACGAATATCAAATAACGTTTTTTTAAGGTTATTCACTTTCCGTTACAAAACGTTCATATTCACCGCGACATTTTTCCCTCGTCATGAAACAAGACTGAAGAACATATCTCTCTCTCAAGGTTATTGATTTTCTGTAACTATCGTTACTCCTCTATCAATTTTGTGATTGGCCGATGTACTGCTACGTCATCGCATTACGTAATACAATTATTACTACGGCCAATCACAAAATTACACATATATTTGTTTTTAATATTGTCATTACATGGCCTACTACGTCAAATCAGAAAACAATATTCATATAACAAGTTCTAACTAAAACATATCGTTACAACAATGTTATTTGGTATTCTTCGGATATTCATCATCCCCCTTAATGCTTTTCTGTTTTACTTTATCATGTCTATAAATATTATCACCCTGGCGGTAGACTCGCGAAGCCGATGAATAAATGATGGCCGGTGGAGATTCGGGAAACTTCGGGGCCGATCGTTACCCGAAGCGACAGACAGTTGAGCGTAGTGTTTGAAAAATAAACAGTTTTGAGGTGATTTAGCAATTTTGTAATGGTAAACGGTGTATTGCTAGGAAAATAAAGTGTAGTTTTTGTGTTTTGTAATCTCGTTTTGTTATTTCACGAACCCACAAAGTCAGAATATTATATAAGTTGGGTTATTAAACTCTCTCCCTTTTTCTATTATTCGTTTAATTGTGAAAATATTGGTGCATGATCTCCATTTCCAAAATCTTGTCCGTTCTTCAAAAAGAATTGTTTCAACTATCACCTTTGATTTAATATTTTTGCATGTAACTGTACGTACTAAATAATACCAGAAGAATAGAAAACTTCACTAATTGTAGCCACTTTTAAAAAAGATTAACATAGTTTTTGAACCTCCTTTAAACACTGATGCACAAGGTTTTTATAATGCTCTATTACTTCATCTCATAACGAAAAGCCATTCCATTGGAAGCAAACAGATCATAAAGTGCCAAGTCAGGGCTGACCTTGAACACCGATATTCATTTAGGATAGGACCTCAAAAATGTCGGCATCGAATGCAATACAAAACCATCTCTACGTTATCTGCGTGGCAGAGACTGTAAAAATCTAAAACTTTATTATTTTCACCTGTAATATGTTTACTGAAATAGAGCAAATACACAACAAAAAATATTGGTTTGTCCACGTGTTTGGAAACTGCAAACCCATTTGGGGAAAATATATAAATAAAAGAACGGATCAAGTGGTTTAATGATTTGATTTTCCGCGAGGATGTGGGCGTCTGATCCGTTCCCATGGTTACCTACTGTGAAGGGCTTATCTGTAGCGACAGCAGCTCCCAGTTATAAATTCTACAATCAATACCTACGGCACTGAGCTTTCGTTTAAGTAAACACGCGAGGGAAAGTAATGTCATCTTCATTATTATCAGTGTGACAACTAAATATTTAGGAATGTCATATTTCTAAACACAAATGAATTGTAAATACATAAAATATGAAGCTATTAACAGAGAAGCAAACAAATATATACAAATACATATATATGTTCTTTCGTTCTGGTTTCTAAATTACGTTTTGTCTTTCCAATATAAACTTTATCATAATCCAAACAATTAAATTGATAAATATAAGAGTTTTTATTATTAGGAATTTTATCTTTTTTAAAGAAATGCAATTAATTTTAACACTATATTTATTTTGAGGAACTAAATTATACCAACTTCTTTAATTTTTTTTGAAAATGTTTATTAACCCAAGGATGGTAAGTAAATATTTTAAAGTTATAATCGTCTTTTATTTTCTAAGGGTACAAATATCATTAACAGTGTTTTCATATTTGAGTTTTTCAATTTTTTTATTTATAAAGTCTTTATTAAAACCATTAATTAAAGCAGTATATACGTTTATATTCTTTATTAAATTCATTTATTAATCTATAAATCAAACTATTAAAACAGCAAATTTATGTGAAAAAGGGTTAAAACTTTTATTTTTATGTAATTATCAACTAGAGTAGACTTCCTATAAATACCAAAGTTTAATTTATTATTATTTCTTATTATCTAGAAAAGGAAGAAATTCATTAATTTCAGTGTCTAATGCAAATTTTATAGCTTTATTTGCAAATTTAGTAATTTTAAAGCTTCGTTGATGAGTTTATCAGGAGCAATTGCGAAAATATCATCAACATATCTATACCAAACTATAAAAATTAAAGTTATAATAAAAATTAAAGATGGTTGTTTTCATTTTTGAGGGCTACTTTCTAAGGTTTTGCAACTTGACTGGCGTGTACTTTATTCGATATGCTTTAATACTTTTGTTGATTATTATTTAAGGACTGTGTGCCCACCCAAAAAAAAAAAAAAAAAAAAAAAAAAAAAATTGTGTACAGAATATCTCAAGGCTATCACTCTTTACAATTTTAAATACGTATTCATGTGAAGAACGGCTTAGAAATGCATTTCTCGAATAAGCGCCATATAAGATAATTTATAATCGGTACAGTAAATTCAAAAGAGATCAGATTTTTTCTTAGTGATAAATTTCGTGAAGGACAAACCCCAAGAACTGTTGTTGCTGACGGACATGTTGGACATTGGTATGAGTCAACAGTTAGACGTGAGAAACCTTTGTTGTCATAAACTGACTGCCGATAAAAAACAACAACGTATTGATTGCTACAGAAAAACTCTGGAAAACTTCCAAGGTAACACTTCAAATTTGGTTTGCAATATCGTTAGTGTTGATGAATCTTGGATTTGTTGTTATGATCCTGAAAACAAAAGTCAATCGAATCAATGCGACTTTCAAACATAACCTAAGTCTATTTGGATGATGATTGCCAATCACTTATTAAAATTAAAGTTTCGAACAACGTTCCATGTTAATGGTAGTTTGGTCCGTGTCACATTACTTGACTTTAGTCACGCTGCTGTAGAACACACGTTAACGGCTTGCCAACCTATGACAAAAGCAGTAAAAGTCATGCCAAACTTGTTCCCACATAATATAGGTGACCCAGGCGAGTTCGCAATACCATAAACAACAACTGACAAGGTCATTTACCCAAAATGTGGAAAATTCTTTTCTTTGCGAACAACACTCCAACCCTCACATCGTAAAAAACTTCTTGAACACTTTATGGACAAAGAGGGCATTGATAAATTGCTACGGACCACACATTTTTATGCCTGCCATGTATCTAGGCAGAGGAAGAAATACACCATAAAACTACTGAACACCTTTGAGGCATCTTAACGCATTAGAATCAAGTAGGTATTGTATTTCACAGGAAATACGTGCTTTGAGGCTCTGCGAATTCCAAACAATGTTTCGGAAAATTGTCCATAGGTCTAACAAAAAATGATAAATACTAAACCTTGGGTAGATAGACTGAAAACTTCTATGACATAGCCATATTTGAACCATGGAACTCCCGATCTCCGTCCGCTTGCTCTTAAACACTGAGCCACCTTAACCAACATACCAGCATCGCATAAAATCCTTCCACTAACTTGTACTTTCTCGGTGAACAACTACGGGATATCATATACATATAGCAAAACTACCTTAATGGTAGACATAAACCACATAAGTACTTCAAGTCCCAGTACTTATAACCCAACCACTATTAGGTTACTTGACAGAAATAAATTGCCCTTGCACATTAACCCGTGTGTAACGCAAGATTTGGGTAAGTAATTTGGAGATCCGTGGTTCAAATCCCGGATATAACATTGAACTTTCTGGTCTAACACAACCCATCCAAACCTGGCCTTACACTCGGCTACTGTAGGATAATTATCATCAAATACACTTTATATATTTAAAAAAGATGGACCACAATTCTAGATAATTCCACCTCCAACGTTAACTCATATCAGACGATGGATGAAATAATGTTCAAATAAGTACAGAGTACATAGAGCTTAGAGTTACCAGACATTCATCTTTCAGGATAAGAGAAAACCTCCAACGTTAAGTCATATCGGACGATGAATGAAATGATGTTCAAATGAATACAGGGTACATAGAGCTTAGAGTTACTAGACATTCATCTTTCAGGATAAGAGAAAACCTCCAACGTTAAATCATATCAGACGATGAATGAAATGATGTTCAAATGAGTACAGGGTACATAGAGCTTAGAGTTACCAGACATTCATCTTTCAGGATAAGAGAAAACCTCCAACGTTAAATCATATCGGACGATGAATGAAATGATGTTCAAATGAGTACAGGGTACATAGAGCTTAGAGTTACCAGACATTCATCTTTGAGGATAAGAAAAAACCTCCAACGTTAATTCATATCAGACGATGAATGAAATGATGTTCAGATAAGTACAGGGTACATAGAGCTTAGAGTTACTAGACATTCATCTTTCAGGATAAGAGAAAACCTCCAACGTTAATTCATATCGGACGATGAATGAAATGATGTTCAAATAAGTACAGAGTACATAGAGCTTAGAGTTACCAGACATTCATCTTTCAGGATAAGAGAAAACCTCCAACGTTAAGTCATATCGGACGATGAATGAAATGATGTTCGAATAAGTACAGGGTACATAGAACTTAGAGTTATCATTCATCTTTCAGGATAAGAGAATCCTCTTGTATAAAGCTTATCCAGATAGCTTCCCCTGACCGAGATTGTAACTCGAAACCGCTTGAACGTGAGCCAGACACGCTAACATCTCCGCCACAGAAGTGGGTGATGGTGTGTTTGAAAACCAAATGTGGTATATAATGACCTTTTATTTTATAGTTATTTTTATACATGCGTGCTGAGAGATACTATATTTCCTTCACTTACTAAAACTTCGGTGTATCGTGTTCTGGAATGTTTATAAAACGCCCGCTTCTAGAAGTAGTACGTAATGTCTAAGTTAGAATTGGCGGTGCACTTCCTTCTGCTGCGTGCATCGCGGTCACAAAGAGAAAGGTGCAACAATCGATAAGCACGCGTCATTCATGCAAGCCTGACCGCGTCGATAATCAAACAGGCTAATCTGTCGGAAGGTGTCACTTCACCTCTTTCTATCGCTTCCGAGATATTCCTTAATTGTACCTTTCTCAAATAGGAAGACGCTATAAATCTTGGTCATACAAAGTCATCACATGGCAACCATCTCTGTTGACAAGGTTCGGAGGGGTGACCTCAACCTGACTTAAGGGAGGAGTGAGGTCAGAAATTATTGAAGTTCGAGGGACAAGTGAAGCACTTGTTTTTGTTTACCCCTCCTCCCCCCTGCAAAAAGATATTGTTCATTTATTTTATAGTGCTCAGGCATTCGACAGGGTTTGGCATGATGGTTTGCTCCTTGAGCTCTACCGCGTCGGTCTTCCTAATTACTTATCACATCTAATCCACAGTTTCCTCTACGACCGCAGCTTTTCAGTACGCATTGGTGGAAAGCTTTCATCCCCACGTAATATTACCGCAGGTGTTTCACAGGGTTCTATCTTGGCCCCGACTCTATTTAATATCTACATTTCTGATATTCCTGACTTGGCTCCGACTTCTTTAGCTCTTTACGCTGCTGACACGGTACTATATTATTCTCACGTTAATCTCCAGCACGCACAACAAGTAGTACAGCTCTCTTTAGATCGCCTAACTCATTGGTTCAGCACTTGGCGGATCTCTTTGAACTCTCAGAAAACTGAGGCTAAAATCTTGTCTTCGCCGATATACTCCGCTTCATCCGTTGTGTCTCTACAGGAACAATGTCCCTTGGCTCCCCACTACAACTCCCGTTAAATATCTAGGAGTGCTTTTGGTCTCTCAATCGACCTGGCGTGCTCATATCGATCGTCTTATATCACTGACCTCCAGGCGGCTTTCAAAACTCTCACCTGTTACATCGCCGTTCCAGCCTCGGCCTACAGTCTTCATTGTTACTCTACAAATAACTCGTTCGTCCGCTTATTACATATGCCGGCCAAGTGTGGGGGGCCGCACACACATGTCACCTGCGTCGTCTTCAAATCATAGAGAATCGCTTCATGCGCATCGCTACCAACGCTCCATGGTTCATCCGTAATCAGCAGCTCCATCACGAACTAGGACTGTTACCTCTTCACGACTGCATTCGCAGGATCCCCCGTCGTTTCTTTTCCAGGCTAGGCCGCGCCGTGGCTCAGTGGTTAGACCGTTTGGCTCTCACCAAGGCGGCCCGGGTTCGATCCCAGGTGACCGCAAAGTGAGATTTGTGGTGGACAACACGGCACTGGGGCGGGTTTTCTCCGGGATCTCCGGTTTCCCCCGCCATCTCATTCCACCGGTGCTCCATCTTCATCTCATGTATCATCAGTGTCATCGCCTGCGGTGCCGTATGTAGTAAACGCGGGCGTTAAACACTACACATTTCATTTTTATTTTCCACGCTGCAAGAAGTTCCAGGAGCTGTGCATTATAACATCGGCGTGCGCATGCGCCAACCCCCACGCTTAATGAGGAGACTACCTCAGGACCTGCTTCTGAGTAATACATCTGATTCGAGTGATTCTAGTGCTTGATGTCTGTCTTACATCTCCAATATTGACTTAATTCCTCAGAGTGTATTATTGGAGTTCTAACTTAATGTAGTTAGGGGGCGGCCTATTAGCCTACCCCTGAATGTTATTGTTCTTTAATTTATTGTTCTCGAACCTTCTTTTCACTCTGATCTGTAAAGCATTCTACTGCTGATCAATCAATAAAAAAATTTAAAAAAGATTCATAGTGCTATTGAGAGTTTAAAAAGGAAAGAAGAATGCTTAAAAGTCTTATATTATATTTAGTATGTAGATGTGAATTTGTCAATAAGAAACAAACGAGATACGTATAAGGGTAGGATAAAGAATGGAGGGGTTGCTCTGGGGACAGGAATCAACTTTGGAGACGTGCTGGAGTAAAGAAGACTGATATTTGCTGAAGTAAACGGGTTAATCGAGTTAATGTATAAAATTGCGTTGTCTTATTTAGTATTTAGTGCTCGTCAAGTAAATGATTATCTACAAAGAAGCGAACTAATTATTATTTTGGTAAATTGAGATTAAAATATTACATGAATTCGACACTTTGACTCTGAGATGATATTTCTCATGCACCGATTGCAGAATAGCGGGAGAATTACAGGTAACTATTTATAAATTCATTATCTCTTTAACATTTTAAATCTAATCATCCTACAATAAAAAATTACAGAACAAAATTAAAAAGGACTATTATTATTTATTATTATTATTATTATTATTATTATTATTATTATTATTATTATTATTATTATTATTATTATTATTATTATTATTATTATTATTATTATTATTATTATTATTATTATTATTATTATTATTATTATTATTATTATTATTATTATTATTATTATTATTATTATTATTATTATTATTATTATTATTATTATTATTATTATTATTATTATTATTATTATTATTATTATTACTATTATTATTATTATTATTATTATTATTATTATTATTATTATTATTATTATTATTATTATTATTATTATTATTATTATTATTATTATTATTATTATTATTATTATTATTATTATTATTATTATTATTATTATTATTATTATTATTATTATTATTATTATTATTATTATTATTATTATTATTATTATTATTATTATTATTATTATTATTATTATTATTATTATTATTATTATTATTATTATTATTATTATTATTATTGTTATTGTTATTATTATTATTATTATTATTATTATTATTATTATTATTATTATTATTATTATTATTATTATTATTATTATTATTATTATTATTATTATTATTATTATTATTATTATTATTATTATTATTATTATTATTATTATTATTATTATTATTATTATTATTATTATTATTATTATTATTATTATTATTGTTATTATTATTATTATTGTTATTATTATTATTATTATTATTATTATTATTATTATTATTATTATTATTATTATTATTATTATTATTATTATTACTATTTATGTATGTATGTATTTATTTACTGCAATTGGGTACTACCCGGTGGCAGAGTTAAGAATACAGATCAAATTACAAATACTAGATTTACAACAGTAACACAATAAACAATACAAATATGATATTATTTTAACTTTAGTCACTTAAAACATATCTAATTACTTCTCTATTTACATATTATATACCATTATAATTTAAAAGTTAAACTATAAACCATCTAGATTTTTTCTAAATTTCTTCAGCGACAGGGGACAGCCCTGAAGGACTGCTACAGGCAACTCATTCCATTCTTCAATGGTACTATTAACAAAAGAAAATTTTCCTACGTCATTTCTGTATCTTCTACCCTTAATTTTATACCTATGATCGTTTCGTCCATAATAATCCGGATTATCTAACCTTACACTAACGTCCACCCATGCCTTTACACCAGCATTGGCTTTGAATAATGCTACCAACCTATGTTTTTTACGCCTAATTCTTAATTCCTCCCATTTAGTCTCATAGATTGAGGACGCCAGCTTCATCACCAAGCAAGAAATGCATCAATCTTCAACACGCAACAATATAATTTTAATTTTGCTGCTGCATGCTATTAAACTTGGATTCCATAATTGCAGTACATCCGAGGAAGGATGACAAGTGTTCTTCCAGAGTAAAAATATTTATCATGACGTCCTCCGAAGAGGGAAATCCCCCTGTTGTGGCTTTGGGGGAGCTCGAATTGCATGCGGGATCAATCCAGGTAAAAAAGTAAACATTGAATGGACAGCAGGGATTTCTGAACGCGCATTTGTATTAAATGCCGACCTGTCTTTGAAGCTCATGGATCTCTAATCAATACCCTATTAAAGCCTGGGACATAAGTACTTACAGAGTTAGTAAGTCGCCACAAAAAGGTGCGTATCTCTAAGCTCTATGTACCCTGTACTTATTTCAACATCATTTCATTCATCGTCCGATATGACTTAACGTTGGAGGTTTTCTCTTATCCTGAAAGATGAATGTCTGGTAACTCTAAGCTCTATGTACCCTGTACTTATTTGAACATCATTTCATTCATCGTCCGATATGACTTAACGTTGGAGGTTTTCTCTTATCCTGAAAGATGAATGTCTGGTAACTCTAAGCTCTATGTACCCTGTACTTATTTGAACATCATTTCATTCATCGTCCGATATGACTTAATGTTGGAGGTTTTCTCTTATCCTGAAAGAGGAATGTCTGGTAACTCTAAGCTCTATGTACCCTGTACTTATTTGAACATGATTTCATTCATCGTTCGATATGACTTAACGTTGGAGGTTTCCTCTTATCCTGAAAGATGAATGTCTGGTAACTCTAAGCTCTATGTACCCTGTACTCATTTGAACATGATTTCATTCATCGTTCGATATGACTTAACGTTGGAGGTTTCCTCTTATCCTGAAAGATGAATGTCTGGTAACTCTAAGCTCTATGTACCCTGTACTCATTTGAACATGATTTCATTCATCGTCCGATATGACTTAACGTTGGAGGTTTTCTCTTATCCTGAAAGATGAATGTCTGGTAACTCTAAGCTCTATGTACCCTGTACTCATTTGAACATGATTTCATTCATCGTTCGATATGACTTAACGTTGGAGGTTTTCTCTTATCCTGAAAGATAAATGTCTGGTAACTCTAAGCTCTATGTACCCTGTACTCATTTGAACATCATTTCATTCATCGTTCGATATGACTTAACGTTGGAGGTTTTCTCTTATCCTGAAAGATGAATGTCTGGTAACTCTAAGCTCTATGTACCCTGTACTCATTTGAACATGATTTCATTCATCGTCCGATATGACTTAACGTTGGAGGTTTTCTCTTATCCTGAAAGATGAATGTCTGGTAACTCTAAGCTCTATGTACCCTGTACTCATTTGAACATCATTTCATTCATCGTTCGATATGACTTAACGTTGGAGGTTTTCTCTTATCCTGAAAGATCAATGTCTGGTAACTCTAAGCTCTATGTACCCTGTACTTATTTGAACATCATTTCATTCATCGTCCGATATGACTTAACGTTGGAGGTTTCCTCTTATCCTGAAAGATGAATGTCTGGTAACTCTAAGCTCTATGTACCCTGTACTCGTTTGAACACCATTTCATTCATCGTCCGATATGACTTAACGTTGGAGGTTTTCTCTTATCCTGAAAGATGAATGTCTGGTAACTCTAACCTCTATGTACCCTGTACTTATTTGAACATCATTTCATTCATCGTTCGATATGACTTAACGTTGGAGGTTTTCTCTTATCCTGAAAGATGAATGTCTGGTAACTCTAAGCTCTATGTACCCTGTACTTATTTGAACATCATTTCATTCATCGTCCAATATGACTTAATGTTGGAGGTTTTCTCTTATCCTGAAAGATGAATGTCTGGTAACTCTAAGCTCTATGTACTCTGTACTTATTTGAACATAATTTCATTCATCGTTCGATATGACTTAATGTTGGAGGTTTTCTCTTATCCTGAAAGATGAATGTCTGGTAACTCTAAGCTCTATGTACCCTGTACTCATTTGAACATCATTTCATTCATCGTTCGATATGACTTAACGTTGGAGGTTTTCTCTTATCCTGAAAGATGAATGTCTGGTAACTCTAAGCTCTATGTACCCTGTACTCATTTGAACATCATTTCATTCATCGTCCGATATGACTTAACGTTGGAGGTTTTCTCTTATCATGAAAGATGAATGTCTGGTAACTCTAAGCTCCATGTATCCTGTACTCATTTGAACATCATTTCACTCATCGTCAGATATGACAACATTGGAGGGCTTAAATTAAGAAAAAAATAATAAGTAATAAAAATAGTGAACACTGCAGAGGACCTACTGACTTTCATAGAGTTTGTTGAGCAACTGGACGATGTAGAGCTGAGTCAAGGATATTTTCAGCAAGATGTGCGCTACAAGTCATACATCAAATGAATCCATGGAATTAATTGTATGTTTCTTTGACGACCGGATAATTTCCAGGAACTTGTGGCCACCGAGATCTCCAGATTTGACATCGCTGGACTTGTTTCTATGGGGTCACTTAAAAGACAGGGTTTACGTCACCCGTCCCGAGATATTGGACGATCTGAAGTACAACATCACACAGGAGATTCAAGCTATTGACAACAGAGTCCTCCAATGAGTGGCCAGTGACATGGAGCGACGTGCTGAGTTGTACTTTATGCAGAATGGAGGACATTTTCAACATTTGCTATAGAGGTAAATTATCTCTCAAAATTTCTCTACATTTTAGGTATAATAAGTTGTTGCTAGCAGAATTCGTTTTTAAACAATTAATGAAAGAAATATCTCAGTTCTATATAAATCACTGTGTATTATAATCTCTTTGACTATCGATTACCTTAACCCGATGTTCAAATTTTTCTTTAGTTATATGAAAAAAAAAAGAAACAAACATATGACATCTGCAATGTACGGAAATATATTTTATTAATCTGGTTTTATTACATAATTAATATTAGTGTTACAAATGTTGAAATTAATTACAGCTCCACCAATGTAAGCTGAAGATGAAAGTACCCGAGAATATTAGAATCGATCGTGACTGCTAAATTATTCTTGTTAAGGTTAGCAATTAGAAGTTCTTCTCGAATTACTTTAGGTATAAAACTTTCTTCTCTGATTTGTTATATTTGCATCAACATAGTTACCATTCTTTGCTATTCAAAACCTCCAATATCATCTTACACTTACTACCAACATCGATTTTAAATATTTTGTAAAATAACTTTTAATATTTTTATAATTCATAACTCAAGTCGACTTTTTCTTAGGTAAGAGATAAAACTAGTTTTGGGATTAGCGAAGTTTGATGTTTATTATGATCGGAGCTAGCGCCTCGGACGTTAAATTTTTAAACTCGCTAATAAAGATCAACTTACCTCGTAAATCCCATAAATAACTATTTAGACCATGTAATGAGAATCGAATTTCAAGCCATCACAATGTAACCAGGTTCTTAAAGTATTTGACCTGCTTAACCTATATTTTCCTATTTCCATTACACTTAAACAAAATTAGCAGCAAGGTAATTCCTGCAAAGGAATAAACATTTTAAGACTACGTAGCTAGCTACAGTGAAGCAATGAATATTACACAAATATAACTATTTGTGACAAAACACTTCACTAATCTTAAGAAAATGGTGTTAATGCTTCATTCTAATTGAGATCGATTTCACAAACAAATTGTTTGCATCATCAGTCTATCAACACACTTCGTTGTCAAGGATTCCGGTTACCATGTTATTATGTTTTTTAGTATTACCAAAATCTGAAAACGAAACAAACCTAAAACGGAATCAGTGCTGGTATATGACTTTTGTTTTTTAAAATAAACATCTTCTCCCAAACCATTTAATTGCACTAGGGAACACGTTTTTTGTACCCGAAACAAAATAGGCTAATTCTTATGCAAAATGACTCGCTGATTCCAAAAATGCCTCTGAAAATGCTGTATCACGTAACGTTTTTGAGATATTCTTATTCTTTCATATAAAATTACAGAAATGAGGTATGATACCAACTCATATTGACTTAATTTAAAATAACAGCCATTGACTCTTCTAAATACAGCTTAAAGGCAGTGTTGCTTCATAATGGCAACTTACTACCTTCAATACCTTTATTTCATGCCATAGGAATGAAGGAGACATAAGATTCCATGTCCATCATTTTAGATGCTATTAGTTATCAGAACCATGGCTGGGAAATTTGTAGTGACCTCAAGGTAGTTGCATCGCTAACGGGACTGCAGGGAGGTTTCACAAAATATTGCTGGTTTTTGTGCTTATGGAACAGTAGGGCAACTGACAAGCATTTTATAGTGAAAGAATGGGGGAAAAGGGAAGACTATACCCCTGGAGCAAGCAATGTTAAGTATGTGCCTCCAGTAGACCCAAACGAAGTTCTTCTCCCCCCACTTCACATAAAGCTCGGCTTAATGAATTTTGTTAAAGGTTTGGACAAAAGTGGAAGTGCATTTGAGTATTTAAGAAGTATCTTTCCCAAAATAAGTGAATCTAAATGGAAGGAAGGTATATTTGTCGGTCCTCAAATAAGACTACTTCTTAAAGACAGTGTTTTTTAATCAAAGCTTAAACGTGTTGAACTGGCAGCATGGAAATCATTTAAATCAGTGGTGGAAGGCTTCCTGGGCAATAACAAAGAAGAAAATTATGAAACTTTAGTCTCAGAACTATTAAGGAGCTACAAAGAAATGTGTTGCCGTATGTCACTTAAAATCCACTTTTTGCACTCTCACCTTGATAGTTTCCCTACAAACCTAGGAGTTGTAAGTGATGAGCAAGGTGAGCGTTTTCACCAGGACATTTCTGAGATGGAAAGACATTACCAGGGTATCGCTGGGATTCAGCCATGTTCGGAGACTATTGTTGGTTCCTCGAACTGGAGAGTACATGTCAATACGAAAAAAAAAAAAAAAAAAAAAAAAAAATCAACAGTGAAACACTTCTGAGATAATTCAGGTATTGGTTTTCATCATTATCTTGTGTTTATTTATTTTAATAATTAATAATTATTATTTTCAATGTTATTTGGCAATAAAATACCTATTATTTTCAATTAATCAAATATGAGTTATCACATCACATTTCTGTAAGTTTTCATAAAAAAATATGAATACCTAAAGAACGTTACGTGATACAGCATTTTGAGGTGCATTTTTGGAATCAGCAGATCAGTTTACATAAGAATTTGCCTGTTTTGTTTCGGGTATATAAAAATAATTTTTTTTTTGTTCCCCAGTGTTGTTTTAATAATTTAACTTCAGGATTTATTTCATGGTTAAATGACCAAAAATGATCTTGCTGATATTTTTATTAGTTTTTTTCGAAATGCAATTCACTAAAGTATTCCCTTTGACGTTTAAAAGCTGGTATAGATATGTTGATGATATTTTTGCTATTCTTCCTGATAAAGAAATTAACGATGCTTTAAAATTACTAAATTTACAAGATAAAGCTATAAAATTCACACTAGAAACTGAAATTAATGGATATCTTCCTTTTCTAGATTTGAAGATAATAATAAATAATAATAAATTAGATTTTGGTATTTATAGGAAGTGTACTCATACTGATATTTACATAAATAATAAAATTTTAATACTTTTTCACATAAATTTGTTGTTTTTAATAGTTTGATTTATAGATTAATAAATATACCCCTGAATAAAGAAGAATTTAATAAAGAATATAAACATATTATTAATACTGTTTAATAAATGATTTTAATAAAGAGTTTATACAAAAAAATGAAAAATTTAAATATAAAAAACTCTTAATGAAACTGCTAACTGTTTCAAGTCATCACATAGCAACCTGGTTCTTAAAGCATTTGACCTGCTTAACCTATATTTTCCTATTTCCACTATACTTAAACAAAATTAGCAGCAAGATAACTTCTGCAAAGGAAGAAACATTGTTGCACGAGTGAAGAAAGTTCACATGTGGGCCAACTGGAGTGTGGGATAAATCACAGAAGGCACTCCTTGACCTTCAATTGCCAATGTCACATTTCCTGCTGCGATGGCCAGCATTATGTGACTCGCTTACAGCATCTTGCTTCGTTACAACTGTAGGTAAGTGGCACAACGTCCTCAGGTGACCCGCGGAAGAAAGTATTCCACACTCTTACCGAGCGAGCAAGGTGGCGCTGCAGTAACGTCCTGTCTTCGCTGTTTACTTTCATACCAGATTTTCTTTATCATGTTTCAGGCTCGTGGTGTATGACATGTAAACGGACTGACCCGTTGTTACTTATATCTCGAGTTACCTGTACATCATTTCCAGACCAGGCTACAATGTTCGGCTTGACGGTGGTTTTATCTCCTTAGTACCGGGACTGTCCGATCGGTTGCTGCCTCCACTGCGGGTGGTTACCTATAAACCGTTATGAACCCTATCCAAACTTGCATCTGTTGTTTATCCGGATCTACTTTCACGGTTAAAGCACAAAGGTCCCTAAGGGTCTACATGAGGTGCTCGGCGATTGCGGGGCTCATTCCTTGTATCTACCTTTACTTTGGGCTTGGATTAGATCTGGATTAGGTAAGGAAGGGACCAGTCTTGATCTATTGTACCTTGCCCACCGTGGGGCATCCCCGGCAGGAATGATGAGCGGTGTTCGAGGAACCACGGCAGTACTGAGGGCAGAGTCCTCACACCTTAACCAGCTGGAAACTCCCCGGCAGACCAGCACAACCTTTTATTACTAAACGCAGAGGTTCTATCCAAAGATCCGAATACCCTAGCCTCCTTCTACCCGGGATTGATGGAAAACTCCGAAGCTCTTACCATACGGCAATACCTGGTTTCCTAAAAAGCCCCTCCTCCATCGAAAACAACGTCAAGACGGGATGGAAGTGTATACGCCACATACGCGCGTCAACCCCGCAGAGAAGACTACCGAAAATCTTCGCTGGGGCCACCTGGTGATCCAGCACATCTTCTACTAGCTCTGTAGACTAGTACCCGGGACAAAGCCCTCATCCACAACAACGTCAAGACGGGATGGAAGTGAATACGCCACTTACGCGCGTCAACCCCGCAGAGAAGACTACCGAAAAACCTTGGTGGGGGCGTCTAGTGATCCAGCACATCTTCTACTAGCTCTGTAGACTAGTACCCGGACAAAGCCCTCATCGACAACAACGTCAAGACGTGTGGAAGTGGATACGCCACTTATGCACCTCAACCCCGCAGAGAAGACTACCGAAAAACCTCGGTGGGGGCGTTTAGTGATCTAGCACATCTTCTACTAGCTCTGTAGACTAGTACCCGGACAAAGCCCTCATCGACAACAACGTCAAGACGTGTGGAAGTGGATACGCCACTTATGCGCGTCAACCCCGCAGAGAAGACTACCGAAAAACCTCGGTGGGGGCGTTTAGTGATCTAGCACACCTTCTGCTAGCTCTGTAGACTAGTACCCGGACAAAGCCCTCATCGACAACAACGTCAAGACGTGTGGAAGTGGATACGCCACTTATGCGCGTCAACCCCGCAGAGAAGACTACCGAAAAACCTCGGTGGGGGCGTTTAGTGATCTAGCACATCTTCTACTAGCTCTGTAGACTAGTACCCGGACAAAGCCCTCATCAACAACAACGTCAAGACGGGTAGAAGTGAATACGCCACTTATGCGCGTCAACCCCGCAGAGAAGACTACCGAAAAACCTCGGTGGGGGCGTTTAGTGATCTAGCACATCTTCTACTAGCTCTGTAGACTAGTACCCGGACAAAGCCCTCATCAACAACAACGTCAAGACGGGTAGAAGTGAATACGCCACTTATGCGCGTCAACCCCGCAGAGAAGACTACCGAAAAACCTCGGTGGGGGCGTTTAGTGATCTAGCACACATTCTACTAGCTCTGTAGACTAGTACCCGGACAAAGCCCTCATCAACAACAACGTCATGACCGTTAGAAGTGAATACGCCAATTACGCGCGTCAACCCCGCAGAGAAGACTACCGAAAAACCTCAGTGGGGCCATCTGGTGATCTAGCACACATTCTACTAGCTCTACAGGCTACTACCCGGACAAATCCCTCATCAACAACAACGTCATGACCGTTAGAAGTGAATACGCCAATTACGCGCGTCAACCCCGCAGAGAGGACTACCGAAAAACCTCAGTGGGGCCATCTGGTGATCTAGCACATCTTCTACTAGCTCTGTAGACTAGTACCCGGACAAATCCCTCATCAACAACAACGTCATGACCGTTAGAAGTGAATACGCCAATTACGCGCGTCAACCCCGCAGAGAAGACTACCGAAAAACCTCAGTGGGGCCATCTGGTGATCTAGCACACATTCTACTAGCTCTACAGGCTACTACCCGGACAAATCCCTCATCAACAACAACGTCATGACCGTTAGAAGTGAATACGCCAATTACGCGCGTCAACCCCGCAGAGAAGACTACCGAAAAACCTCAGTGGGGCCATCTGGTGATCTAGCACATCTTCTACTAGTTCTGTAGACTAGTACCCGGACAAAGCCCTCATCGACAACAACGTCAAGACGTGTGGAAGTGGATACGCCACTTATGCACCTCAACCCCGCAGAGAAGACTACCGAAAAACCTCGGTGGGGGCGTTTAGTGATCTAGCACATCTTCTACTAGCTCCACAGACTAGTACCCGGACAAAGCCCTCATCGACAACAACGTCAAGACGGGATGGAAGTGGATACGCCACTTACGCGCGTCAACCCCGCAGAGAAGACTACCGAAAATCCTCGCTGGGGCCACCTCGTGATCCAGCACATCTTCTACTAGCTCCACAGACTAGTACCCGGACAAAGCTCTCATCGACAACAACGTCATGACGGGATGCAAGTGGATACCCCACTTACGCGCGTCAACCCCGCAATGAAGACTGCCGAAAAGCCTTGGTTGGGGCCACCTCGTGATCTAGCACACCTTCTACTAGCTCTACAGGCTAGTAACCGGGACTTATGAGGTAACCCTCTACTCCCTCCGGGCGGCCGTAACCTGGCCGGAGGTACCCGATCTCCCGCGGGTGTCGGGAACACACTGCCCCCTCTAGTCCAACCCAATCTGAACAACTCCCTGTCAGGAGGGACTCGGCAGTTCGGCCCGAGGTTCCTCTAGTAACGTCAGAGGTACCACGAGTGCTAAGGGTCCAACTGGCAGCTCACCCGAAGGCGTGGAAAGGGTCTCACCAGATCTACCGGAAGACGAGCATATTATCCTACCATGCAGGAAACCCGCCGACATTTCTCCCTAATTAACCTACCACACATTCACCTGGCGACCCAGGAAAACCCCGAAAAAACCATGGGTCAAGTAGATCGGCCATGGGAATCGAACCCAGGCCTCCTGAATGCTCACCGCAGACGAAACTGCCTGAGCCATCACGCTGGTAACCTTTACTCTTTCCACACCATTTGCCATTTTCATTGTATACAAAAGTAGAATTCAGTAGGCGTCTCCTTGGCGTGATTGTATCAGGACTGTGTTCGATTCTCGCTACCGACAGAGGACACGTGCTCTGGAGTGCACTCAGCTGATAAACTACTTGAGAAAAAAGTTGGGACTGAAGTTCCGAAGGCCACATTGACTCGTGACGCAAGCCTCCAGTACGCACGCCCGTGCTAGTGAAATGTGGGACTCGTGCGAAATTCGCTACAGTTGTCAACTCTCTACAAACCATGTCACTCAGAGTTCTGAAAATACGCCTGAGAACTGGTAATTACGAGGGCGACACTAAGAATGTTTTAAAAACAAGTGAAATATATAGATAGTCAATATGAAAAATGCAATGCCACGGCTGGGATTTTAACCACGAATCTCCTTACCTATATTTGACAGTTACTTTCTGTTGTTTTGCGAATAGCTTGCCGCGTAGTTTCTTTGATTTGCTCCAGTAGATTGTTAATTACATCATTTAAACAATTTGTGTTCACCGAAAATGACTACAAAACATTTTAGAATCATAATTCCTTACATTTAAAATCACCATTAATGCCTAAGGACTTAGAAATGCATTTTCCGAAGAAAAAAAAGCCTTATCTAAGATAGTAATTGTGCAGTAAATTCCAAACAAATCGGTTTTTTCTTAGTGATGATTTTCGTAAAGAACTGAGTCCAAGAACTGTTGTTACTGACGGACATGTTGGACATTGGTATGAGTCAAATACATCAACAGTTAGACGTGAGAAAACTTTGTTGTCATAAACTGACTACCGATCAAAAACAACAACGTATCGATTGCTACAGAAAAACTCTGGAAAAATTCCAAGGTGAGACTTCAAATTAGGTTTGGAATATCGTTACTGCTGATGAGTCTTGGACTTATTGTTATGATCCTGAAAAACAAAAGTCAATCGACTCAATGGGACTTTACCGAGTGGGATGGCTGAGGCGGTTTCGTCTGTGGCCCACATTTGGGAGGCCCGTGTTCGACTCCCGTGGCCGACCTACCTGAGCAATGGGTTTTTCGGGGTTTTCCGGGGTCACTAGGCGAATGCTGGGTAGGTTAATTACATCCCCTGAATTTCCTGTCCCTCAATTTCATGTACATTATCATTTCATATCAAGGGCGCCGGGGTAGCGCGGTGGTTTCGTTCGCGGCTCCCGTTCTAAGGGTCCCGAGTTCGATTCCCGGCTCTGGGGTTGGCGATTTTAAGTCGGCCCTATCCACGCCTTCACCTCTGTCTAGCACACGTGAAGTATCCCCTATGCCCAACGTGGTTCGGAGTCCACGGTAAAAGCTGTAGGTCCTCTCACCTCACCGCCATCTTCACTATCACCCTATCATCGGAGGTAATGGACACCGCCCTCTGGGTGCCTCCACCTGAGAAATGGGTCCGGTCATCACTTGGTGGGGTGAGATTACCCCGAAGGCCAAGGTTGCCATGTGGGGAGTGTTAGTAACTAACTAACTCATTTCATATCATCTCTCATCTGGTGGTCTCGGTAGAAGTGTCGGCGGGAGTCTCGGCGGTACATGGCAGGATGATATTCTCTAAGGAAAACTACTTCTTCCTCCGGTAGGTCGGCTGCCGGTCTCAGCTGCTCTGCTGGGACCATTTCGTAACCGCCAACCAGGGACCTTTGGGGCTCGGCTGCTGTGTTCGTTGTCCTGGTCTGTCGGGGGAAGTATCGATCCAAGTAAACTATAGGGACCCTGCCCTCTGTGCTGTCGTGGCTCTTTGGGTCGGCCGCGCTCTGTCTCCTTCGCCTCAAACTTCCTCCTGGGGATGCCCCACTTAGGGACATAGGAACAATGGGCCCAGCATGATGTCCTACACACCGAATCCCCTCTGTAATGAAATCCCAATTCCCAATGGGACTTTGGAACAGAAACTATGTGAACAAAGTCTGACAAATTGACAGTGTTGACAATAAGAAGATGACTGTTATATTGTTACTATATCATTAGAAGATAGATGTACTGATTGTACACAAAAGGTTGCTGAAAAATGCACAAAAGAAAAAATAATCTTTCATCATCACAACATACAGCAAAAGTAACAACTGAGTATCTGGATGTTCTAAGGGTCAGAGCCCTGACCTCGCAACTTGTGATTTCTTCCACAAATGAAAGATCAAATACTTGGAATAACGTCATCAAGTGGGACATTTCTCAAATGTCTCATCAAGAGTGACATCACGACTTTTCACTTGTTCGGGAAACTGCAAGCAGCTCCAGCTCCAGCTCTGGTTAACGAACTTCCCAGTGACTACTCCCATTTCCGTGTGCTGTAAGAACACTAACTTTTCCTGGGTTCCTCTTGCAAGTCATTGAACTTCGATGAGTATGTCGTTCGTGACGTCACTGACGTTACCTTGAAGCGTTCCACTGCTCCAATTTGTGGAGGCGATAGCAGCGACGCGTTGCGGTATAAGTATGAGTCTAGGATGCGCTTTTCCTTATCTCTTTCCTTTCCTCACTTGTTTTTTTGGCAACCCACGCATACTTTCTTAGGTTCAACTTCGATTTCTTTCTTTTATAGCTTTTGATGAGGGTCAGTGTACCTTACTCTCGGAACTTGACGTCAACGTAACGCATGTTCTTCCCTCCTTCATGTTTTAGGTTAGGGTTTACCCGGGGATCGAGGACCGCAAGTTGTTTGCTTTGATCAATCTCGAATATTTAAAATGGATAAATAAAAACTTGATGTGTTACATTTACAAATACATTGACTTTTCTTAAAACGTTTACTCTTCCATCTAATTTATATTAATCGAAATAAAGTTTTCAAATGTTTTGTAAACAGTTATTAGAATTGAATACCGAAGGGAATCGCAAAAGTTGAACTACGAACAACTTACAGAAGAGGGATACTGATAGAAATATGGAAATTAATTGTTCTTTCACACTGGCCGTGTGTAGGCTAAAGTATGGAAAGATAGACTGAAAAATACAATGCCATAGCCGGGATATGAACCACGGATCTTCTAGTTGCCGTCCATGTGTTACTTTAGCTGTTTGGGACAAAAGGGCGCCTAAAGAAGGAAATGTGTGAACATTTTAAAAAAAAAATTGTGTTTATTGGAATATCACTAGAGCAAAAATTATTAACTTTATTTATGATTTGAATATGGTTTCTGAATTATAAGAGACTTTGAGAGTAAAGCAAAAATGGTTAAGAAGGGTAAAGAAGATAATGAAGAAATAGAAGTTTAATATGGTCTAAAATTAAGAGTCAAGTTTTCATACTCTTATTTCTGTCTTGTTTCATGTCATAAAATCTACAAATCTGTGGTTTGTGACATAAGTCAAGGTAATACTGTTTAAAATACAATATTAATGTTACATTTAACATACTCGTAAATATTATAAACTGGATTCAGAAGGAGTCTATTGTTCAACTTTTGTTTTCTTTAATATATTCACTCATGATCTTCCTGATATAACTCCAGTTTGTACGGCTTTATATGCAATGACACTGCTCTCTTTTATTTTCACACCACTATTCTTCATGCCATTCAGGAACTGCAAATTGCCCTAGATAAATTAGCTCATTGGTTCTCTCACTGGCGCATTTCCCTCAATACTAACAAGACAGAGGTTAAGATCTTCTCTTTACGACCTTATAGGGATCCTCCTTCACTACGGCTGCTGGGGGAACCGCTCTCCTGGTTACCAACCAATGTGCCCGTGAAATATCTTGGGGTGTTATTGGACACTCGACTTACTTGGAACGCCCACATCTGTCGGTCTGTCACGCTTGCGTTTGCCCGGCTATCAAAACTGTACCCTTTACTCAACAGGCGCACTTCACTTGGTTATGAATCCTCCCTGCTTCTTTACACATCTCTAGTCCGTCCCATTTTTACCTATGCAGCTCCAGTCTGGGGTGGCACCAGTAAGACTAATCTCCGCCGACTGCAGCTACTACAAAACAGGGTGCTTCGTACAGTTACAAACGCGCCATGGTTCATCCGAAACCAACAACTTCATCGTGAGTTTGTTCTTCTACCCGTTCACCAATACATCCGACGCCTGGCACGTCCATTCTTTTACCATCTTCAGGAGGTTCCTGGAGCTGTTACCTACAATCTCGGTGCTCGCACTCGCCAACCAGCTCGCCTGAAGCGCAGACTGCCCCAAGATATTCTCCTGAGTGACGTCTCCAGCACAGATGCCTCAGACACGTGATTACTACTATCAGAGTTTAAGTTCTCAATTTGTGTTACAGTTATCCTTCATATTTAGTAGGAGGAGTCGTTCATGGCTACCTCCATTGTTCTGTGTCCTGCTCCTATGTATCTTATAACAAACATCTGTAAAGCATAATTGCTGATCGATGGATAAAATAAAATTTAAAAAAAGAAACTTTTGTTTGACGCTACAATTCTGAACTTCTATAGGCAGTCTATTAAACACTTCAACTGAGATATTATTAAATCACTGTTTGGATTTCATCACTCTTACAGAATCAATGACCAACAAATTTTTGTTCGTGGTACAATAATTGTGGATTTCATCATCGGTCATAACTGTAACTTGACTTTGGTCAAAAGTAGACAGTTATGCTGAAGTATTTCCATCTGTATAAACAAATGGGGACAATGCTGCATCTGGAATAATTCGTATTGGCTTCTTCTGGATTAAGAATAATTTATCAATATTAGCCGCATTGTCCAATTTTGTGCATTCCATAAGATAACATGCCAAGAGCCAAGAGCGAGAACAAGTCGTCCGGGTGCTCCCGGACGGTGGGTAGATCGCCACGGTACCTATCCGCTGTGCGGATTTACCCGTGCGGTCTTAAAGATTTTGTCATTTCTCCAAAGCTTGGATGTCATTGTCAACTGAAGGACCTGATTCGACCTCTGCTAATGCTCCTGGTGGCGGGGGTAGCTTCCAAAGAGGCCAGTGCCATGAACCGCCACGCTGTTGGCGGTCTGCGTTGCAGGGTCCGTCCAGCGTGGCGGGGCCAGGAGCGAGAGGTCGGGTAAGTTAGGGATCGTTATGTTAAGATGTTCATCGGGGTCACACCGGGGGACCCGGCTGCCGGGGTTCAGCCGGCGGGCCGGGTCCGGCCTCAGTGTGGCCGGAACAGAGTGTAGAGTTGAGGGCATGAGAGGCTGGTCTCACCACCCAAGGGCGTCCTTGGGGAGGCGGTAGCTCTTTCTCCTCCTAGGTAAGCGATGGTCATACTGTCCTGGTGTGTTCACTAGGTGGTTGGGATGGAATGTAATCCTGGCATACAATGAGCGCTCGCGCTCGCGCACTACGTCCTCAACGTAAGGTATGCCAGAATGGGTGTGGAGAATGTATGAGGGAAACATACGTTCGGTGTCGTAGATCATCCTAAGCGCCCTGTTCTGCACGGCTTGCAGTCTGCGGATGGTGGTACGAGCCACCGATCCCCAGACCTCGCATCCATACAGGATCAGGGGCGGGATGATCGCACGGTACACCCGCAGTTTCAGGCGGATGGGCATGGTCGAGCGGAATATGGGGTATAACTGCCTGAGCGCTGCATGGCCGAGGCCGATTTTTTCACGGGCATGTGGGGTGAATGTGAGGCCGCGGTCTAGTCGGACACCCAGGTATTTGGCAGTCCGGACCCAGGGGATCCTTCTCTGCCTCAACCGCAGGTCTCCCACCGGGCGCCAGCGGAGGACCTTCCCCAGCAGAAGGAGATAATATACAATGAAAAGAAGCGTAATATATGGCCAAGCACCTCAACAGCTAAATAGTCCATAAGTAGCCAAAAATAGTTTATTTTTATTACCAAGAATTAGAATAGAATTGTAACATATCTTTGATTAATCTTTGTGAGAAATAATAATAATAATAATAATAATAATAATAATAATAATAATAATAATAATAATAATAATAATAATAATAATAATAATAATGATAATAATAATAATAATAATAATGATAATAATAATGATAATAATAATAATAATAATAATAATAATAATAATAATAATAATAATAATAATAATAATAATAATAATAATAATAATAATAATAATAATAATAATAATAATAATAATAATAATAATAATAATAATAATAATAATAATAATAATAATAATAATAATAATAATAATAATAATAATAATAATAATAATAATAATAATAATAATAATAATAATAATAATAATAATAATAATAATAATAATAATAATAATAATAATAATAATAATAATAATAATAATAATAATAATAATAATAATAATAATAATAATAATAATAATAATAATAATAATAATAATAATAATAATAATAATAATAATAATAATAATAATAATAATAATAATAATAATAATAATAATAATAATAATAATAATAATAATAATAATAATAATAATAATAATAATAATAATAATAATAATAATAATAATAATAATAATAATAATAATAATAATAATAATAATAATAATAATAATAATAATAATAATAATAATAATAATAATAATAATAATAATAATAATAATAATAATAATAATAATAATAATAATAATAATAATAATAATAATAATAATAATAATAATAATAATAATAATAATAATAATAATAATAATAATAATAATAATAATAATAATAATAATAATAATAATAATAATAATAATAATAATAATAATAATAATAATAATAATAATAATAATAATGGAATTTATCCAGAGTTCTTCTGTAGTAATCAATACGTTTTCTTCTTTTTTTTTATGATCGTTAGTCAGTTTATGACAACAAAGTTGATGTAAAATGTTTCGTGTTTGAGCCAAGTCTGTTGTAAAACTAAATTTACCAATTTCATTTTTTTTATTTTTTGTTAGAAAGCTAACATTGTAAAATTTGTTAATGAAGCCTGATATTTCGTTACATATACAATGGAAATAAATGAATAAATAGGGTTACGTGATTATCAAACGTTTTAAGAGAAGATCGCTATGCAATAGCATTAAAATTACGTTCCGTTGTTTTATTTTAAAATATTTATTTCATATTTTTGGATGGAATGCAGTTACTCTACGTCATAGCGATGGTAATATGGTTTTGTTGGAAGTACTTTCGGATGCTGTACGTAATAAAATAGATCATACAGCTAATCTCTCTGTGCGCTGTAGTGTCACATTCGTGCTTGTTTTTATTACGTGATGTCAGACCAAAACACTGGCTCAAAATCTTGTTTGTAGGCGTGGGGACCCAGCACCTCGATCTGGACATCTTTTGTTGAATATGTCCATGAGGGGGCAGACTCCTACAATTTCCTCGGTAGCAGCTCCTCCCCCCCCCCCCCCATAATCACACTGTAGTTGGACCCTAATCCGGAAGATAAAGATTTTCATTAGATTTTTATTGTACGTATTCCAAACTTTACAATTTACAACTTTAGGCTACATTTATTTGTCTTAACCTTGTTGCTACCTTGTCTTACATGACACTCAATCTTCTGCTCTTAACCTCCATGTCTACTTGTTACTTAATTATTAGCCCCTTTCTTTCCCCTCATCTTCCTTTCTTATATTCTTTACATTTATTTGTCTTTACCTTGTTGCTACCTTGTCTTACATGACACCCTAGTCTTCTGCTCTTAACCCCAATGTCTCCTTCTTACTTAATTATTAGCCCCTTTCTTCCCCCTCATCTTCCTTTCTTATATTCTTTACATTTATTTGTGTTTACCTTGTTGCTACCTTGTCTTACATGACACCCTAGTCTTCTGTTCTTAACCTCCATATCTCCTTGTTACTTAATTATTAGCCCCTTTCTTCCCCCTCATCTTCCTTTCTTATATTCTTTACATTTATTTGTGTTTACCTTGTTGCTACCTTGTCTTACATGACACCCTAGTCTTCTGTTCTTAACCTCCATGTCTCCTTCTTACTTAATTATTAGCCCCTTTCTTCCCCCTCATCTTCCTTTCTTATATTCTTTACATTTATTTGTGTTTACCTTGTTGCTACCTTGTCTTACATGACACCCTAGTCTTCTGTTCTTAACCTCCATGTCTCCTTCTTACTTAATTATTAGCCCCTTTCTTCCCCCTCATCTTCCTTTCTTATATTCTTTACATTTATTTGTGTTTACCTTGTTGCTACCTTGTCTTACATGACACCCTAGTCTTCTGTTCTTAACCTCCATATCTCCTTGTTACTTAATTATTAGCCCCTTTCTTCCCCCTCATCTTCCTTTCTTATATTCTTTACATTTATTTGTGTTTACCTTGTTGCTACCTTGTCTTACATGACACCCTAGTCTTCTGTTCTTAACCTCCATGTCTCCTTCTTACTTAATTATTAGCCCCTTTCTTCCCCCTCATCTTCCTTTCTTATATTCTTTACATTTATTTGTGTTTACCTTGTTGCTACCTTGTCTTACATGACACCCTAGTCTTCTGTTCTTAACCTCCATATCTCCTTGTTACTTAATTATTAGCCCCTTTCTTCCCCCTCATCTTCCTTTCTTATATTCTTTACATTTATTTGTCTTTACCTTGTTTCTACCTTGTGTTACATGACACCCAGTCTTCTGTTCTTAACCTCCATGTCTCCTTGTTACTTAATTATTAGCCCCTTTCTTCCCCCCCATCTTCCTTTCTTATATTCTTTACATTTATTTGTCTTTACCTTGTTTCTACCTTGTCTTACATGACACCCAGTCTTCTGTTCTTAACCTCCATATCTCCTTGTTACTTAATTATTAGCCCCTTTCTTCCCCCTCATCTTCCTTTCTTATATTCTTTACATTTATATGTCTTTACCTTGTTGCTGCCTTGTCTTACATGACACCCTAGTCTTCTGCTCTTAACCTCCATGTCTCCTTGTTACTTAATTATTAGCCCCTTTCTTCCCCCTCATCTTCCTTTCTTATATTCTTTACATTTATTTGTCTTTATCTTGTTGCTACCTTGTCTTACATGACACCCTAGTCTTCTGTTCTTAACCTCCATGTCTCCTTGTTACTTAATTATTAGCCCCTTTCTTCCCCCTCATCTTCCTTTCTTATATTCTTTACATTTATTTGTCTTTACCTTGTTTCTACCTTGTCTTACATGACACCCAGTCTTCTGTTCTTAACCTCCATATCTCCTTGTTACTTAATTATTAGCCCCTTTCTTCCCCCTTATCTTCCTTTCTTATATTCTTTACATTTATTTGTCTTTACCTTGTTTCTACCTTGTCTTACATGACACCCTAGTCTTCTGTTCTTAACCTCCATATCTCCTTGTTACTTAATTATTAGCCCCTTTCTTCCCCCTCATCTTCCTTTCTTATATTCTTTACATTTATTTGTCTTTACCTTGTTGCTGCCTTGTCTTACATGACACCCTAGTCTTCTGCTCTTAACCTCCATGTCTCCTTGTTACTTAATTATTAGCCCCTTTCTTCCCCCTCATCTTCCTTTCTTATATTCTTTAAATTTATTTGTCTTTACCTTGTTGCTACCTTGTCTTGCATGACACCCTAGTCTTCTGCTCTTAACCTCCATGTCTCCTTGTTACTTAATTATTAGCCCCTTTCTTCCCCCTCATCTTCCTTTCTTATATTCTTTACATTTATTTGTCTTTACCTTGTTGCTACCTTGTCTTGCATGACACCCTAGTCTTCTGTTCTTAACCTCCATGTCTCCTTGTTACTTAATTATTAGCCCCTTTCTTCCCCCTCATCTTCCTTTCTTATATTCTTTAAATTTATTTGTCTTTACCTTGTTGCTACCTTGTCTTGCATGACACCCTAGTCTTCTGCTCTTAACCTCCATGTCTCCTTGTTACTTAATTATTAGCCCCTTTCTTCCCCCTCATCTTCCTTTCTTATATTCTTTACATTTATTTGTCTTTACCTTGTTGCTACCTTGTCTTGCATGACACCCTAGTCTTCTGTTCTTAACCTCCATGTCTCCTTGTTACTTAATTATTAGCCCCTTTCTTCCCCCTCATCTTCCTTTCTTATATTCTTTACATTTATTTGTCTTTACCTTGTTGCTACCTTGTCTTGCATGACACCCTAGTCTTCTGCTCTTAACTTCCATGTCTCCTTGTTACTTAATTGTTAGCCCCTTTCTTCCCCCTCATCTTCCTTTCTTACATTCTTTACATTTCTTGCCCACTTTTCTTTTACTTTCTGCAAGAACTCACCAATATTTCTTACCTTCTTTTCCTCCTTTCCTGTTAAGATTTTTACAGCTACTATCTTTTTCTCTACTTTCTCCCATATTTCCTCCCAAACCTCTTTTCTCCATATTGCAACCTCCTCGCATTCTGTTACATAGTGTTCTGTGCTTTCTTTTCCTCCACACAATTCACAAATTCCCTTTTCATGCCTCTTATCCCTCTTAGAAATATTGTTCCTGTTGTCATCCAAGCTACCTACTACATCCTTTCTACCGCCATGCAACGCCGAGTTACAGCCAAGCAAGTTGATACGTGTAGTGAGATGAAATGCAGAGGAATTTCGGGGTACAGTGACTCTAGGAATCTCGTGGGTCAGGGAGCTCGGCGTTTGTTATCAAACCCATGACTTGCTAGTTACATACGTTAACGCTCGATAAAGATTTCATACAGACTACCTCAAATAAATGTGAAAGAAACATTATTTAAAGAAGGAAGTTTATAAATACGTGTGATCAATAATCCACCAACCTCCCCTTTTAAAATGCCTTCTTTTCTTCAGAATAAATCACTAAATGACCACAGGGTACTCAACAGCTCAAGCCTGGATGTAAGTGCCAAATATAAGCAGTAGCAAAATTCCCAAAAAGTAGGTATTTTCTTAGTTATTCTTCCAATAAAATTAATATTATCTCTCTCTAGTATTAAGAACAACACAATCAACACATAACGACCGAAACATTTGAATATCACTTACAGTCTACTGTATTCCCTTGTACCTACAATAAGATCGTTATTTTGATTAATAAACGCTTTTAATGAATAGGATATTGCAACATTTTCGTGTCATTTCTGAAACAAACGCTTGTAGATGATTGTGGGTATAAATAAGGCACTTAAAAGGCATACCTGCTTCGTTTAGCGTCTTGTGTGTTTACAAACAGAGACGAACTTTGCTTCGTAGGCTACGTAGACCTTGCCGTTTCAGCGCTTTGGCTAAGAAAACACGGCCGAGGACATACTTGCAGCAACCTTCGAGTTAGCTACCAAATACTATTGCCGAGACTCACTCTGCCATCAAACGCAACTTATTACAACTCAGGTGGCGCAACGGTAACGAATGCGACTCGTATTCGGGAGGTCATGGGTTTGTGACTAACTTTGTTAACCCAAGGGTAACTATATTCTACGAAATTCCTGCCGCATTCCTTTCCCTTCACTTTCCACCCTGTTTGGTGATTCTAAAGAGTTCAGAGATGTATATGTTCTATGTGAACCTTCGTCCTTCGGGTAAGGTACTGCAAAGGCACCAAACTGCGACATTTATGTTGATATTACTTGTAATAACACTGCGTTCCAAGCCAAAGTATCTGCAATTGAATGCTAATCTAAGATAGCAAGGTCTGGGTTCCTTCCGATAACAGTGAGGCAGCATTAAAAGGAATTACAAGCTATCAGATAATTTTTAATGCAAATTAATTGATCTTTTACAGCAGTCACGTGTTGGCCAAAGTATGGAAAGCTAGAGTCAGCCGGGTGGAGACTGGAAGATCCGTGGTTCAAATCCCGGCTATGATATTAAATTTTTCGGTCTGACTCTATCTTTCCAGAAAACTAACAAACCTTATACAGACACAACAAAGTTACTCTTGAGGGGGGGGGGGGTGCAAGGATACAAGGGAAAATGTAGCTCTGACACGGAAAGGTTCTGCAGAAGTCCTGAACCAGCTTTTGGCATTCCTATAGACCCTGTTCGAAAAACCATTGATGTATAGATTCAATATTAACATAAGCAAGAATGGGTGCAAACAGAAGAATGGAGTCACAGTAGTCCATGTTCTTTATTAAGCGAAGAAGCAATCAACAGATCCCAAATAAACCTTATAGCAGCTCTGTTGACGGTACATTCTACGTGAGAACATTCAAAACAGAAGAGTGCGTGTGGAAGAAACAGCCTTCCATATAATCTTCGAATGTGAAGATTTGGGTTGGAATCTCTGGCTCAATAAACCCACAAGATGATCTTTCTAAAATTAATTTATTTAATAACCTACTACCCCTCAGAGCTATTTAACCCTCACCTGACAGCGGTATAGGACAATTGACAGTCGTAGCGCTTGCTTGTCTACATAGCGGAGGGTGAGTGCAAGGACGAACTTGTTTGTAGTCCCGAGTGAAGTATATTGTCATAACAGTTGTGCCAACTTAAACGATAACACAGCGCAGTGTTGTGAAAGTGTCAGTAAACATTTAAGTCTAAGGATGTTGAAATTAAGTTATACCAAGCTATTAGTGACATACTTAGCCTCACACTCAAATGACCATTTAATTAATGGCATTAACAACTTTATGTATGTCAAAGTCATCACATAGCGATTAGTCCTTAAAAGTTATCGCTTAAGTTTATTGTAATCTGTTTCTATTGTGACTTTGTGGGTTCGTGAAATGAAAAGTCCAATTGCACCACTCAAAAATGTTCTTTATTTCCACCGACTTACAGTTAAACTCTTGCCAATTACACAGAATTACGTAATGCACACAATTACGATTTACCAGTTCGTCCGTTACAATTTCACTACACTCGTAATTACGTACAATCCTCCGATGCACTTACACAGTCTTCTCGTCGTACACTAACACTGCATTCTTACACCAAGAACTGACTGACTGACTGACTTACTGCCCGGCGTGTTGCTTATATAGGGTCAGCTGGGGGATCGAGAATGTTCTAGATTAGATGAAATATCCCGTAAGTTCGAGAACACAGTTGGAACAGAAAGAGACAGCGCAGTGATGTTTTTTCTCCCAGCCACCCCTTGTCACCACTATAAGACAAACGAGGAGGGGCTTGGCTAACGCCGACCTCCCCTGCTTGCCCGCTCTCAGCTGGTTCTATAGGGTGTTCCAACGTTCGGGTGACACTGCTCCCTCCTCAAAGCTGGTCGTCCCGAACAGCACCATCGTAGCGTGCCAGGCGATCCAGGTGTACCACCAACATCTTCCCTCGGGGAACCTTCTGGATGCGGTAGACCACGTCATTAATCCTCTTCACCACCCGGTACGGTCCTTGCCATGGCTGCTGGAGCTTCGGGCAGCGTCCCTTGGTCCGGGTAGGACGGTACAACCAGACCAGGTCACCTTGCTGGAACCCTTTGTTGTTGGCTTGCCTGTCATATCTGGTCTTCATGCGGTCGCTCGCCTTCTGAATGTTCTGGCGAGCCATCTCGTGCATGTCGTGGAGATGGTCCACCAAGTTCTCCACATACTCGGTCGCTGGCTGTCTCGCTTCCGGAGCAATGTCAATGGCGAGCCGTTCGAATGGCGCTCCGACGTTGTACTGTTGCATGCGACCCCGGCTCCTAGTCTGGGGGCCGCGACTCGCCGCGCACACGTGACACTGACAGCACCATCTCTCAGCATCTGCTCGGAGTCTCAGCCAGTAGTAGCGCTGCCGTAGTTTGTCAATCGTTCGGTTCGCTCCCAGGTGTCCTCCTGAAGTACCGGCGTGCACTTCTTCCAAGACTTCCGGTACCTTACTCCGGGGAAGTACCAACTGTTCTCTCTGCGTCTTCCCATCGGGTGATTCCCATACCCGGAACAGCACGCCCTCTCTGGTCTTCAACGAGTCCCATTGGGCCCAATAAGACTTGTAGGTGGCGCTCCTCGGTGCGATGTCCTCCCAGGTTGGTCTCGTCCCTGCCTCCACTTCCCTCAAGAGTGGCCCCAAGTCTGCGTCCGCCAGCTGCTCCCTCCTCAGGCCTCCGCTATCCCAGCCATCCGCAGGCAATGCCGTGACTACTCGGACTGCTGCGGCACGCTCCTTCTCCTCCACTCTTGTGCACTGACCGCACTCTTCTGGACAGGGTCTTCGGGACATGGCGTCATCTGTAATCTGTTTCTATTGTATCTGGGAGATCAGGTACGCCTCCGTACGGGGTTGAGGGAAGCCATAACTTCCTACGTAGAGTCTGTTTAGTTAACGGGTGTCCACGTCGGCCGCCTCCTTTGACGAACCCTCATAATCGTATTACAACCCCGACCCTCCTTCTCCCAGTTCGTTCTGCAAGGGTTGCCACCACTCTCGATACGTCATGGGTATCGTATAGTATAGCAACGCAAAGATTGTCCCTGTAAGGAATGTGCTGTGGGACAAGGACAGCGAATGTGTGTGGCAGAGAACGCTTGCTACACAAGGAGCACATCGTTAAAAAAACATGCGCCCTATTCACTCTATACACTAAAACCGGGAAGATTCATTCACAAAAGTAGAAGCCGTCAGAATGTTTTTGAATGGTCTGTAACTGTACTGACATGGGGTGTCATAAACCTGTCCAGGGAGGGTGTGGAAACCTTCGCCAACCCCCTGCGTCTCAGGCGTCGGAGACTATCCTGTGGAGGACAGTACGAGGTTTCGTCTACAGAAATTATCTTATGTCCAATACTGCGAAGCTTCCTTAGTTTTCACACACACACACACACACACACACACACACACACACACACACACACACACACACACACACACACACACACACACACACACACACACACACACACACACACACACACACACATACACACATCCAAAGGTTGTTTAACATAAAAATTACGAAGGCATACAGGACAATTTCATTTGACGCATCTTGTGTCATTGCTGGCATCCAACCCATTGATATCTCAATTAAAGGAAAAGTAAAACTATACAACTTCACGCAAAATAAACAAGACTATGACGCACCCTTGCCCCCCAGCGACTGGAACCACCCTGCAGAAGTACCTGAAGTTAAAGAAGCTGATGATGGAGACTCTATATTCAAAATCTACACGGATGGAAGCAAAATAGGAGAGCAAGTGGGTGCAGCAGTTGTAATATTCAAACAAGGGACTTCAATTCGAGAGTTAAAATACAAGCTAGACGGAAGATGTACTAATAATCAGGCAGAGCAACTGGCCATATTGAAAGTGCTACAAGAACTTCAAAACTTTAACATCACACCGGAGGAAGAGAAGACTGTAGCGATATATTCAGACAGTACAGTAACCCTAGCCATTCTGCGGAATAATAATAAACATAACTCCATAGCAGAGAAAACCCTTAATATATGTAAAACCTTACAAAGACAAAAATGGAGAATACATTTCAGTTGGGTGAAAGCGCATGTAGGTATATGTGGAAATGAGTTAGCAGACAAACTAGCGAAATCCGGAGCTCTAGATGGAGATCTGCCCAATAGCTACAGTTTGATACCTAAATCTGTAATTATTTCTGAAATACAAGAAACAGGACATCAGGTCTGGCAGAATAGGTGGAATGCCACGGACAAAGGGGCTCTCAGCAAATTATTCTTTCCAACAATAAAAGATAGGCTGAAGAGAAAGCTTCCTTTAACACCAATTTTCACAGCAATAATTTCCGGCCACGGAAAAACCAAAGCTTATTTACACCGATTCCATATAGTAGACGATCCAAAATGCACATGTAACAGCTCCCAACAAACCGTAAACCATTTAATATACGAATGTGTAGACAAAAGTCAACAAAGAGCCAAGCTAATACAAGATGTAACTCTAAATGGAAGCAAGTGGCCAGTAACCAACGAGAGTCTTGTAAAACACCACTTAAAAGCATTCTGTAAATACATAAATTCAATTAACCTGTAAAGATATGTAAATATGTATAACTTGTGAAATCAACTGCTAAAAGATCTAATGTAATATTAACATGTAAATATGTACAATTTGTAAAATCAACTGTTGGAAAAATGGAATGTAATGCATGTAATACTACTATGTAGTGGGGCATGCTGATTGTTATCAATAAAGAAAACACACACACACACATATGGTACTGCGAAACTTCCTTAGTTTTGACATTATATATATCGCCAAGCTACAATTCTACTGGATTCCATAATAACCTTTATCTTATTCAAAGTGCGGTATTTGAAACTCAGCTCCTTTAGGAGGCCGCGTAAAGTGCAGCGCCCATAAGGAAAATCACAAATTTCTTGCAAATGTGCAACCGATTCGTCTAAGGTGCGCGCTCTCCCTTTTGCATAGAATCTATAAATTTCTCGGCGATTAAAATCGCATGTAAAACTATCGAAACGTTAGAGAAACGTTTGCTTTTATTTTCACACTTGATCGGCGCCTTTGGTACTCCTTTCGTCACAGTTTTTCTTACTGTATTTCTGTGAATACCCAGAATTTATCAGGTTCATTGCACGACCCCTTACCAAGATTATTTTTCAGCAAATATTTATATGCGTTCAAAACAAGCGCTTGAATTTGCTTAGAAACAGTTCCCGTTATTACTTTGTTTTTTGAGGTTTCTCCAGTAACATAACTCGGCCCAGTTATTCACACTATTGTTATCACTTTGATTATTTTCTCATGACTGACAGTTATCTACTACTTCATTTGCATTTACCACTGCATTTCCCTCCCACGGTCTCCACATCGAGACACACAACGAATTTTTTATAATCATTTATTGATCGATCAGCAATACAATGCTTTACAGATCAGGTTGAAAAGAAGGTTAGAGAACAATAAATTAAAGAATAATAACACTCAGGGGTAGGCTAATAGGCCACCTCCTAACTACATTAAGTTAGAACTCCGATAATACTCTCTGAGAAATTATGTCAATATTGAAGATGTAAGACACACATCAAGCACTAGAATCACTCGAATCAGATGTATCACTCAGAAGCAGGTAGTATGGTAGTCTCCTCTTCAAGCGTGAGGGCTGGCGTGTGCGGACACCAATGTTTTAATGCACAGCTCCTGGAACTTCTTGCAGCGTGGAAAAGAAACGACGGGTGATCCTGCGAATGTAGTCGTGAAGAGGTAACAGTCCTAGTTCGTGATGGAGCTGCTGATTACGGATGAACCATGGAGCGTTGGTAGCGATGCGCATGAAGCGATTCTGTATGACTTGAAAACGACGCAGATGACATGTGTGTGCGGCCCCCAACACTTGGCAGGCATAAGTAATAAGCGGACGAACGAGTGATTTGTAGAGTAACAATGAAGACTGTAGGCCGAGGCTAGAACGGCGATGGAACAAAGGTGAGAGTTTTGAAAGTCGCCCGGAGGCCAGTGATATAAGACGATCGATATGAGCACGCAAGGTCGGTCGAGAGTCGAAAAGCACTCCAAGATATTTAACGGGAGTTCTAGTGGGGAGCCAAGGGACATTGTTTCTGTAGAGACACAACGGAGTATATCGGTGAAGAGTGAAGATTTTAGTCTCGGTTTTCTGAGGGTTCAAAGAGATCCACCAAGTGCTGAACCAATGAATTAGGCTATCTAAAGAGAGCTGTACTACTTGTTGTGCGTGCTGGAGGTTATTAGCATGAGAATAATATAGTACTGTATCATCAGCGTAAAGAGCTAAAGAAGTCGGAGCAAAGTCAGGAATATCAGAACGAATTTCTGCACGTAATGAAACAGATCAACTGGAAATTGGAACTTTGGCAACTGAGACTCCATGTGAGTAAACATGCGACTGTAATTTCCAGAAAATGAGCGTTTTATTGGTCCTCAACGACAGTGTTCCATTTCTGAAGTGTGGAGACAGATTTATGACAGTCATTAGTGGGCGGTAGGGTCCGTTTTCTTTTTGAGGCAACTGTACTCGCGTTGACTAGACAGACTTTACTAGCCTGTACATCTAGTAGAAGGTGTGCTAGATCACCGAGGTTTTTCGGTAGCCTTCTTCTTTGGGGTTGGCGCTCGTAAGTGGCGTATCCTTTCCACCCGTCTTGAGTTTTCGGACCAGATGGGGAGGGGGTTGTTAGTTTCTAGGTCTTACCCTATGGAAACAGCCCTGCAGGCGCCGGGCGCCCCTTGGGCACAGCTCGGTTTCCTCCTTGGTTGTAGAGGAAGGTCGGTCTTTACTCCGCAAAGGCTGCCTAGATACCCTCGCGCCTACATGTCGCGGCGACACGCATAAATGTTCGGTACAGATAGATAACACACGGATAGTGTTTCACGGAGATACAGAGCTTGCATACGCAGATAAACATAGCGCCGGGGATAAAGGACTTGCCGACACAGATATAGTTACATTCTAGAACATTCGTGTTTTATCTGGTGACATGTTTGAGAACATTCTATAAGTCTGGAATTCATGAATGGGCGTTTAAAAAAAAGCCATGGCTAGTGATCGGGTCAGTCGTAAGCAGTAAGAGTAAACAGTTGAGAGCTGATGTAATCAGAAAGCTGTTGTTGTGGTCATCGACCTTGATGTAATACTGCTGCTGTGAGTGTATTTCTACGCAAATAAAGAACGATTTGAATTTATGCAAATTGGACTTTTAATTGTACGAACCCACAGAGGCCCGCCTCGGCAGCGTGGTGGTAGCGTGCCTGCCTCACGTCCAAGAGGTCCCGAGTTCGAATCTCGGTCACGGTGACTTACCTGCATAAGGGTTTTTCCGGGGTTTTCCCTTATCCTTCAAGACGAATGTCGGGTAACTCTAAGCTCCATGGAACTTGGACTTATTTGAGCATCATTTCATCCAATTCATTCACCGTCCGATATGACTTAACATTGGAGGACGTAAAATTACAAAAAAAAAAAAAAAAAAAAAAAAAAAAAAAAAAAAAAAAAAAAAAAAAACCACACACACAGAGTCACAATATCTATAGAAACAAATGTGAAAGACAAACGGGAGTGGATAGAATGTTGTGGAAAACAAATCCCAAGAGGAAGGGATGACGCAGATGCGTGGAAGTTTTTAACGAATGCTGAGAGCAGAAGTTATGCAATAAAGTGACAGGTGTAGTAAGTCGGGAGAGTTTCAAATGAATAGAGGAGTAAATCATGGGACCACCAAGCATGATAACTCGCGCGGTTTCCTCTATGGCCAACATTCGGGAGGTCGAGATTATTCCCATGGCCGACCTACCTGACCCATGGGTTTTTTCCGGGGTTTTCCCGGGTCGCCCGGTGAATGCTGGGTAAGTTAATCACATGTCCCAAATGTCCAGTCCCTCAATTTCATCTCCATTATGATTTCGTATCATCTGTGCTCTGGTGGTGTCTTTCGGGTAGATGTGTAAGCGGAAGTTAACTACAGAGGTTCCACTCCAATTAGTGCAGCATCCGTAGGTCTGGCCTCCTCCATCCAGGGAGTTACCAAGCTGTCCCAAAAGGGCGTGTCGGCGTTGCATGGCAGGATGATATGTCCTGAGTAAACACTTCCTCCTCCAGTAGGACGAGCTTCGGGCCAACTTGGTGGACCGCAGTCGAGTCTGCTGGCCTGCTGGAGAGCTCCCAGCTGGTAAATTGTAGGGAATCTGCCGTCTGCACTGTCGTGGCTACTTGGGACGGCCTTACCCTTCCTTTCGCGGATGCCCCACTGGGGCTTAAGCAGGGTCGTATTCCTAACAAAAATAGTGGGGGGACGCACAAGCAACAAAGTTTCCAGATGAAGGAGAACCGATCAGAATTCTGCACTTGTAGATTTGCCTTCCTGCTTTGGTTGTCGACAGCATGCTGACCTTTTATCAATTCTTTTATATAATCCTCTAAGTTCCACATATGTACTGGAGGTTCGTTAATAGTCATAAATATTATTTGAATGTATTTCGAATGTAAGTATATATTTTGTATTTTTGCAGTAGTTTGAATGTTAAATTAAGAAAGATAATGAATTAAAAAGTATAAAGTATATTATTAGTAAGGGGACTGCGTCCACCTCCAAAAAATAGTGAAGGGACGGCGTACATCCGCGTTCCCCCTCCACTACGGCCCCGGGCTTAAGTACAATAAACTAAGCCTGGAACTCCATACCGAATTCCCCCGTAGGAATCGTAATTCGAAAGGTATTTGTACATCTCGATTTTCATGAGACCAGCCTCTGAAACCGTCTTCAATCTCAGTAACTTAAACACAATTCGTAAACCGTGATAGAGAGTATCTTACAACAATAAAAAAGAATGCAACAATAATTCAGTAGCTCTTTTGCATTTACGCGTTAAGCAATGGTGTAATTTTTGTAGTTGAAATTAAATTCCATATTAACCTAACCTAACTGCATGTTAAGTATAAGACAATAAAGACTGCACTTTGTGATCATTCGCGTTCACACGTGCCTTCTGTCACTTCCGAAGCTCCTTAAACGGGGAATGCTTCATTATTTTTCTCCAGAAAATACAGAAAAGTGTCAGACTGTCTATTTAATTTAATATCTATCCTTTTCTGACCTAAACAAAACAAGCACGTTTTTTCTTTGTGAGACAATTGACTGTAGCTTCATATTTACAGAACACCAAACATTAAGAAACAGTTGTGAAGCTGTCATAGAGATGTATAAACTTGTAGGTAACTGTAGTTTGTTTACCACTCTATGCGACTCACGCATGCGCAGAAGAATATTTCTTCGTCGAGTAGCCTTTGTTTGTTGCTGGTCCATGGCTTTCCTTGGTCCGAGACGTTCTATCTTCTATGAATGTCGAAAAGTCAGACCATCTTTGGTGTGGACCAAGTAAGTCGGAGGATAGTCCACAGCAGAGTAGTACATGTGAGTAGGGGCCGAGTCTTTTTTATTCTCATGGGATATATAACGTCATAAGAGACGCTAACTCATTGTCGCCAAACATGGCTGAACTTCAAAATTTTAAATGGAATTGTGACAGCCATATTTTTAAATATTCTGTAGTGCTTCAGAATAGTTTTTGAACACTTTTTAGCTAAAATAAAAAAGTTAGATACATAGAAATGCTGAGGACACCGCGCTCTCTAGTCCACGCTATTTAGATGTGCAACTATGTTACATTATTAAATCTCAACAGAATCTGCAGGAAAAGACAAAAGAGTGAAGTCTGATAATTCGCAGCTCTCTCAAATGAGTCGTTAAATGAAAGAATATCACCGACAGTTCCTTGATGATCTCATAAAACAGAAAGAGTTTATTTTAGAAGTCTCTTACTTTAAATGCAAATAGAAGAAGAGTATAGGGTTCGTTTACAACGTTTTATCTGCTAAGTTTCAAACTGCAGTAAACTGGTGTTAGTAAAACAAGCTTGAAATTAGCCATGTCAAACAAGAGAAGGTCGCTTGTATCTCAGATTATGTTTATAACAATTCAATACAAATTCATCTAGCAAAGGTGGTAACCATATCCCATTGATATGTTAAAATAAGCCTATGAGAAGAAATTCCGCGATGGTCATATGTTTCAAATAATTGAAAGCCTCATACACACTTTTCAAGGTCTGTCTTCTCTAACATTATAGGAGCTGCAGATCCTAAATGACCTTTCTGAATCTGTTCCACAATTACGTTCTTGTTAAACAACAATATTTCACTAGAAAAGTACAGTAAGTTCAAGCGACGGTCCTAATTTTCTAATAACGCATGCAAAACTCCTGTACAATCTCATAAAACTGTATGAGAATTCTGAAAAATTCTTGAAAATTATGCAAAAAAACTAGTTTTGATAAAAACGACATTTAAAATTATAATGTTCATTACAGTATTGTGTTCAGGAGTGTTTCATACAGAGTGATAAATATTGTCGATATTAGTAAATCAAAGAAAGTTTGGAGTATGAATACAGTAAAAAAGAATAACACAATTTTAGCATATTTTCTATATCTGCATCCAAATTCACAGGTGTACTGCCTTAAGGAACAAATGCTCGTGTAATTTTCACAACCTATTCTCTGTTTTTTTTTTTTTTTTTTTTTTTTTGATACTTCTATCGGATAAAGATCCGCTGGGCATGGAGAATTTCTAGAAGCAGACTTGTAGTAAAAAGGAAATAAACTAGAATTTGTAACAGAATCGACAGCAGAGCTTCCCGAAGCGAATCTGCTGGTATACAATAGCGATAAACTCTGTTCAACAGCAAAGTTGGCAAACTTCATTTCGTCCCCATATTTTAGGAAACACCACAATTCACATGACTTGCTCTAACGGTTCTTCAAAATCCCATTGTTACAGGAACAAATTCTCGTATTACATCATGTTAATTTAGACAACGTAGACTTATTCAACAACTTTTGTTTTCGAAATCCACATGATAAGTTACAGAAAAATTGAACATTTTAAGAAATATGCTGAAAGGATAAGGGAAAACCTCCAACGTTAAGTCATATCGGACGATGAATGAAATGATGTTCAAATAAGTACAGGGTACATAGAGCTTAGAGTTACCAGACATTCATCTTTCAGGATAAGAGAAAACCTCCAACGTTAAGTCATATCGGACGATAAATGAAATGATGTTCAAATAAGTACAGGGTACATAGAGCTTAGAGTTACCAGACATTCATCTTTCAGGATAAGGGAAAACCTCCAACGTTAAGTCATATCGGACGATGAATGAAATGATGTTCAAATAAGTACAGGGTACATAGAGCTTAGAGTTACCAGACATTCATATTTCAGGATAAGGGAAAACCTCCAACGTTAAGTCATATCGGACGATGAATGAAATGATGTTCAAATAAGTACAGGGTACATAGAGCTTAGAGTTACCAGACATTCATCTTTCAGGATAAGAGAAAACCTCCAACGTTAAGTCATATCGGACGATAAATGAAATGATGTTCAAATAAGTACAGGGTACATAGAGCTTAGAGTTACCAGACATTCATCTTTCAGGATAAGGGAAAACCTCCAACGTTAAGTCATATCGGACGATGAATGAAATGATGTTCAAATAAGTACAGAGTACATAGAGCTTAGAGTTACCATACATTCATCTTTCAGGATAAGGGAAAACCTCCAACGTTAAGTCATATCGGACGATGAATGAAATGATGTTCAAATAAGTACAGGGTACATAGAGCTTAGAGTTACCAGACATTCATCTTTCAGGATAAGGGAAAACCTCCAACGTTAAGTCATATCGGACGATGAATGAAATGATGTTCAAATAAGTACAGGGTACATAGAGCTTAGAGTTACCAGACATTCATCTTTCAGGATAAGGGAAAACCTCCAACGTTCAGTCATATCGGACGATGAATGAAATGATGTACAAACGAGTACAGGGTACATAGAGCTTAGAGTCACCAGACATTCATCTTTCAGGATAAGAGAAAACCTCCAACGTTAAGTCATATTGGACGATGAATGAAATGATGTTCAAATGAGTACAGGGTACATAGAGCTTAGAGTTACCAGACATTCATCTTTCAGGATAAGAGAAAACCTCCAACGTTAAGTCATATCGGACGATGAATGAAATGATGTTCAAATAAGTACAGGGTACATAGAGCTTAGAGTTACCAGACATTCATCTTTCAGGATAAGAGAAAACCTCCAACGTTAAGTCATATCGGACGATGAATGAAACGATGTTCAAATAAGTACAGGGTACATAGAGCTTAGAGTTACAAGACATTCATTTTTCAGGATAAGAGAAAACCTCCAACGTTAAGTCATATCGGACGATGAATGAAATGATGTTCAAATGAGTACAGGGTACATAGAGCTTAGAGTTACCAGACATTCATCTTTCAGGATAAGAGAAAACTTCCAACGTTAAGTCATATCGGACGATGAATGAAATGATGTTCAAATAAGTACAGGGTACATAGAGCTTAGAGTTACCAGACATTCATCTTTCAGGATAAGGGAGAACCCAATCCAGATAGCTCATCTGATTCAGATTCGTATTCGGGAAGTCTGTAACGGGAGACAGGGACGCTACCGCCAAGCTACCGTTGTGGGTGTTGTGTTTCAATTGTGTACAATGAAATTGTACTAAAACCATTGCAACAGCCTTTGCTCTCGAATAACCTGAATGTGAAAGAAGGGTTTGTACATTACATCAAACCGTGTACTTTTGTTGTACGTAGAGTTTTAAGTAAAATGTATTTGTGTAAATATAAATGGACGGAGTGTAGAACAAGTAAGACAGGCTATGCAGTTGATAACGGGTAAAACAAAAGCCTGTTTGTCGGCCGGGGTCACTGAACTTACCAAACTCTGCACGTGACTGCCTGACTAACTGCAAGCCAATTAGTGAAAGTGAGGAATCCGGCAACATTAACAAATCGATTACGTTATTTGCTTTGAAAATAGTTCCTCTTAATTATGGTAACCTTAGAGGCCAAGGTCATTACTGCAATAAAAGCTTTCACACGTCTTTTGGGAAATATCCACATCTGCAGTTGTTTCCATTGCGAGGATGAGATAAATTCTCTAAGTACCTTTCACATGGGACAGCTCTCCAAAATGGCTCTATTCAATTCAGTTCAATTTTGCTCTTTATAACAAGTACAATAGTATACACAATTGAAAACTTGTTTAAGATCATAGTCCAGTTAAAAATAAATACAGTCAATACAATTAGAAGTAATAACAGTTGAAGTGCTAAAATAATACATAAAGATGATTGTAATACAAAACATTTGATAAAAAGTTACTGTAGGTCGATTTCAATATGATTATCATTCAGAAATTCTTCCACGTCATAGTAAGCTTTAGATTTAAGGAAATTAGTTAATGTATGTTTAAACTTAGATAATGGAGTAATATTTCTAAAATGTATTGGTAATTTATTGAATAATTTACTGCCAATATAATCAATCTTTCTTTCATATAATTTTAATCTATTTGATTGAGTTATCAAGTTCTGTTTTCCTCTAGTGTTGTGGCTATGAATAGCTGAATATTGAGGCAAAGATCTATTTCGTATATACAATATGGATTTTAATATAAAGATACTGGGAAGGGTTACTATTGAAAGAGCTTTGACTGCTTCCTTACAAGGACTATACATTGGGAGATTGGCTCGTTTTTGTAATGTAAAGATTTTTTTTTTGCGATTGGCTTTAGGTGCTGATATTTATTTAAAATATACATTTAAAATATTTTCGGGAGAAAGAAGCGTATTTCCTGAATTTGCGGGAAATAATCTAGAAATGTTCATTATGAAGAGTTTTGCGTAGGTATGGATTACTACGGAGGGTATCCGGCACCGAAACCTGTGTACCTAAACCCCAAGTGAGGCATCACCGGGAGGAAGGATGAGGTGAGAGGAGACTAAACAGTCGCGACAGTACAGAGGGCGACCAGCAGACGTGATGCGGAAATGGCCTGGAGACCGTCTACCAGGAAGTGTTTACCAGGAGCATATCAGCTTGCCATGCAACGCCGAGACTCCCGCCGCCACTTCTACCCTGAAAGAGACCACCAGATGAGAGACAATATAAAATGATAATGGAGATGAAATGATGGAAGAGGAAAATGGGGGAACGTAATTAACCTACCCCGCATTCACCTGGTGATTCGGGAAAACCCTCGAGAAAACCTATGAGTTAGGTACGACACTGGGAACATCGCTGGGAGAAGCGGTTAGAGTTACAAGGAGACTATGTTGGAAAACCCCAAGTACTATTTGGACGGGTTACAGAGATGAGAGCATCGCTGGGAGAAGTGTGTAGAGTTACAAGGAGACTTTGTTGGAAAACCCCAAGTACTATTTGGACGGGTTACAGAGATGGGAACATCGCTGGGAGAAGTGTGTAGAGTTACAAGGAGACTTTGTTGGAAAACCCCAAGTACTATTTGGACGGGTTACAGAGATGGGAGCATCGCTGGGAGAAGTGTGTAGAGTTACAAGGAGACTTTGTTGGAAAACCCCAAGTACTATTTGGACGGGTTACAGAGATGGGAACATCGCTGGGAGAAGTGTGTAGAGTTACAAGGAGACTTTGTTGGAAAACCCCAAGTACTATTTGGACGGGTTACAGAGATGGGAACATCGCTGGGAGAAGTGTGTAGAGTTACAAGGAGACTTTGTTGGAAAACCCCAAGTACTATTTGGACGGGTTACAGAGATGAGAGCATCGCTGGGAGAAGTGTGTAGAGTTACAAGGAGACTATGGTGAAAAACGCCGAGTACTATTTGGACGGGTTACAGAGATGGGAACATCGCTGGGAGAAATGTGTAGAGTTACAAGGAGACTTTGTTGGAAAACCCCAAGTACTATTTGGACGGGTTACAGAGATGGGAGCATCGCTGGGAGAAGTGTGTAGAGTTACAAGGAGACTATGTTGAAAAACGCCGAGTACTATTTGGACAGGTGACAGAGATGGGAACATCGCTGGGAGAAGTGTGTAGAGTTACAAGGAGACTTTGTTGGAAAACCCCAAGTACTATTTGGACGGGTTACAGAGATGAGAGCATCGCTGGGAGAAGTATAAATACTTACAACGAGACTATGTTGAAGAACGCCGAGTACTATTTGGACGGGTTACAGAGATGGGAACATCGTTTGGAGAAGTGTGTGGAGTTACAAGGAGACTATGTTGAAAAATGCCGAGTACTATTTGGACGAGTTACAGAGATGGGACCATCGCTGAGAGAAGTGTGTAGAGTTACAAGGAGACTATGCTTAAAAACGCCGAGTACTATTTGGACGGGTTACAGAGATGGGATCATCGCTGAGAGAAGTGTGTAGTTTTACCAGGAGACTATGTTGAAAAACGCCGAGTACTATTTGGACGGGCTACAGAGATGGGAGCATCGCTGGGAGAAGTGTGTAGAGTTACAAGGAGACTATGTTGAAAAACGCCGTGTACTATTTGGACGGCTTACAGAAATGGGAGAATCGCTGAGAGAAGTGTATAGAGTTACAAGGAGACTATGTTGAATAACGCCAAGTACTATTTGGACGGGCTACAGAGATGGGAGCATCGCTGGGAGAAGTGTGTAGAGTTACAAGGAGACTATGTTGAAAAACGCAGAGTACTATTTGGACGGGTTACAGAGATGAGAGCATCGCTGGGAGAAGTGTGTAGAGTTACAAGGAGACTATGTTGAAAAACGCCGAGTACTATTTGGACGGGTTACAGAGATGTGAACATCGCTGGGAGAAGTGTGTAGAGTTACAAGGAGACTATGTTGAAAGATGCCGAGTACTATTTGGACGGGTTACAGAGATGAGAACATCGCTAGGAGAAGTGTGTAGAGTTACAAGGAGACTATGTTTAAAAACGCCGAGTACTATTTGGACGGGTTACAGAGATGAGAGCATCGCTGGGAGAAGTGTGTAGAGTTACAAGGGGACTATGTTGAAAAACGCCGAGTACTATTTGGACGTGTTACAGAGATGGCAACATCGCTAGGAGAAGTGTGTAGAGTTACAAGGAGACTATGTTGAAAAACGCCGAGTTCTATTTGGACGGGTTACAGAGATGAGAGCATCACTGGGAGAAGTGTGTAGAGTTACAAGGAGACTATGTTGAAAAACGCCGAGTACTATTTGGACGGGTTACAGAGATGAGAGCATCGCTGGGAGAAGTGTGTAGAGTTACAAGGAGACTATGTTGAAAAACGCCGAGTACTATTTGGACATGTTACAGAGATGGCAACATCGCTAGGAGAAGTGTGTTGAGTTACAAGGAGACTATGTTGAAAAACGCCGAGTTCTATTTGGACGGGTTACAGAGATGAGAGCATCACTGGGAGAAGTGTGTAGAGCTACAAGGAGACTATGTTGAAAAACGCCGAGTACTATTTGGACGGGTTACAGAGATGAGAGCATCGCTGGGAGAAGTGTGTAGAGTTACAAGGAGACTATGTTGAAAAACGCCGAGTTCTATTTGGACGTGTTACAGAGATGGCAACATCGCTAGGAGAAGTGTGTAGAGTTACAAGGAGACTATGTTGAAAAACGCCGAGTACTATTTGGACGGGTTATAGAGATGAGAGCATCGCTGGGAGAAGTGTGTAGAGTTACAAGGAGACTATGTTGAAAAACGCCGAGTACTATTTGGACGTGTTACAGAAATGGGAGCATCGCTAGGAGAAGTGTGTAGAGTTACAAGGAGACTATGTTGAAAAACGCCGAGTACTATTTGGACGGGTTACAGAGATGGGAACATCGCTGGGAGAAGTGTGTAGAGTTACAAGGAGACTATGTTGTAAAACTCCGAGTGCTATTTGGACGGGTTACAGAAATGGGAGCATCGCTAGGAGAAGTGTGTAGAGTTACAAGGAGACTATGTTGAAAAACGCTGAGTACTATTTGGACGTGTTACAGAAATGGGAGCATCGCTAGGAGAAGTGTGTAGAGTTACAAGGAGACTATGTTGAAAAACGCTGAGTACTATTTGGACGTGTTACAGAAATGGGAGCATCGCTAGGAGAAGTGTGTAGAGTTACAAGGAGACTATGTTGAAAAACGCCGAGTACTATTTGGACGTGTTACAGAAATGAGAACATCGCTAGGAGAAGTGTGTAGAGTTACAAGGAGACTATGTTGAAAAACGCTGAGTACTATTTGGACGGGTTACAGAAATGAGAACATCGCTAGGAGAAGTGTGTAGAGTTACAAGGAGACTATGTTGAAAAACGCTGAGTACTATTTGGACGTGTTACAGAAATGGGAGCATCGCTAGGAGAAGTGTGTAGAGTTACAAGGAGACTATGTTGAAAAACGCTGAGTACTATTTGGACGTGTTACAGAAATGGGAGCATCGCTAGGAGAAGTGTGTAGAGTTACAAGGAGACTATGTTGAAAAACGCCGAGTTCTATTTGGACGGGTTACAGAGATGAGAGCATCGCTGGGAGAAGTGTGTAGAGTTACAAGGAGTCTATGTTGAAAAACCGTCGAGTACTATTTGGACGTGTTACAGATATGAGAGCATCGCTGGGAGAAGTGTGTAGAGTTACAAGGAGACTATGTTGAAAAAAAAAAATCTGAAAAAAGAGTCTTGTGTCCTTATTAGGTCGGCCACCCGAATCGAACCGAGGTTGTCGATTGCGGGCCTGAGACATCCCGCGCGGCAGAGTTTTGTGTAACTGGTATACAAAATGTATATTCGATATATAGAGATCACATAGGTACGTCTTAGATATTTGACTAGTGCCTAAGCCTTTGTATTCTGCTCTACCTTTTGTTACAAACGATCAATAGTTAGTACAGAGAGGAATAAGCAAGACATCAATGGTATGTACAACGAAGCAAGAACCTATATGTGCTTCATTGGGCAATATACCAAGGTTAACAACAAAATCAAAGCTTGACATCTTTAAAAATGAACGGATTTCCGTGTTGTACCGTCCTAACGCAGCGAAATACTAAAACTTTGAAACTGGTGAAGGTAATTCTTAAAATAGACGTATAAATAAAACATGGCTTTCTGCGCGGAACACGAGTCGTTAAGCAAAGTCAACAATGCCAGGTGCAACAATGGAAACAGTTCATTTGAGCAGTTGATAAGCAAACCGGTGTTGGACAAGCAGTTTTTGTAGTTCGGAGTGATATAAAACCTGAGTATCAGGCAAGTGTTTCAGAGAAGAGGAATTTAACGTGTGTCTTTATTTATTCGGTCTCTAGATTTACAATTTAATTGCAGTATAACTGAGGTAAGTGTCCCTAAGCTTACAACTTAAAGAAATACATTTTAATTGTCTTTTTCAACGTTCCGGAATATAGTCATATCTTTCAGGACAAGAGAAAACCTCCAAAGTTAAGTCATATCGGACGATGAATGAAATGATGTTCAAATAAGTACAGAGTACATAGAGCTTAGAGTTATCAGACATTCATCTTTCAGGATAAGAGAAAACCTCCAAAGTTAAGTCATATCGGACGATGAATGAAATGATGTTCAAATAAGTACAGAGTACATAGAGCTTAGAGTTATCAGACATTCAGCTTTCAGGATAAGAGAAAACCTCCAACGATAAGTCATATCGGACGATGAATGAAACGATGTTCAAATAAGTACAGGGTACATAGAGCTTAGAGTTACCAGACATTCATCTTTCAGGATAAGAGAAAACCTCCAACGTTAAGTCATATTGGACGATGAATGAAATGATGTTCAAATAAGTACAGGGTACACAGAACTTAGAGTTACGAACATTCATCTTCCAGAATAAGGGGAAACCCCCTAAGAAAACCTTATTCGGAAAACTCATCCTAACGATATTCAAACTCGCAACCTCTTGAATGTAGGGTAGACACTCTACTTCTATTCCAGAGTGGCGGGCATTATTGTTGTTTCCTATTTGCTTGAGCATGGAGTGAAAAATTACAATGAAGTAATAATATAGAATGAAGTGTAAATAATAATAATCTGATATGTATTTTTTTACTATATTTTCAACTTAAATAAAATAATTGTATAATATCGGCTAGTTTGTCTGTTTCCCTTTCCGATCTTCAACTGTCTACATATCAACGTTATTTGTTTCACCACACACAACATTCAAAACATGTCATGACGATGTATGAAACTCTCGAGTCATTCATTGGAAGTTCTGAAATTGACTTTGTCTAATTTTCTTGTTGTCTCTAAAGCTTGAGTCTGAACTAATGGTCCAGAAATGGGCATTTTCTTTAGCACGCACTAACAAATCAGTCGAACCCAACACGATTTAGCTTGTCACACTCTGTAGATTTTGTGACACGTTTCACATGCCCTGTTGTTCCTTTTAACTACTCCGTTTAATTTTAATTTTTTAAAATCTGATAAATCTGAGCTTTATCCACTTTAAACAAGACAGTGAAGTGTTTACCTGCGTGTTTGTTCTTTTCGTGTTCTCCAATAAGATTAATTTTTTCCTCCAGTGATACTGTCTTATGTTTAGAATTCATTTTACAGAACTTGTGTACACATAAACTATGGTTTTAAAAATCACCAATGGTCACAGTTTTCATCCACTCGTACTTGATCATTTGTAAGAACTAAACTGGGAATGAACACACTACAAAACAGTTGTACCCTTACCACGTGTGTTGGAAGAGAGTTGAGAGAGGTAATGGTTTGTTTTCTCTTTTCCTCGAAGGATTACAGTTTATGACTTTATGGTTCATGGAACTACGGTGCAAGTACAGTCACCCTAAAAAAGTATTGTACTTTTTAAAATACGTACCTTGTAAGACATTACACATAAAGTAATCCGTTTAAGTTAGGTTATTTACGCAAAAATATTTCCGTGTTAGTCAGTTTTCCTGCTTACATGAGAAGTAGCCGTGTTCCAGGTTTTATCTTCCATATTTCCGGGTTTCCGGCACATAAGCGTAAGTTTTACTGTACATAATAGCTGAGAATATGTGACAAATAGCGAATGGAGGAGATGTTGACACTAGGTTGACATGTTCGTCTTCCAAGAGCTCTCCCTACTTGTTTGGTTACTTTTGCATGAAATAGCTTCTACCTTCTAGAGCTGGAGGTCCCGGGTTCGATTCCATGGCTAAAGGACGGGAATTTTTCTTTATCCAGAATTATTCCCCATGTCTCTAGTGTGTGGAAGTGTGAATTAATGATGGAAATATTGCCGATGCCTTCGAATTTTCCTAAACACTGTAAAGTTCGAATTCTTCACTATAGAAGTGCAGGTCGAGTTCTCGACTCCAATATTGCTTCATCGTAAAATCTGACTGTTGCGTATGTCAGATGTCAAACGTCCAATGGCCAAGGCTGACGATCTGTTCCCAAAAACTGTGATTATAATACAGTTAATAAATCATGGAATGATGAATTAACTAACAGGAACGTTATAACAGCAATTTCATATTTGTAATTTATTTAATTATTAATTAAGCGCGAGCGTATATACCAAGGCATTCCACACAGAGTGAAGACTGAAATCCCTCTGACGACCAGGAAGTTACTGAGCTGTCCCAAAAGGGCACCCGGCGCCTCCGTGGGTCTTTTCATAGGACAATTTTTTTTTATTAACTAACAACAGTGTAAATTGGGTATGGGTAGGAAGAAGGATGGGGCATGGGAGGGATGTTGTTCTGAGGTGATTCTATTTATTGAGGCATGTGGTGCTAATTTAGTTGGGACTATGAGGCGAATTTGGTGGCCGGTACCGCCGGAGCAACCCGGCTGTTCGTGGGTAGAAACTAGCTGTGCGGAAACCCGCTTGTGGTGATCAGGTAGCAGTCATGATCCAGGAGACCCTGGCTACGACCTGTGTACAGTGGTGATGGTTATATGCATGGCTGGATGGTGTCGTTAAGTCCTCGTTGGAACTGGATTGTGGTGATGCATAAGGGCCATGGCCGTCACAGCTCATGACCGGGGAGGGGGAGGCGGCGTTGCAGGTCTGTTGGCGGCGGCGTCCTGCGTGTGCGGGTGTCTCGATGTGGCAGAAATTGCGGCGGAGAGACCCCGTGCTCTGGAGCCAGACACATCTTCAAGTCGTAGATGCTCTGGGTGATGTGGTCCTGGTGTTCGCGAAGGGCTTCGTGTAGCTTCTTGTTGGGTGCTGTATCGTTGATGTATCCAACAATCTTTTCAATCTTGCCCTTGCAGTAGCTTAGTGTGTCGTTGGGTGGGTCGTCGCAGAAGGCGCTGGTGATGCGACCAATTTTGGACAGAAGAGCGGCAATCTTAGGACCTCAGAATGAAGATCCTGAACTTCCACCGCTGGGGGACGGTTGTTGGCTGCGGTGACAGTGGTCGTCAGGAGCTCCTCGAGTCTGCATAGCCTGAAGCTGGTTCGGTGAAGCTCCTCTCGTAGACTACCAAGAGCTTGCTGCCAATCGGCGGGCTCACTGATGGTTGTGTTCCGAGGTGCTGGTCCACTGGTGTTCCGGCGTGGGTAAAGTGGGCACTGCGCCTGACCAGTAAAATGGCCTAGTCCATTACAGGTGGCGCAGGACCGGCGTCGGCGCCTGAGGTCGTGTGCCTGACATACTGCTGTGGGATTAGGAGCGCCACAGTAGTGGCACCGCGGAGGCGCGGTGCAAGTGTCAGCGGTGTGCCCATAGGCGCAGCAGTGTCTGCATGGAGTGTGGCGCTGCAGTTTACTATTCTCAACTTTGAGACACTGCCCAAGTATGGGCAGGCCTAAAGCTAAGGCGGCGTCGCGATCCTTCGGATCTCTGAACTGCAGACGCACACATGTTGTTGGATCCCCTAGACTAGAGACTAACAAGGCACCCCCCCCCCGCCCATCTGGTCCAAAAACTTAAGACGGGATGGAAGTAGATACGCCACTTACGCGCGCCAATCCCAAAGGAGAAAGCTAACCATCAACCGCGGTAGGACCGCCTAGAGATCTAGCACACCCATATTTGTAATACTAGGATAGGATATCATCTTAGGGAACGGATTCCATGGGTTAATCAAACTAGATCTTTTGTTTGAAAGTAATGAGTCGGTAATTCAAACACAAACATCACTCAAATTATCCTTACTTGGACATGTTTCGGAGAACGGTTTGTCCCCATTGTCAGCAGTTATCCGACTATGAAAAAACAGAAGATGTAGGACAACTGCTGACGATGGGGACAAACCGTTCGCCGAAACATGTCCAGTTAAGGATAATTTAAGTGATGTTTGTGTTTTAATTGCCGACTCATTACTTTCAAATGTTAAATACATCACTCTTTCTAATCTTTTGCTTCAAATAATAGATCTTTTGTACCTATGATGCAAATGGGAGTTGTTCGGATTGGGTTGGACTCGAGGGGCAGTTGGTTCCCGCCACCCACGGCGGCCAGGCCTAGACCGTCATACGGGGCAGACGGTTGCCTAGAAATTCCCGGTATAAACCTGCAGAGCTAGTACTGATTGCCCAGGACAAGAAGGCAAGCTAGAGGAATGTGTAACGTAATCACTTTTGCTGTCCACACGGTGTTTATGCTCACCTTCCTTGTATGACAAGGATGCTAGTTTTGTTTAAAATACACAAGTTTTGTCACATTACTCACCCATACATAATACCTATCACTGCAACGAGCATTAGATCTGACAGCATGGTTGACTAGGTATTCTCATACACTCATTTCATAGTAAACAGATCCATTAACAGAGCAGATAAACAGTTCAAGCTTCTCTCCCTCTTCAGGTCCCGCTTGTCTTCTTGTTGTGGGTAGACAGTACATAATACCTGTCACTGCAGTTACTGAAACAAGCATTAGATCTGACAGTATGGGTGACTCATATGTACTCTCTAACACTCATTTCGTAGTAAACAGATCTACTAACAGAGCAGATAAACAGTTCAAGCTCCGCTCCCTCTTCAGGTCCAGTTTGTCTTCTTGTGGTGGGTAGACAGTACATAATACCTATCACTGCAGTTACTGAAACAAGCATTAGATCTGACAGCATGGGTGACTCATATGTACTCTCATACACTCATTTCATAGTAAACAGATCTACTAACAGAGCAGTTTCAAGCTCCTCTCTCTCTTCAGGTCCCGCTTGTCTTCTTGTAATGGGTAGACAGTACATAACACCTATCACTGCAGTTACTGAAACAAGCATTAGATCTGACAGTATGGGTGACTCATATGTACTCTCATACACTCATTTCGTAGTAGACTGATCCACTGCAGTTACTGAAGCAAGCATTACATCTGACAGTATGGGTGACTCATATGTACCCTCATACACTCATTTCGTAGTAAACTGATCCAATAACAGAGCAGATAAACAGTTCAAGCTCCTTTCTCTCTCTCTCTCTCTCTCTCTCTCTCTCTCTCTCTCTCTCTCTCTCTCTCTCTCTCTCTCTCTCTCTCTCTCTCTCTCTCTCTCTCTCTCTCTCTCTCTCTCTCTCTCTCTCTCTCTCTCTCTCTCTCTCTCTCTCTCTCTCTCTCTCTCTCTCTCTCTCTCTCCAGGCCCTGCTTGTCTTCTTGTAGAGGGTAGACAGTACATAATACCTATCACTGCAGTTACTGAAACGAGCATTACATCTGACAGTATGGGTCACTCATATGTACCCTCATACACTCATTTCGTAGTAAACTGATCCAATAACAGAGCAGGTAACAGTTCAAGCCTCTCTCTCTCTCTCTCTCTCTCTCTCTTCAGGCCCTGCTTGTCTTCTTGTAGAGGGTAGACAGTACATAATACCTATCACTGCAGTTACTGAAACGAGCATTAGATCTGACAGCCTATGTATTCTCATATACTCAGTTCGTAGTAAACAGATGTACTAACAGAGCAGATAAATAGTTCAAACTCCTCTGCCCTCCATTCCGCTCTAGCCTTCTTGTGTTGGGCATACAGTATCTGGTGTTCTGGATCACCAGCCACCCCACCGAAGTTGTTCAATAGTCTTTCCTGCGGGGTCGACCCGCGTAATTGGCGTATGCACTTCCACGGAGATACCGTTCTTTCCTGGCCATTGATTTAAATCCTATCCGCCGTAGTCCGGAAAAGGCCCACCAGATCGGGTTGGGAGACCGCAGACCGTCCTATCGGTGGACGAAGTTTTACTTACAACATATCATCCTGCCATGTACCGCCGAGAAACCCGCTGACATCTTTAGCCTAAAAGAGACCACCAGATGAAAGATGATATGAAATGATAATGGAGATAAAATGGAGGAACAGGAAATTGTGGATGTAATGAACCTACCCAGCATTCGCCTGGTGATCCCGAAAAACCAATGGGTCAAAAACCCATGGGAAGCCAACCCGGGACTTCCGAAAGCCGGTCATAGCGCTGATGAAACTTGGCTACATCATTTTGATCCTGAGAGCAAACAGCAAAGCCCACTGTGGAAATCTCCTTCATCACCAACCCTCAAAAAAACAAAAGTGGTTGCTTCTGCTGGGAAAGTTACGGTCATCTCAGTCTTTGATATTCATGGAATGGTTTATCAGCATGTTGTACCTGCACACACATCAGTAACTGGACAATACTACAGGGATATCCTGAAAACATTGCAGGTCCATATCAGGCACAAAAGACCACACTTACGTGAAGCAGGCTGGATGCTGCACCACGATAACGCGCGGCCGCATATTGCCAATGTTGTTGCTGAATATCTTGCAAAAATCAACGTGAAGTACATCCCTCACCCTCCCTATAGTCCGGATTTAGCCTCATGTGACTTTTTTCTATGCCATAATTTGAAGAAACGCCTTCGTGGGAGACATTATCCATCATCAGAAGCAGTGGTGAAGGCTGCGGAGGCGATTTTGAAGGATCTCTCAAAAATGTCTTTGAAGACTGGCAGAAACGCTGGGACAAGTACATCACATTCAGGGAAGACTATTTTGAGAAGGACCATCAAAAAGATGAGAATGAACAAAGGTATGTAGTAAAAAAATGTGTTCTTTGTTTATTAAACAGCCCTCGTGTTTACAGCTTCAGGCTACATTTATTTGTCTTTAGCTTGTTGCTATCTTGGCTTACATGACATCCTGGTCTTCTGCTCTTAACCTGCATGCCTTCTTGTTACTGCCCTCGTACAATGAATGAAACTACGAGTGAAAGATTTTGATTAAGATATATTTTTATGTCAAACAAATTTTTAATTTTCTGGGAATGACCTCCCCTAATTCTAGATGACTTTTGTATACCGTAAGAGAGAGAGACAATGTGTTACCATACAACAAATGTAAACCTTGTCAAAACAGACAATTTATGTCAATTTGTTGTATGCGATTGTTCTCCTGTACTTTAACACGTGATGTTGCTACTATGAGAACCACTTCCACGTTCTCCGTATTTTCCTTTCAAACGAGTGCTTTACCTGCGGATCGGATACAACTCCAAGAGTAGTCCGGGAGGACATTGAACTCCACTCGAGTTCAACACTGTGACGTCACACGGTTTTCATACGAAAAAAAGGTTGAGAAAGTGGAGCGGTAATCTTCTTCTTCTTTCCGTCTCTATCTTTGACTAATATTTCCAAGAAGTTCCTCTTTCTCCAAGCCTGTTAAGATAAGTCTGGCGTATGAATGAAGCCGGTTATGTTGACTCATTTCATTCATACACGAGAAACTTTGTAAATTTACAACTTGCACAAAGAGAGCTGCAACTTGCCTTTTAAGGAACACATAACTAGATCTTGCAAACATTGTCATGACTTTAGAAAAAAGAAACATAAGGGTGCCATACATTCAAGATATATTTCAATTATTTATACTCCTGTTAAAAATATCCATATTTATACAATGTACGTTAAAACATAGTTTTGAAGAAGTTTTCCATTTTCAAGAAAAGAAGTTATGGAATTTATGTTCATCAATAAACTCCACATAGTACAGTGTTCATGCTATTTTCCTGTAATTTGTCATACGAGTCAGTTGGAGAATTTAATGTCGTGCTGGCATATTGTCATGGTAGCACAATGGTTAGAGCGGCTGGACGGAGACCAGAAGAACCGTGGTTCAAATCCCGGTTATGACATTCAACTTTTCAGTCTGCCTCTACCCTTTCATAGTGCGTCCTACACACGACTAGTGTGAAAGAACAACTAATTTCCATTAATTGACCTAATAGTGGTCAGAACTGTAAAGCCCGGGCCTTAAAGTACTTACAGCATAGTAAGTCGCCATTAAGGTAGTTGTCTCATGTGTTTATGAGAACTCCTAGTGGTTTACTATAAAGCCCGGGCCTTAAAGTACTTACAGCATAGTAAGTCGTCATTAAGGTAGTTGTCTCATGTGTTTATGAGAACTCCTAGTGGTTTACTATAAAGCCCGGGCCTTAAAGTACTTACAGCATAGTAAGTCGCCATTAAGGTAGTTGTCTCATGTGTTTATGAGAACTCCTAGTGGTTAACTATAAAGCCCGGGCCTTAAAGTACTTACAGCATAGTAAGTCGTCATTAAGGTAGCTGTCTCACGTGCTTATGAGAACTCCTAGTGGTTAACTATAAAGCCCAGGCCTTAAAGTACTTACAGCATAGTAAGTCGCCATTAAGGTAGTTGTCTCATGTGTTTATGAGAACTCCTAGTGGTTAACTATAAAGCCCGGGCCTTAAAGTACTTACAGCATAGTAAGTCGTCATTAAGGTAGCTGTCTCACGTGCTTATGAGAACTCCTAGTGGTTTACTATAAAGCCCAGGCCTTAAAGTACTTACAGCATAGTAAGTCGTCATTAAGGTAGTTGTCTCACGTGCTTATGAGAACTCCTAGTGGTTTACTATAAAGCCCGGGTCTTAAAGTACTTACAGCATAGTAAGTCGTCATTAAGGTAGTTGTCTCATGTGTTTATGAGAACTCCTAGTGGTTTACTATAAAGCCCGGGTCTTAAAGTACTTACAGCATAGTAAGTCGCCATTAAGGTAGATGTCTCATGTATTTATGAGAACTCCTAGTGGTTAACTATAAAGCCCGGACCTTAAAGTACTTACAACATAGTAAGTCGCCATTAAGGTAGTTGTCTCATGTGTTTATGAGAACTCCTAGTGGTTTACTATAAAGCCCGAGCCTTAAAGTACTTACAGCATAGTAAGTCGCCATTAAGGTAGTTGTCTCATGTCTTTATGAGAACTCCTAGTGGTTAACTATAAAGCCTGGACGTTAAAGTACTTACAGCATAGTAAGTCGTCATTAAGGTAGTTGTCTCATGTGTTTATGAGAACTCCTAGTGGTTTACTATAAAGCCCGAGCCTTAAAGTACTTACAGCATAGTAAGTCGCCATTAAGGTAGTTGTCTCATGTCTTTATGAGAACTCCTAGTGGTTAACTATAAAGCCCGGACGTTAAAGTACTTACAGCATAGTAAGTCGTCATTAAGGTAGTTGTCTCATGTGTTTATGAGAACTCCTAGTGGTTAACTATAAAGCCCGGACGTTAAAGTACTTACAGCATAGTAAGTCGTCATTAAGGTAGTTGTCTCATGTGTTTATGAGAACTCCTAGTGGTTAACTATAAAGCCCGGGCCTTAAAGTACTTACAGCATAGTAAGTCGCCATTAAGGTAGTTGTCTCATGTGTTTATGAGAACTCCTAGTGGTTAACTATAAAGCCCGGGCCTTAAAGTACTTACAGCATAGTAAGTCGCCATTAAGGTAGTTGTCTCATGTGTTTATGAGAACTCCTAGTGGTTAACTATAAAGCCCGGACCTTAAAGTACTTACAGCATAGTAAGTCGCCATTAAGGTAGTTGTCTCATGTGTTTATGAGAACTCCTAGTGGTTAACTATAAAGCCCGGGCCTTAAAGTACTTACAGCATAGTAAGTCGCCATTAAGGTAGTTGTCTCATGTGTTTATGAGAACTCCTAGTGGTTTACTATAAAGCCCGGACCTTAAAGTACTTACAGCATAGTAAGTCGCCATTAAGGTAGTTGTCTCATGTGTTTATGAGAACTCCTAGTGGTTTACTATAAAGCCCGGCCTTAAAGTACTTACAGCATAGTAAGTCGCCATTAAGGTAGTTGTCTCATGTGTTTATGAGAACTCCTAGTGGTTAACTATAAAGCCCGGACCTTAAAGTACTTACAGCATAGTAAGTCGTCATTAAGGTAGTTGTCTCATGTGTTTATGAGAACTCTTAGTGGTTTACTATAAAGCCCGGACCTTAAAGTATTTACAGCATAGTAAGTCGTCATTAAGGTAGTTGTCTCATGTGTTTATGAGAACTCCTAGTGGTTTACTATAAAGCCCGGCCTTAAAGTACTTACAGCATAGTAAGTCGCCATTAAGGTAGTTGTCTCATGTGTTTATGAGAACTCCTAGTGGTTAACTATAAAGCCCGGGCCTTAAAGTACTTACAGCATAGTAAGTCGTCATTAAGGTAGTTGTCTCATGTGTTTATGAGAACTCCTAGTGGTTAACTATAAAGCCCGGGCCTTAAAGTACTTACAGCATAGTAAGTCGCCATTAAGGTAGTTGTCTCATGTGTTTATGAGAACTCCTAGTGGTTAACTATAAAGCCCGGGCCTTAAAGTACTTACAGCATAGTAAGTCGCCATTAAGGTAGTTGTCTCATGTGTTTATGAGAACTCCTAGTGGTTAACTATAAAGCCCGGACCTTAAAGTACTTACAGCATAGTAAGTCGCCATTAAGGTAGTTGTCTCATGTGTTTATGAGAACTCCTAGTGGTTTACTATAAAGCCCGGGCCTTAAAGTACTTACAGCATAGTAAGTCGCCATTAAGGTAGTTGTCTCATGTGTTTATGAGAACTCCTAGTGGTTTACTATAAAGCCCGGACCTTAAAGTACTTACAGCATAGTAAGTCGCCATTAAGGTAGTTGTCTCATGTGTTTATGAGAACTCCTAGTGGTTTACTATAAAGCCCGGCCTTAAAGTACTTACAGCATAGTAAGTCGCCATTAAGGTAGTTGTCTCATGTGTTTATGAGAACTCCTAGTGGTTAACTATAAAGCCCGGGCCTTAAAGTACTTACAGCATAGTAAGTCGTCATTAAGGTAGTTGTCTCATGTGTTTATGAGAACTCCTAGTGGTTAACTATAAAGCCCGGGCCTTAAAGTACTTACAGCATAGTAAGTCGCCATTAAGGTAGTTGTCTCATGTGTTTATGAGAACTCCTAGTGGTTAACTATAAAGCCCGGGCCTTAAAGTACTTACAGCATAGTAAGTCGTCATTAAGGTAGCTGTCTCACGTGCTTATGAGAACTCCTAGTGGTTAACTATAAAGCCCAGTCCTTAAAGTACTTACAGCATAGTAAGTCGCCATTAAGGTAGTTGTCTCATGTGTTTATGAGAACTCCTAGTGGTTAACTATAAAGCCCGGGCCTTAAAGTACTTACAGCATAGTAAGTCGTCATTAAGGTAGCTGTCTCACGTGCTTATGAGAACTCCTAGTGGTTTACTATAAAGCCCAGGCCTTAAAGTACTTACAGCATAGTAAGTCGTCATTAAGGTAGTTGTCTCACGTGCTTATGAGAACTCCTAGTGGTTTACTATAAAGCCCAGGCCTTAAAGTACTTACAGCATAGTAAGTCGTCATTAAGGTAGTTGTCTCATGTGTTTATGAGAACTCCTAGTGGTTTACTATAAAGCCCGGACCTTAAAGTACTTACAGCATAGTAAGTCGTCATTAAGGTAGTTGTCTCATGTGTTTATGAGAACTCCTAGTGGTTAACTATAAAGCCCGGGCCTTAAAGTACTTACAGCATAGTTAGTTGTCATTAAGGTAGTTGTCTCATGTGTTTATGAGAACTCCTAGTGGTTTACTATAAAGCCCGGACCTTAAAGTACTTACAGCATAGTAAGTCGTCATTAAGGTAGTTGTCTCACGTGTTTATGAGAACTCCTAGAGGTTACCTATAAAGCCCGGGCCTTAAAGTACTTACAGCATAGTAAGTTGTCATTAAGGTAGTTGTCTCATGTGTTTATGAGAACTCCTAGTGGTTTACTATAAAGCCCAGGCCTTAAAGTACTTACAGCATAGTAACTCGTCATTAAGGTAGTTGTCTCACGTGTTTATGAGAACTCCTAGAGGTTACCTATAGAGCCCGGGCCTTAAAGTACTTACAGCATAGTAAGTCGTCATTAAGGTAGTTGTCTCACGTGCTTATGAGAACTCCTAGTGGTTTACTATAAAGCCCAGGCCTTAAAGTACTTACAGCATAGTAAGTCGTCATTAAGGTAGTTGTCTCATGTGTTTATGAGAACTCCTAGTGGTTAACTATAAAGCCAGGGCCTTAAAGTACTTACAGCATAGTAAGTCGTCATTAAGGTAGTTGTCTCATGTGTTTATGAGAACTCCTAGTGGTTAACTATAAAGCCCGGGCCTTAAGGTACTTACAGCACAGTAAGTCGTCATTAAGAAAGTTGTCTCACGTGTTTATGAGAACTCCTAGTGGTTTACTATAAAGCCCAGGCCTAAAACTACTTACAGCATAGTAAGTTGCCATTAAGGTAGTTGTCTCATGTGTTTATGAGAACTCCTAGTGGTTTACTATAAAGCCCGGACCTTAAAGTACTTGCAGCATAGTAAGTCGTCATTAAGGTAGCTGTCTCATGTGTTTATGAGAACACCTAGTGGTTTACTATAAAGCCCGGGCCTTAAAGTACTTACAGCATAGTAAGTCACCATTAAGGTAGTTGTCTCATGTGTTTATGAGAACTTCTAGTGGTTTACTATAAAGCCCCGGCCTTAAAGTACTTACAGCATAGTAAGTCGCCATTAAGGTAGTTGTCTCATGTGTTTATTAGAACTCCTAGTGGTTAACTATAAAGCCCGGGTCTTAAAGTACTTACAGCATAGTAAGTCGTCATTAAGGTAGTTGTCTCATTTGTTTATGAGAACTCCTAGTGGTTAACTATAAAGCCCGGGCCTTAAAGTACTTACAGCATAGTAAGTCGTCATTAAGGTAGTTGTCTCACGTGCTTATGAGAACTCCTAGTGGTTTACTATAAAGCCCAGGCCTTAAAGTACTTACAGCATAGTAAGTCGTCATTAAGGTAGTTGTCTCATGTGTTTATGAGAACTCCTAGTGGTTAACTATAAAGCCAGGGCCTTAAAGTACTTACAGCATAGTAAGTCCTCATTAAGGTAGTTGTCTCATGTGTTTATTAGAACTCCTAGTGGTTAACTGTAAAGCCCGGACCTTAAAGTACTTACAGCATAGTGAGTCGTCATTAAGGTAGTTGTCTCATGTGTTTATGGGAACTCCTAGTGGTTAACTATAAAGCCCGGACCTTAAAGTGCTTACAGTATATTAAGTCGTCATTAAGGTAGTTGTCTCATGTGTTTATGAGAACTCCTAGTGGTTTACTATAAAGCCCGGACCTTGAAGTACTTACAGTATAGTAAGTCGTCATTAAGGTAGTTGTCTCATGTGTTTATGAGAACTCCTAGTGGTTTACTATAAAGCCCAGGCCTTAAAGTACTTAGAGCATAGTAAGACGCCATTCAGGTAGTTGTCTCATGTGTTTATGAGAACTCCTAGTGGTTAACTATAAATCCCGGGCCTTAAAGTACTTACAGCATAGTAAGTGGTCATTAAGGTAGTTGTCTCATGTGTTTATTAGAACTCCTAGTGGTTAACTATAAAGCCCGGGTCTTAAAGTACTTACAGCATAGTAAGTCGTCATTAAGGTAGTTGTCTCATTTGTTTATGAGAACTCCTAGTGGTTAACTATAAAGCCCGGGCCTTAAAGTACCTACAGCATAGTAAGTCGTCATTAAGGTAGTTGTCTCATGTGTTTATTAGAACTCCTAGTGGTTAATTATAAAGCCCGGGCCTTAAAGTACTTACAGCATAATAAGTCGTCATTAAGGTAGTTGTCTCATGTGTTTATGAGAACTCCTAGTGGTTTACTATAAAGCCCGGGTCTTAAAGTACTTACAGCATAGTAAGTGGCAATTAAGGTATTTGTCTCATGTGTTTATGAGAACTCCTAGTGGTTTACTGTAAAGCCCGGGCCTTAAAGTACTTACAGCATAGTAATTCGTCATTAAGGTAGTTGTCTCATGTGTTTATGAGAACTCCTGGTGGTTTACTATAAAGCCCGGGCCTTAAAGTACTTACAGCATAGTAAGTCGTCATTAAGGTAGTTGTCTCATGTGTTTATTAGAACTCCTAGTGGTTTACTATAAAGCCCTGGCCTTAAAGTACTTACAGCATAGTAAGTCGTCATTAAGGTAGTTGTCTCATGTGTTTATGAGAACTCCTAGTGGTTTACTATAAAGCCCGGGCCTTAAAGTACTTAGAGTATATTAAGTCATCATTAAGGTAGTTGTCTCATGTGTTTATGAGAACTCCTAGTGGTTTACTATAAAGCCCGGGTCTTAAAGTACTTACAGCATAGTAAGTCGTCATTAAGGTAGTTGGCTCATGTGTTTATGAGAACTCCTAGTGGTTTACTATAAAGCCCGGGCCTTAAAGTACTTACAGCATAGTAAGTGGTCATTAAGGTAGTTGTCTCATGTGCTTATGAGAACTCCTAATGGTTTACCGGTGAAAAGACGAGTCAGTTGGAGAATTTAATGTTATGTCGGCACGTTGGCCATAGTAGCTCAATGGTTTAGAGCTGCTAGACCGAGACTAGAAGATCCGTGGTACAAAACCCGGCTATGGCATTGAATTTTTCAGTCTTGGTCTACCCTTTCATAGTGAGTCCTACACACTACTAGTGTGGAAGAACAATTACTTTCCAAGCATTCATTAAGTTTTGAAACTACAAACAACTTCTTTAAAAAAATTCAAATGAGAGAACTTATAAAAGAAGTAAGTCCCAGAACTGTTGTTACTGATGAAAATATTTTCGCTGTTTGACGGACATATTGTGAGTTTATTGGACATTGGTATGAGTCAAATACATCAACAGTTAGACGTGAGAAAGCTTTGTTGTCATAAACTGACTACCGATCAAAAACAACAACGTATTGATTGCTACAGAAAAACTCTGGAAACATTCCAAGGTGACACTTCAAATTTCAGACTGAAAAATTGTTAAATGTCGGGTAACTCTTAGCTCAATGGACCCTGGGCTCATTTGAGCATCATTTCAACCATTTCATTCATCGTCCGATATGATGGACGTTGGAGGACGTAAATTACAAGGGGAAAAAAAACATAACTCATCGTCAGTTGTAGTAAAACTATCTATCATTTGAGAATTTGGATGCACGAAAGATCAGTATACAGTGACATTTTACAGAAATACGCGTTTTTAGGTCGCAGAATGCAAACGATATAATTTTAAGAAAAACATGTCATATGTTTAACTCCAAAAAAAAAAAAAAAATGCCTTTATTTGCGATGCCACTTTTTTTTTTTTTTTTTGTAATTTACGTATCGGACGATGAATGAAATGCTGCTCAAATGACTCCGGGGTTCATGGAGCTTGCAGTTACCCGCCATTCGTCTTTCAGGATAAGTGAAAACCCCGGAAAAACCTTATCCAGTTAACTCACCTTGAATGAGGTTCGAACTCGGGACCTCTTGAGCGTGAGGCAGACACGCTACCATCTACGTTACCGAGACGGGCTTATTTTGAACAAAATTTCTCACTCCAGAAAACGCTTTACTCGCAAACGTTTATTACTAAAATGGCTGTAATGACTAATTAAAATAACAAACTTTTCGGTAATTTTCTGAAAAATTAAATATATATTTTGAACTTTCAGGGAATTGTTTTGTAGTGCTCTTTATTCCAGATTACATTTGCATAAACCGTAAGAGATAGGCAAAATTTTACAGCACAGAAAATGTACAGCTTGTTAAAAGTTAAAATATACAGGATGTTACAAAAAGGTACGGCTAAATTTTCAGGAAACATTCCTCATACACAAAGAAAGAAAATATGTTATGTGGACATGTGACCGGAAACGCTTAATTTCCATGTTAGAGCTCACTTTAGTATTTATCTTTAAATGTAAATTGAAATCATTCGTGCAGACAATTGTCAAAATACCCCATTGTTTCGTTTGTATGTACTGTACTTCCTCGATTCACCGCCAGTTAGCCCAATTGAAGGAAGGTAATGTTGTCTGCAGGCTTGTGTTGACATGCGACTAATTGCTCTACAGTACTAGCATCACGCACATCAGCAAGTAGCATCAACTGGTTATTGTTCATCCCGAACGTGGTTTTGTAGTCAGTGCAATATTTACAAATGCGGAGTTGGCAGATGCCCAACTCAACAACAGATTCGGTGACCAGTGGAATGGTAGAGGCGGACCAATTCCATTGCCTCCACGCTCTCCTGACCTCAACCTTCTTGACTTTCATTTATGGGGGCATTTGAAAGCTCTTGTCTACGCAACGCTGGTACCAAATGTAGAGACTCTTCGTGCTCGTATTGTGGACGGCTGTGATACAATACGCCATTCTCCAGGGCTGTATCAGCGCATCAGGGATTCCATGCGACGGAGGATGGATGCATGTAACCTCGCTAACGGAGAACATTTTGAACATTTCCTGTAATAAAGTGTTTGAAGTCACGCTGGTACGTTCTGTTGCTGTGTGTTTCCATTCCATGATTAATGTGATCTGAAGAGAAGTAATAAAATGAGCTCTAACATGGAAATTAAGCGTTTCCGGACACATGTCCGCATAACATATTTTCTTTCTTTGTGTGTGAGGAATGCTTCCTGAAAGTTTGGCCGTACCTTTTTGTAACATCCTATATATCTAACACTTTCTCATTTACAAGATATCCCTTGCTCGTTGGATTTTGCAATACTTATACTTTTCTCAAACACCAGGTTGTTATTCATTTCCAAATAACGCGGTTTTTGGGGAACATCGTTTACCTTACCGCGATATATACGGATATAACACTAAAAGAGTAAAATAAATCAATTCCGCGCAGCTGAAGGAGGGAAATTTGCACGCAATAATAAATTACAGTACAGTACTTAACTTTCTATATAACGTAAATATATTGCAGTAGTACTTTTAAATTACTCTTCGGTTATCATAGAGGATATGTTCCAGCCGAAGTTGATTTATACTTCACTGTATATATTTTACAAAAACCTAATTCTTCCTTGATTTAAGTTAACCAGTAAGTTTTACTTGAGGCAGTGATGCGGTACGTGTTTGATTGTGGCAAGATGGAGATGAATGCTGTTCGGTTCATTTTGTCTAGTTAACAACAAAATCACATTGTTTAAATGAGTTATTAATTCATTAACATTCAGAATGTTTTCTTCCGCCTTTTATCATCACCGTTATCTTGTTCTCCATTGTCTAACACACTCGTACGGTCCACACAATTTACCGGCTGAATTAATAGTGTAAATACGAGGGGGTGTCGAAAGTTTTAATTATTACCCCTTAAAAATGTGATAGAGAGTTTGTGTTGATATGTACTTGTTAGTTCTTCTCTATGTTCCTCCAACATTGATCTTGGCGCGAAATTTGGGGAGAGTGGAGAAACAATTTTTCAAATAATGGCGCCCAAATTACGCAAAAGGATTAAGATGCTGCAAAACCGAAAATCAAGGGGACCAGACAATATACCTACTGAAATATTAAAGCTTGGGGGTGAAGCCATGATTCCCTATCTTATGCTCTTGTTCAACATGTCAATTAACAACTGTGCATTACCGGAAGACTGGAAAACAGCTATTATAGTTCCGATTTATAAAGGGGGTAATAAAACAGACATAAATAATCATCGGCCAGTTAGTCTAACTTCAGTAGTGTGTAAATTAATGAAGCATTTAATTGCAGAATATATACGAGAGGAGTTAGAAAATAAAAAGTGGTTTAATGAAGCGCAACATGGATTTAGACCTGGGTATTCGTGCGAAAGTCAAATTACTTCATTATTTCAAGATTTGGCAGATGAGGTAGATGCAGGGGGAAGAACTGATGCAGTGGTAATTGACTTTTCTAAAGCTTTTGATGTAGTGCCACATAGTTTACTTATTTGTAAGCTAGCTAATACAGGAATTGACAAACGCGTAGTATTATGGGTTAAACATTTTTTGAAAGGGAGAACGCAAAAAGTTAAGGTAGGTAAAGAGCTGTCCGATAGGGGAACCGTAAGTTCGGGTGTGCCGCAAGGCTCAGTACTAGGGCCTGTACTGTTTCTCGATTTTGTTAATGACATTGCTGTTAATATTAACTGCCAGATAAGGTTGTTTGCAGACTATTGTATCATTTATAATAAAATTCGGAATACAGTGCATGAAACCGCTCTTCAGGATGATTTAAATGAAATCTGTAATTGGGCTGCGGCTAACAAAATGTCAATTAATGCCAAGAAAAGTAAGTCGATTGTTTTTAGTAGAACTAAGGGCAAAATTATTGTTAACTATCACATGGGAGGGGTGCAAATTCCACAGTTGGACAGCTGCAAATACTTGGGAGTGTACCTGGCAAGTAATGCTGGATGGGACGAACAAGTAAATTCCACATCTAGGAATGCGTGGAAGGCATTACATTTCGTAATGAGAATATTGAAAAAGGGGAGCGCTAGGTCCAGGGAAATTGCCTACAAGGCCTTAGTGCGGCCGGTTATGGAATATGGAGTAGCATGCTGAGACCCGTATAAAGCTAACCAAATCGATCCATTAGAAAAAATACAGAAGAGGGCAATAAAATTCATAAAAAGAGGCAAGTATTTTGGGCCTATAGAAGGAGATGAGACTAAATGGGAGGAATTAAGAATTAGGCGTAAAAAACATAGGTTGGTAGCATTATTCAAAGCTAATGCTGGTGTAAAGGCATGGGTGGACGTTAGTGTAAGGTTAGATAATCCGGATTATTATGGACGAAACGATCATAGGTATAAAATTAAGGGTAGAAGATACAGAACCGACGTAGGAAAATGTTCTTTTGTTAATAGAACCATTGAAGAATGGAATGAATTGCCTGTAGCAGTCTTTCAGGGCTGTCCCCTGTCGCTGAAGAAATTTACAAAAGATCTAGATGGTTTATAGTTTAACTTTTGAATTATAATGGTATATAATATGTAAATAGAGAAGTAATTAGATATGTTTTAAGTGACTAAAGTAAAATAATATCATGTTTGTATTGTTTATTGTGTTATTGTTGTAAATCTAGTATTTGTAATTTGATCTGTATTCTTAACTCTGCCACCGGGTAGTACCCAATTGCAGTGAATAAATAAATACAAATACATACATGTAGTCAACATCCAGATTTACACGTTTTTCTCAGCGTTCCTTGACCTTCCGAATACCTTGACTGTAGAAGTCTGCAGAATTCGCTTTAAACCACTCTTCCACTTCATTAATGACGTCATTTGTGTTGGCAAATCGGCGACCATGCAACGTATTCTTCAACTCCGGGAACAAGAAAAAGTCACTTTGTGCGAGATCGGGCGAATAAAGTGAATGCTGTAAGATCTCAAAGCTACATTCCGTTGTTTTGTCAACTGCAACTTAAGATGAATGAGCTGGTGCATTGTCAGACAGAAGATGAACACCTTTGGAGAGCATACCGCGTCGTTTCTTAATCAGAGCTGCTCGTAACTTGTCCAGAAGATTGCAGTAGTATCTGTTAGTGAGGGTTTGACCCTTGGCAAGATAATCTGTAAGGATGACTCCACGACAGTCACAGAAAACTGAAAGCAAGACCTTACCAACTGACCTTTGCGCCTTTGCCTTTTTGGAGGGAGAGAATCGGCATGTTCCCATTCTAAGCTCATGGCTTTTGTCTCTGGATCATACTCATAGATCCAGGATTCATCCATGGTTACCAGACGATCTAAAAAATCATCTTCTTCCTGTTTCAACAGCATCAACATCTGTCTTGAAAGGTCACGCCGTGTTTGCTTTTGGAAAGAGGTTAGCAAACGTGGAACCCACCGTGCAGACACCATAGACATGTGCAGTTCGTCCACACACTACCATAACTAAGATGTGTCTCATTCATGATCATTTGTGTGATTACTCGTCTGTCTTCCAGTATTAAACACTCCACTTTCTTCACTGTGACAGCTGACGGTCTACCACCTCTTGGCTCATCTGTCAGGGACATGTGACCAGTTTGTCCACACACTACCATAACTAAGATGTGTCTCATTCATGATCATTTGGATGACTGCTCTTCTGTCTTCCAGTATTAAACACTCCAGTTTCTTCACTGTGACAGCTGACGGTCTACCATCTCTTGGCTCATCTGTCAGGGACATGTGACCAGTTTGTCCACACACTACCATAACTAAGATGTGTCTCATTCATGATCATTTGGATGGTTGCTCGTCTGTCTTCCAGTATTAAACACTCCAGTTTCTTCACTGTGACAGCTGACGGTCTACCATCTCTTGGCTCATCTGTCAGGGACATGTGACCAGTTTGTCCACACACTACCATAGCTAAGATGTGTCTCATTCATGATCATTTGGATGGTTACTCGTCTGTCTTCCAGTATTAAACACTCCAGTTTCTTCACTGTGACAGCTGACGGTCTACCATCTCTTGGCTCATCTGTCAGGGACATGTGACCAGTTTGTCCACACACTACCATAACTAAGATGTGTCTCATTCATGATCATTTGGATGGTTGCTCGTCTGTCTTCCAGTATTAAACACTCCAGTTTCTTCACTGTGACAGCTGACGGTCTACCATCTCTTGGCTCATCTGTCAGGGATATTTGCAGTTTGTCCACACACTACCATAACTAAGATGTGTCTCATTCATGATCATTTGGATGGTTACTCGTCTGTCTTCCAGTATTAAACACTCCAGTTTCTTCACTGTGACAGCTGACGGTCTACCATCTCTTGGCTCATCTGTCAGGGACATGTGACCAGTTTGTCCACACACTACCATAACTAAGATGTGTCTCATTCATGATCATTTGGATGATTGCTCGTCTGTCTTCCAGTATTAAACACTCCACTTTCTTCACTGTGACAGCTGACGGTCTACCAGCTCTTGGCTCATCTGTCAGGGATATGTGCAGTTCGTCCACACACTACCATAACTAAGATGTGTCTCATTCATGATCATTTGAATGATTGCTCGTCTGTCTTCTAGTATTAAACACCCCACTTTCTTCACTGTGACAGCTGACCGTCTACCAGCTCTTGGCTCATCTGTCAGGGACATGTGACCAGTTTGTCCACACACTACCATAACTAAGATGTGTTTCATTCATGATCATTTGGATGATTGCTCGTCTGTCTTCCAGTATTAAACACTCCAGTTTCTTCACTGTGACAGCTGACGGTCTACCATCTCTTGGCTCATCTGTCAGGGACATGTGACCAGTTTGTCCACACACTACCATAACTAAGATGTGTCTCATTCATGATCATTTGGATGGTTGCTCGTCTGTCTTCCAGTATTAAACACTCCAGTTTCTTCACTGTGACAGCTGACGGTCTACCATCTCTTGGCTCATCTGTCAGGGATATTTGCAGTTTGTCCACACACTACCATAACTAAGATGTGTCTCATTCATGATCATTTGAATGATTGCTCGTCTGTCTTCCAGTATTAAACACCCCACTTTCTTCACTGTGACAGCTGACGGTCTACCAGCTCTTGGCTCATCTGTCAGGGACATGTGACCAGTTTGTCCACACACTACCATAACTAAGATGTGTCTCATTCATGATCATTTGTATGATTGCTCGTCTGTCTTCCAGTATTAAACACTCCAGTTTCTTCACTGTGACAGCTGACGGTCTACCAGCTCTTGGCTCATCTGTCAGGGACATGTGACCAGTTTGTCCACACACTACCATAACTAAGATGTGTCTCATTCATGATCATTTGGATGATTGCTCGTCTGTCTTCCAGTATTAAACACTCCACTTTCTTCACTGTGACAGCTGACAGTCTACCAGCTCTTGGCTCATCTGTCAGGGATATGACCAGTTTGTCCACACACTACCATAACTAAGATGTGTCTCATTCATGATCATTTGGATGATTGCTCGTCTGTCTTCCAGTATTAAACACTCCACTTTCTTCACTGTGACAGCTGACGGTCTACCAGCTCTTGGCTCATCTGTCAGGGACATGTGACCAGTTCGTCCACACACTACCATAACTAAGATGTGTCTCATTCATGATCATTTGGATGACTGCTCTTCTGTCTTCCAGTATTAAACACTCCACTTTCTTCACTGTGACAGCTGACGGTCTACCAGCTCTTGGCTCATCTGTCAGGGATATGTGCAGTTCGTCCACACACTACCATAACTAAGATGTGTCTCATTCATGATCATTTGGATGACTGCTCTTCTGTCTTCCAGTATTAAACACTCCAGTTTCTTCACTGTGACAGCTGACGGTCTGCCAGCTCTTGGCTCATCTGTCAGGGACATGTGACCAGTTTGAAAATTCCTTTTCCACCTCACAATAGTGTCATACGATGGGCAGTCATTTCCATAAACAGCCGTCATCTCATCATGGATGCCCCGGACAGTTTTGGCCTTCAAATGCAGGAACTTGATCACACTACGAGCCTCAATTTTCTCCATCTTACACCTCAGTCACTTCTGGCACTCATTGTAAAAAACAAAAGGACTCAGGTCACTGAAACTACCAACATTATGTCCCGAAGGATCAATGATGACACTCTAGCATAAAAACTAGCGGGTAATAATTAAAACTTTACGACACCACCTCGTATGTTCGTATTAATGCAAGCTTAACTGCAGATATTTTAAATACCTTTATTCAATTCAGATAGTCTTCACTGCTGAAGTTTAGGGGAAAATGTCCTGTTTTTCTATAAGCATAATCTGTTTAGTGTTTTTCTATTTAAAACGCTACTCTCCCTCTATTCTGTTTAAGGATGACTTACTGCCCTGATAATTAATGCTTTATATTAAAATAATAAGTAATTTAGTTATTGAAGGAGCACCTTTTTTTCTCACCTTCTTTTAACGGCACATTTGTTGAAGTCACGTAGCTCTATTACTCGTTTTGTTTACATTTTGTTTGAGTTCTGTAACTTTTCTTTTCACTATTATTTCTGATACTTCCGTATCATTTGATATGCACTTTAGCTTTTCGAATCATTTTTTGAAAAGAAATCATCTGATGTAACTCTACATTTAGCTTCTTTCTTCACAAGTTTGGTTTAAAACAACAGGAACGACAAAACAAACTATAGTTTATATGCCAGCAATGGGTATAAGATACTTCGGTATTAAAAATTGGCTCTAAAAATTTGTATTAACCAGAAAGACGATAGACATTAAAGAAAGAGAAAAAAGCCGCATTCCGTTCAGGACTGGAAGGTATGTGCCTTACCAAACTACGCAGCGTTGTGAACCAGCCCTGGAGAGTTTAACGACCGAATAAGCAAGAATCTGGCTGTAGCAGCATCACTCTTCTCGGGAGATATGCTTACCCATACATGCACCGTACTGTTTATTTGTTTATTTGCCATGTTGAGATAAGGAAAAAAATCTAGTTTTAGAAGACAACATGATATGCATCAAAAGAAGTGAAAAGAGTACGTATTTAGCAGCAAATATGCATTCAAACGGTCAATAAGGGTCAAGTGAAGAAGAGAACATAAAATATAGAGTTCACAAAGGAGGAATGATTGATTCCAGGTGGCCGTGACTGGATAGTAGTAATCTTCAGTTCGAACTGCTCATTTTACCCTTATATTTATGGTAAATTACTTCGTCGAGAAGTGCTTTCTGTATCTCCAAGTGCATTAACAACCAAATATTACTAATCAGTGTTATTTGCTATTAGCTTGGTGTGAGTACATAAATACGTTTACAACTGTACGAGTATTGGGCATGGACACTCACAACGTTAACACTGCGTGTGCTGGTATATGTGAGAAACCGTAAACGCCATTTACCCCGCAATGGAAGAAGATGATCTCACAGAAACTGTAAGTAGTGCTTTATATGATAAACCTACAAATGCATGTGATTCGGATATAAATATAATATTTGGTAATAAAAATTGTAAATCAACAAAACAAACGAAGGTACGAAAAGCAACTGACGATCAAGCTCATATAAAGAAGGCTGCCAAACATTCCAAATTATCACTAAACCAGGTTATAAACCCTTGAACGCAAATAAAAACGCTTTATGCGTACTTTCACTGTCAGACATAATTGGTTCAAAAGAGAACATTACAAGCTATTTAATGATGAAAGCTAAATATATAATAATGCAATATATTACACAGTGATAGAGGAATTATAAAAAACCTTGACATCAATTTTACAGTATCTATATGTGCACAGCAAGCCTCTAGACCAAAATTTAGAAATCTTTGTCTAGTAGTTGGCGTGTAAAATAATAAAAGTTTAATTTTATTTAATTCAGTTTTGAATTGTTTTTATCCAGTGAATTTGCTGCGAATGGTCACTTATTATACCAACAAATTCCTCTTGTTACGATTTTTGTTAACCCTGTGAAAGCTTAAATTCAAATTAACAGATATTCTAGTGCTCTACATAAGAAAATCAGAATTGCTTTTAAACTTTTGCATCTTAATGGATAAAACGCAGAGTTTCTAAAATGTACAGAGCAGAAGTAACATGTAATATTTTTAGTTTTTGGAAGATAACCTTACTAAGAGTTCAGTAAGCATAATTTTCTTTAATTTTAAATATCTGAGCCTTTTTTGGCGTCAACTACATTGCACATATTTGACTGATATTTCTAATATGTACTAATAAATTTGAATACCTCCAAAAGGGATGTACACTTTCCAAATGCATCATGAGTATGGTAAATACAATAGATTAGAGCACTACCGCATAAGAATGCCTTTTGCTTCAGTTTTAAGTGATAATGTTGGTATTTCTAAAACTACGCTTTATGCGAAATTTATGTTTTTGTGGTATTAACCGCTTCCGTGACAATATTTATTGTTGGTTTGAATTTTAAGTACTTATATTTTTTCAAGTTTTAGGTCGCTATTCGGTGTTTTCCTAGTCGATCAAAGCCAACATAAAGCGAAACGTTTATCGTTCAAATATTCTATTATTCTGCGTATCCACAACGAGATATGTAAATGCATAATGATTAACAAGCGTTTGAAAGAAGACTGAGCAGGGAAAGTCATGAGAGTACAAGACACGTGACTGTTTTCCAGTAAGAGACGTTCCACTTTGCTCAGGTGTGTTCGTTAGGAAACACAAGTAAATTTGTATAACGGTACAAACTCGTAAAAGCAAAGAAGAAGAAAGTGTCGCTTCTAGAAACAGCCGCATAACTTCAACCTGTAGTTCTTCTCACGTTAACAAACATAGCTTCTGCCCTGTAATATAGCATCATTTTAATCTTCTGTACGTCGTATAGCGAGTAAATAATTACACTGGATTATACTATGGAGGGAATTGGGCACCGAAGCCCAATTGTACCTATGCCCCCAGGTGGGACATACCCGGGAGGAAGGATGAAGTGAGAGGAGACAGAGGGCAGCCGTTCCAAGGAACCACGAGAGTGCAGAGGGCAAGGTTCCTAAAATTGACTATTATGTGTTTCAAATGGGAAGAGTTCTCGCCTGTAGCGAATCAGATGCGTTACAGTCTTCACCGTTGCCACCTCGTTATCCCCATTCTTCTTATATTTTCCTCTCTCTCTCTCACACACACTTGCGAGTGTTCGTAGCGCTAGACGTAAGGGAACGCAAACTAAATTTTCCAAACTTTCATAACAATGCAGTTGTTGAAATCACAATTGCAACACGTATATTCGTATATTACGCGTTTCATTGATCAAGCTGATACACTTTTTCATGGAAGAGTAACTGAATAATGCTGCTTTGAACTCTCTAGAGTAAATAAAGATTACGAAGCATCCATAAACAAAGATATAATGTGACCAGACAGGTTCTGCCAGACTAGCAAGAAGTGTATTGTTTCCTCTCATTGAATTTAACAAACACCTTGGCTTATTCAAAGTAGATATTTCTTTTATCACGTCATGTAAAATGTTTACGTTTCAGTTCTGAGTAAATTCAAATATACGTTCACACATACATGCCAACCAATAATAATATTCATTACAGTGCTTACGTCGCAAGGCATTTTTATAATATAATGGTATCCACTTTATTTATTTGTATTAGGAAAACTGAGCTAGAAGTATAGAGTTTTTACGGTTATGTTAAATATATTAGTTTCTCCTTCCTCATGGATCAGTTTTTGCAAAATCTGAATTTATGTCTTAGGGCGAATGCAATACGACAACACCGCAGGACTCCGATTGGTTGCTCACCTAGTAGCGCTCAATGACAAACATCAAACACAATTGTTGGAAACTCCCCGGCAGGCCAGTTGGTCCTAAAACGGTCCACTAGGCCAGCCCCGAGACCGGAAACCGTCCTATCGGAGGAGGAAGTATTTAACAGGTGAATATAATCCTGTCATGCACCGCCGGGACTCTCACAGACACCTGAGAGTCCATCAAATGAGAGATGATGTGAAATGATAATGAGATAAAATAGAGGGACAGGAAATTCGGGGAATGTATTTAACCTTTCCAGCATTTGGCTGGCGAACCGGAAAACCCCCGGAAGAATGCATGGGTCAGGTAGGTCGACTACTGGAATCGAACCTAAATCTCCCTAATGCGTGCCACAGACGAAAGCACCTGAGCCATCCTTCAGACCTTTCAAAGACACACGGACCTTTTAATAAATGACTCTTTGGATGCAGGGGCTACTATTGCACCTTTTGCAGAATTTGGCAGGTGCATGGTGACATCACTTGGAAAGGGCAACAGCCTTGAGCATTGCAATGAGTGTTCCGAAAGTGACACAAGCGTCAGTTTCACCTTCCTGCTCCTCGGATATACCAACACAATTTAGAGGTCACTAACCAGAACGAAGGAGTCCCGTTGAGTGTAGTACCACAAGTTGCCACCAGCGTGCGTTTTCAAGGTGAAGAAAGCAGCGAGTTACTACAAGGTATGAGGCCAAGAACCAGTGTCGTGCCGACCATCACAGGTAGTACAGGAGGAGAAACGTCAGTTCAGTGACATTTGCACCTGTGACCATGTGCTTCCTGGTGACAATTCAAGTGCTAGTGTTTGTGATAGTGTAACATGGTGATACAAAGTGGAACAAACGTATCTCTGGAATATTGACAAGTGGTTAGGAAAGGAATAAATCACCTTTCTTGACAGTGAAGTGAAGTGAAGTGCTTCTTCTTCCCCGACAAGTGAAGGATAATTTGCGAGGAGGCAGGGTAAGTGATGGAAACTGTCAAGCATCTGTAGTTTAATGTTTATACATATATAGAAAATTACTTGTTGTTCCAAGTTCTGTAGTGCTATGTACATAAGTACTGTACCCTTACCATTGGATATGCAGTACAAGATGCTGGTCGATGCTGAAAAGAGTTCCACTTGCAGCAACAATTTCTAGGATGACCAAAGTCCAGGATTCTCCCAGTTTGATATAAAGTCAATTGGTAGCAAGAAAGGAATATGGTCCTGGAAGTGAGCTGCTCAAACATAAAAGCTTTACATTTTACAATTTGTAAACAACTTCTCAGGTTAAGAGTAATTATTTTTTTTTACATAAATTAGCTCCACATGTGACTCTCCTTCTCCCCCCCCCCTCTCTCTCATAATTTACGTCCTGCAACGATAAGTTATACCGGTCGATGAATGAAATGATACTCGCATGAGTACAGAATACATAGAGCCTAGAGTTACCCGACATTCGTCTTTCAGGATAAGGGAAAACCCCGGGAAATCCATATCCAGATAATTCAACCTGACCGAGATTCGAACTAGGGACCTCTTGAACGTGAAGCAGATACGCTGCCACCACGCTACCGAGGCCGGCGTATGACAGTGCAATTACTGACAACTGACAGTTGGGCTGATGACAATGGAAATGTGACGCGACTGCTTGAGTTCTCATGTAAACGAAAAATGGTGTACATTGTTTACTATGTATTCACATTTCTGTACATACCTCAGGAATCATCTGGGTCCTGTCGCTCACAGAAAATATCCAGGCTAGGGAACCAGGGTGATGAAGCAGTGCAATGAATGAAAGCAAAGATGGTGATGAATGGCGGGGCTAACCGGAGAACCTGGAGATAACCCGTCTAGACGCCTTTTTGAGAGGCGGGTAGCCTAACCAACCTCTCCACCACGGTGCCGTAGGTACTTCAGCGTGCGAACTGTGACCGATTATGTAAAAGTAAACACTTAGGTTTTAATTGATATACAATGTAATATAAAGTTTTCAACCAATTTATCGGAACATTTATTTGTTGTATATAAACAAAAGAAGGTTGAGTTTCATATCTACCTTAGTTTCCGAGTTAAAGCTCCAATTTATCATCGTATACCAATTACTCCCTTCAAAACTAACCTTTAAAAAAAATCACTGTAATTTAAAGTTTGGCGTAGTTTAAAAATTAATAACCCAAAAATCATTTAAAACAAAAATCTTTATTGCTAGCAGTAATTAGTTAATTCTGAGGGAATCTACATGACAGATTTCAGAAAAATAGAGTACAAACTCATCAGGTAGACAGACTGTTTTGGAAAAGTGAATCTCTTGAAGAAATTATTTCCAAAGGACTTGAACTTCAACCTATTTATTCTGGAATTTTAATCTACATATAAAATACAGCTATTTATAATATAAAAGGCTTAAGACCTTTTAAGTGTGTAATACAGTAAAACCTCGTTAACCCAGAGATCTTTAACTCGGACCACTTTTGAAGAAAGAATATGTTGTATAGCGTAGACTTGTTTTACGAAGATAAATTGCTATTCTGGTAGGTACATTACTCGAATTCTCTTGCCAGCGGGCGGATTCATTGCACTCACCCCACTAGTTCGAACCAGGCTGGAAGAGAAACTTTAATAAAGTCATGGAAAAAGTTGTGGCATGATATGTGTGACTTGCTAGAAAACAAGATTGAAGAAGAAGAAAAAATAAGTGTGGAAGAAGATTTTATAGACATTTTTTAAAATATGGATGGCTGTCCCGATGTTGATGAAGAAGCCATTGACAATGACGGGGGTTATAAAACGATTACAGAGGAAGACATTGCATCATGCAGTGTTACTGAAAATGAAAATGAAGAGTATTCAGATTCAGACAGTATTGATGAACGAGCTGTGTTTATGATCCACACACAAGCAGTAACAAACATAGAGAAATTGATGTTTTATTTCGAGAGTCAAGACAAATGAACTTCTAATGTTAAAGAGGAAGTGAGATAAGCGATACACTAAGCTGAGACAACAGAAGCTCACTGCCTTTTTTACTACCGACTAGTTTGTAGTACAGTACAAACATACAGGTTATTGCAGTACATACAGTGCATGTGTTTTGAGGTTAAAGTGTGCCGAAAGTAATCTATAAACTACATTAAGAAAACTTCAGTGATGCAGATTTTTAAAATTTTCTCGTCATTTTCTGGATTATCCGACTTTTGTTCGGATTGGCCCTACTCCCATTTGAGCCAAGTGAAAGAGATTCTACTGTAATTATGAATACAAACGTCATTTTTGTTTCACATTTATAAGAAATTCCATTGCTAATTTGTTCCATATCATGAGACTGATCATTTAATTATATTGGTTTTAGTTGGACAAAGTACTGTGACTTACCAGGTTTATGAACTCCAGGACCAAAACTTCACATACACTTATTACGACGTTCGGAGTGGGGACTTTGCACTTCTCGATCTTCCGAATACTCCACAGCCATCCTTCCTCGGCCTGGTTTCCTTTCGAGAATCGAACACAGGCTATATACAATGACGTAGCACACCATTGACTTGTTGCGGACTCATGCATGTTCCACCACGTGGGTTTATCATATTCTGATTATTTATCAGCATTTCCATGTCGGTACATTACAGACGATAGCAAGTTTCTTTCAAGGAATTACCACGTTGATATTTGGAAAAGAAAGTAATATAAAGGTAGTGGAAAATATTAAGGGATTTTACTACTTATATTGTAAGCAGAGGAAATACTATATTCCGGCAAAGTCCAGATTTAATTGGAAATACGTGTTTTGAGATGCCCTGAATGCATAAAATGACGCTTTTGACAAATACATTATGTCTCTTTGATAAACATAATTGATAACTGATATTCCGACTGTAGTATTCAAGTTCAAATCTTGATGGATATGTTATAAAAATTTATAATTTACCCGTTCCATGGCACAATTTTCGGAAGATTTTGATATTTTCATGCCAAATAAGATGTAGATACATTTGAACGTTATGGAAATTTCCTCAAAAGTCCTTTTCACTGTACATGACTTTTGTACAACTGGTAAAGAGATAGACAAGATCTTAGTACATAACAAATGTATATCTTTTCATAACACACAATTTATGTAAAATAATATTTTTATAGATATACTTTGTTTTTGGTTTGAATTTTCAAATTTACTTTTCTCAAATAGGGAATTCTTTTTGTGTTTGGCCACGTAGGGAGATGTTAAAGTCATCACAAAGCTCTTAAAACACTAGTCTGTTGTCCTATTATCATTGTACCTGTAGAGAAGTCATGAAGTACACAGAACTATAAGCATTTTAAATAATAATTCGTACATCATCTTGTCTTGTCGCACCTCGAACCAAAGGTATTTAAATTCTCTGGGAGTAGCCGTGACGGATTATTGGATAATTTGTATAAATCATTAGTTCTATAAAAAAATATATCATAAAAAGTTTAGAACCCTCGAAACAATAAACGTTTTCGGAGATATCCGCTATTGGAATTTTCTAACACCTGTAGCTACAGCGATAGAAAACAAGTTTTAATAACTATGATGATAATAATAATCACAACGAAACACCAAAAATACAATATTAAAATTCAACTGAAGAATGTTGCTTAGATATAAAACAAGCTATATTCAAAAATTAAATCCTCTGTATGGATCATAGACACAGTTGCTATTAAAGTCCTAAAACGTAATCCTTTTTTCAAGCAAGGCGAACCTTATTTTTATTTAAAATAATTTATAAGCCTATTTTTTGTTGTAATTTACGTCCTATAACTTTTTAAAGTCATATCGTACGATGAATGAAATGGGTGAAATGATGCTCAAATGGGCCCAGGGTCCATGGAGCTAAGAGTTACCCAACATTCATTTTCAAGGATAAGGAAAAAACCGTGATAACCTTATCCAGGTAACACACCCTGGCCAAGATTCGAACTCGGGACCTCTTGAGCGTGAGGTAGACACGCTACCATCTACGCTACCGAGGCGGGCACAAGCCTAATTTAATTATTCAAATTAGCTTTGTTGTAACTTGGATATACTATGTTAAAAGATAATTAATCGAGTTTGTTTTATTTATAAGGTTGAACTTTTCTTTTTTACGGAACTGACTAGGACTAAACTTTTATCTGCATAAAAGAGCTAATTCAAACTATTTTCAAATTATAAAAGCAGTTCTTCCACACTAACCATGAATTATTATTTCACAAAAGTTTCCAGACTGAGGAATATAATCCTGATCAGTTTCTTTATGTACCAGTTTCACTTAAATAATTTAATAATTTTAAATTGTCAGAATGAATGTGTAGTGTTTAACGCCCGCTTTTACTACATACGGCACCGCAGGCGATGACACTGATGATACATGAAATGAAGCTGGAGCACCGGTGGAATGAGATGGCGGGGGAAACCGGAGATCCCGGAGAAAACCCACCCCAGCGCCGTGTTGTCCACCACAAGTCTCACTTTGCGGTCACCTGGGATCGAACCCGGGCCGCCTTGGTGAGAGCCAAGCGGTCTAAACACTGAGCCACGGCGCGGCCGTTTTAAATTGTCAGAAAAAATATTTAGCAAAATGTACTTTGTGAGGAATATGCTTTAAAATAACTTTGGGTAACTTGTTAACTGTCTACATCATCTCTGATTTTAAATCGCTACTCTAATGCAGGTATTTACAAGTAAAGTCGTTCTGCAAGATGTACTTAAAGGTTTCTGATTCTAATTATATGTTTTTTAAAAATCGATTTTAAGCTGAACCTCTTCTTTTAATGAAGTTTGGGAAAAAGCTAATGTATTAGATGTGTTTTCTTAATTGCTCTCAGGAGTTTCCAATATCTTTTCCTAACTGTAAGCACGATAAACAAACTTTGTTCTGTAAAACTCAGCTTTGGAAGAAATGAGGTTTACATTGTTTTGGAGGCTATTCAAATGGACACTGAAACTTGTTATAAAATCAAACAAGGGTTACTTTTTTTTTAAAAAAAAATGTTAGTTAATTAATTTTTTTCCCGCTATATTCCTCTTTAACATTTTTTGGAAGCGGTTCTTAGAGGAATAACGTTACTCTTCCTGAAGTTTTTATGAAGTTCTATTGCTTCATTTGCTGACGAAACAGTGATTTCACGTATTTCAACATGAATTTTTTGGGAACAAGAAAAAATTCCAAGGTGCTTCGTCAGGGCATCGAGATGTATCCTCTGCTGTTAGTTTTGTGGTCCATCAGAAGAAAACTATGACTATCTATCTTCTAATGCTATAGTAACAATATAACAGTCATCTTCTTACCAACACTGTCAATTTGTCGGATTTTTGTAGACCTAGGTTCTATTCCAAAGTCCCATTGAATCGATTGACTTTTGTTTTCAGGATCATAACAGTAAATCTAACATTCATCAGCAGTAACGATATTGCAAACCAAATTTGAAGTGTCACCTTGGAATGTTTCCAGAGCTTTTCTGTATCAAATATGTACACACATTTCATCTGCTTTTAGAAACAGTACAATTCTAAAGAGTCGCCGTGATGCCATTATGTGATATTGACAAAAGTCCTTTAACGTCGAAGTATTTTTGCGATGTTTTAGCGTTGCCAAATCTGAGGTAGGAAGGTTGTGCGGAAGAGTCAAGTTCAATGGCCAAGGTGTCCGCGGCCGGTATGCAAGAACGGCAGCAAGGTTGTGCAATCCGCCTCCCCACCACTTGCTGCTTCTGCTGGAGGTAATATAGGCCGTGATGGCGGGCCGAGACGGAAGGGGAACAACCACCGAGGTCGATGGCATTTTGTTTATTACAAATTATTATTTGTCTGTTAGGTGGCGCAACTGGTCGCTTTGACATGTCTATGTGAGAAAAGTAAAAACATTTGAAAAAAACACGGCATATCTCGGAAATGCTTAGCTGTACCAAAATATATATTATACATAAATGGTGTGTTTTAACGAGATATACATTATGTAGTAGGATTTATTTATTGCATGTGGTTTCTCAGCAACCGAAAAATCATCCAGAGGACTTTAGAGACAATTCCCATAACATTTAGGATATTGGTATATTTAATTTGTCGTCAAAATATCATATACATGTAGTATTTTAATTAAAATAGCAAAGCCAAAGCAAAGTTAAGGTAAAGTCACAGGAAAGTTATAGTAAGGTACAGATTTAGAAAGTGCGCTGATGACCTGACCATGGAGTTGAGTGCCCTTAAATATTATATAAAAAAAGTTAAAATCATTAGAACTGTTTTTGAGACAATCAAAATTTTGGAACAATATTCTGTGTAAAGCGTAGTTTGAAATCGTATCCTCAAGTTTGACCGAGTATCCGTTAATACACATGGAGCTTTTTTCTTAATAAATGAATATATATTTTTTTAACCAGGAAACCTCACAAGATGCATTTGTACAGCATTTGCAGTATTGGATATTTCAGTGGATTATCGTATTTGCTGTAAGTGCGTTGTAGAATTATGTGAGGGACATTTTCTTAGCGGTTATTATTCGGAAGCTGGGAAACCCCAGTTACAAAACTTACCCTATGATGCAGTTCTCATAAAAAGAAAGTGGTTGTTATAACAATACAGATAGACTTCCTGCATTATTCAACACATTCCATGTTTTACCTGAGTTGGACGTACTTGGAAAATACTTTCACGCAAGTTTTTCGTCCCGTGTGTAGATGTAATGTATTTTCTTGGAAGAGCAAGCGTTCCTACCTCATCAGTGCATTAGTCATTGACATACTTTCGCTTCGTCTCTCAGAGGTCAGTGACCAAACTTCCTCCTCAAACACATTTGTGTATTATGCTAACGTTATTAAGTCTGATTATGCTCTTATTGACTCCGCATTATATCGTTACAGCAATTATCAGATTAAACACAAATCTGATGTATTATACGCACACATTCATCTGACTTCTGTACTCTTACACAAACTGGTCTTAGACATGCTTACTTCATTCTAATCGAGATATAACATTTGCAGGTATTAGAACAGAAACAGGAGAATGCAGCTGCTTTTAAGGATATGTATGACTGAAATTTCATTTACATTTTCAAAAAATCACGTTTCCTCGTTTAAGTCTATAAAATAGTGTAAGCCTTCCTGAATCCAAAGAATTCTTAGATAGCATCTGCAAGCCACCTTTAAATGGTTTCATCTACTTTGAAAGCTACATGAATGCTAGTGTTAGATATGAGTTGTAATTCTTTATCCTTGTTTTCTCGCTATTCAGCATTTCAGCATTTTCCTTCATTTAAAATGTTCCCTGCGTCGCAGTTTTAGTGTTAGACTAATGAAACTTGCTACACACGTTCATAGAGACACAGTGAATAGAAATTGTCCTGGGTTTTATTGTCAGATGCATTTAAGTACACTTTCTCTACTTCAACACACAAAAATTTCGAATTTTGGGCAGAAAACCATATTCATAGCTTTAACAATTTCTGGAGCCTAAATGTGAGGCAAGTTCAAAAATTGGATGTATTGGGAACCTGTTTTTAAAATATTACACCAAAATTTAGGTTATTTTGTCGCAAGGAACTTTTTAGCTGACGTAACAAAAAATAAATAAATTTGACCATACTTTTCAAACTAAGTGAAATTGTTGGGCTGAATCATATTTTCATTATATTACTTGTGTGGTATAAATTAAAAAAAACCTAGCGTTATTAGTTCAAAATTTCAAATTTTCATTCACAGGTATCCTTAAGCGATATTCAAATCTTTAAAGAGATGATCATTATGGGATGGCTTTGGTATTCCATTCTCTTGTATGGCCATGACACGCACATACAAAACAAGATGAATGACTCCCTGTTTGACAAATTATCAAATTTATTAGAAAGAAGTTAAATATTTTGATGGTTTTATAAAACACACCTTCCTGTAAGTAACCCTGGGATATTACATTTTCGTCTACTGTTAGTTATGAATGAGGCGCGATTACATACAAAGAATTTTGGAATTGAGAATATATATGCAAGGAAAGGTTAGTATCTCCAGTCTTTTCAAAACATCTTTGCAGGAGCGTCTGCTATTGATATAAACTTCTTTTGTATAAGAAGTAATCGTTTGCTTTCTACTGTGTTACCCCGAAGTAATACGCAGTATTCTATTACACAGTTAAGATATGCATGATACACTATTAAATAACATATTAAACTATAAAGTCGCATGCCTATTTAAGGCAATTAACAGTATAAATACCTTAAAATCGACATTTTCCATAGAGCCACTAGAAATGTTTATACCAATGCAATAATGTAATGCACATTTCTGTGTTTGTTTCATAGACGTTGTTTTGTCTTCGATTTAATTCATCTAATTGTGTTATTTAATCATTCTCCAAGTAACAAACGGATTTTTATATACTATGAAAGATTTAGTTTTACCTTTAACACAATTTGTTTTAAAATTTAAAATAAGCTGCGAGAGAAAAGCCCTTTGTATTTTGGTATTTTTCGATTTTCAGGCTATGGAAATGCTCAATCAAAATAACGCAATTATATTTCATAAATGGCTATTTGAGGCTTTAAGGAAGCATTCATACGGTTTAGCTGAAATCAGGAGTTAATCTGTCAGACAATTTAACATTTAGAGTAACGAAAAACACTGGCAAAGATTTTTAGAAAGGCGACATTTAAAACTGTTATATTATTACACTTCTGTATTTAGGATTGTTTGAACGACTCGCCGATTTATAAATGCATATTAGGTTAGGATCGACGAAGGAAATTCGTAGAAATCAATTATTCTTTCACACTGGTCGTGTGTAGTCTGAAGTGTGGAAACTTAGAGACTGAAAGAGTCAGACTTTTTCAGTCTGACTCTACGTTTCCACAATTTAGCCTACACACGGCTAGTGTGAAAGAACAATTGATTTCTATTAATAGACCTAATAGTTGTTAACTATAAAGCCCGGGCCTTAAAGTACTTACAGCATAGCAAGTCGCCATTAAGGTAGTTGTCTCTTGTGTTTATGAGAACTGCTAAGTGGTTTACCGGGGAAAATACGAGTCAGTTGGAGAATTCAATGTTATGTCGGCACTTTGGCCATAGTAGCTCAATGGTTTGGAGCGGCTGGACGAAACCAGAATATCCGTGGTTCAAATCCCGGTATGGCATTGAAGTTTTCAGTGTAACTGTACGAAGGAAAGTCGGCACTGCGACCAGAGTTTGGCCGTCCCAAGGAGTCACGACAATGCATATGGCAGGGTCCCTTTACTTTACCAGTTAGAAACTCTCTGACAGGCCAATATAACACGTATCCTACCCATCACGCCTCCTCAAGACTTGAGACCACCCTACTGAAGGAGGAGGTCATCCTGCCATGCAACACTGAGACACTCGCCGACACTTCTACCCTGAAACAGACCACCAGATGAGAGCTGATATGAAATAGAGGAACAGCAAATTCGGGGAATGTAATTAACCTACCCAGCATTCGCCTAACGACCCGGGAAAACCCTCGAAAAACCTCCATGCGAAAACCCCGAATGCGAGCCACCGACGAAACCACCATCCCACTCGATTTGGGACATGTCAACGCTTTGTAGTTTTATCCTTTAAATGCGCATGTAGTATAAGTTAAAGAAGTTTTAGTGCTAATAGCATTTTAACCTTGTGTATTGAAGATGCAAGGTTGTTGGTAATTCTGATTCAATGCTTAGCTCTTCCTTCTCGCTCAAGTTACTCAACCACAAGTAAGTTCAAGGTTACAGAAGAGAGAGCTGTTGCATGGTTACGAAGCGGAAGAAACGTTTCTCGCTTCCTGTTTTCCAATTACGTACTCTGCAGCATTTACCTCAAAATCAAGCGTGTTACATTACAATTGAAACTCTGTGCTCTTTGCACGAGATGTACACTTTTGTCTTGTTTATACTCGTCATTAAACACTCGGAAATACTTTCTTCACACTCCTTGAATCTCCCGCATCCTCAGAAATAGGGTTTTAGCAAAAGGTATATTTCTTTGAACAACATTTTTAGCACCTTGATAAAATTCCTTACATAGAATGAAAATTCAAAATTCTGACTTTCTGAAAAAGATTTTAAATGATTTTGATTTGAAAACTATATGCTTAACACGATTTCATGACAATCAGCTGCATCCTTTAAATATTGTTAATTCTGGATGACTTCTAAGTGGTAAGAGACAGACAAAATGTTACTAATAGTGATGGGTCCTCAATACTTGCATAGTATCGACATCGAACCATAATTCAGAAAAGTCCCTCGATACTTTTTCGATATTTCGGTGGTGATTGTGTCATTTCCATTTTGTTTTAAATTACAAAATATTATTGTCGTAAGTACAACATTACAAAGTCCGAAAAATTGTCAGGAATGTGGTAGCTGTGCGCAAGAAAATAATCGTGTGTCAACTGTCAGTTAACAGTTACAAAGAAGAAATCACTACATATCTCCCGCCACCTCCTCTTTCTATTACCTCGAACAGTTTTCTCTGAAAGACTATTTAGTACAGCAAGACTCATATGTGACAGAAAAAGAAGTAGACTTGACCACGAAACAGTGAGAATGCTAGTATTTTTGATCAAAAACTTATAAAAGTGAACTGTTTTGTTTTTAAATGTCTAATGTAGAGTTTAAAAATAACAACACTGGTGGTTTTAAGTTTTATTTCATTAAATGTGTGTACCTATATAATTTCTTTTGGATTAACAGTTCTCTCAACATTATATTTTGTATTGAAACTAGAAGTAGAGGTTGGCCCCGTAGCTCAGTCGGCCGTGCTAGGCGTCCCGGGTTCGACTCCCGGCGCTGGCGGTGGGGATTTTTCTCTGACCAAGATAATTCATCTTCACCACAGTCAGGAAGTAAGAATGACAGTGTAAATGTGTACGTGATATAATGATTAAAACCAACGAATAGGAGTTAACACCTTCGATATGTACCAAAGGAGAACGGCCGCCGATATGACCATTGTAGTTAAAGGCGAGGTATAAATGTGTACGTGATCTAATGATTAAAACCAACGAATAGGAGTTAACACCTTCGATATGTTCCAAAGCAGAACGAGCCCGCCTCGGTAGCGCAGACGGTAGCGTGTCTGCCTCACGTTCAAGAGGTCCCGAGTCGAATCTCGGTCAGGGTGAGTTCCCTAGATAAGGTTTTTCCGGGGTTTTCCGTTATCCTGTTGGACGAATGTCGGGTAACTCTAAGCTCCGTGTGCCCCGAACTCATTTGAACATCATTTCACGCATTTCGTTCATCGTCCGATATGACTTAACGTTGGAGGACGTAGATTGAAAAAAGAAGAAGGAGAACGGCCGCCGAGATGAGCACTGGAGTTAAAGACGGGATGTAAATGGAAAAAAAAGGAAAAAGAAAGACGGTATCGAGTATCGAAGTATCGGGTATCGTGGAAAATATCACATATCGGTATCGACAAGAACTGATGTCGATCCATCGCTGCTTCTTTTGTGCAATAAACCCTTTCCGAGATATTCGTAGTTATTTCTTTCAATTTCTCTTTTCTCTAATAGGATACGATTCATTTTTTTCCTTGGTTATGAAAAGAGAGTGGAATATCAGGGAAACCACCAAAGGACGGAAAGGTCGCTTAAGACTACTGTATTCCCCTAATCCTTTATAAAGAAACTTTGGCATAAAATGGCGTTCTGTTGACGAAAGTACAAAGGACATAAAATATTTGTCGATTGGTGTCGCATGGTTCCACTTGTTGGCAGGTAACTCGCCAGGTCATTGACTCCTTTCTTGGCTTGTACTACATATAAGTGCCGTTGGCTCTAATACACTGTCGCTCTTAGGCTAAGCGTAACTTGGCCTATATTCCACCACACTCTAGCATTCCTTGCATCTTCATGCTAAACCAAATAAATGTTTGATACAAAATGATTAGCAAAATGAAAATTCTATATTTTACATATATTGTGTAATACTATTTTATCCAACTATGGGTTGCTTCAGAGGCTATTCCATATAATTCAAGATAAAAGTATTATTTATCATAGATATATCTTAAATTAGCGATAGGCCGATACTAATTTTTCTCGATACGTTGATACTCGTGCCGTCATTTCTTCCTCTAGTTTCAGTACAAAATAGAATGATAGGAGAACTGTGTAATGCCAATGAAATTAAATAGGTGTACGTATTTAAAGACACCAAACTTAAAGCTCGTGTTCTTATTTTTAAACTGTACATTAGACATTTAAAAACAAAACAGTCCACTTTTTAAGTTTTTGTACAAAAATACTAGCATTCTCACTGTTTCGGGGTCAAGTCTACTTCTTTTCCTGTCACATATGAGTCCTGCTGTACTAAATAGTCTTTCAGAGAGCAAACTGTCGTAGGTGAATTACACAAATATTTAATTTGTTTTCCAGTAATGCAGTACACTAGAAAGAGGAGGTGACAGGAGATATGTGGGAACTGTTAACTGACAGTTGACACACGATTATTTTCTTGTACATATAATGTTACTGTACATTCCTGACAATTTCTCGGGCTTTGTAATATTCTACTTACGACAATAATATTTGGATTTTAAAATAAAATAAAAATTACAGAATCGCCACCGAAGTATCGAAAAAGTATCGAGTGAATGTTATGAAATATCGTTCGATATACAAGTATCGTGAGTATCGAGGACCCATCGCTATGTTAAACATATGGTATTTTATTAAAAATTGCTAGAACTTTTTTTGAGTAAAACAGAACCATCAGTCAAACAGAGTCAACATGAAAAATTCAATGCCATGGCCGGGATTTGAACCACGGATCTCCTGTTTTCAGTCCAGTCGCTCTTATCCATTGAGCTACCATGACCAACTCCACCATGTCATTAAATTCTCCAATTGACTCGTATATTGTCGCGAGCCCATTGTTGATCGTGGAGGCACGACGGGCAGTGTAGTGCGTAGATAAAAGCTCGCCGAAACGGCGGGTTGAAGGAGACGGATTTCTCGAGAGTTCTATTTCTTTGTTCTAGCCGTCTTGATTGATGGAGAACATTCCGGAATGTAAGTAATCTATAAAAAGGGAGCCCGTCCGCCAAAGTAAGTCAGTTGTTAATTGAACTCGCGTGCGTGAACAGCTGGTGCGCTGTAATGTGTATGTGACGTAATTCTGGATTGTCAGATTGATTTCTACGGAAATAAAGAGCAACTTTTGGTGTTTGTAACCCTAACTTTTAATTTCACGAACCCACAAAGTCACAATATTCTACAGTAAAACACTAGGGGCTCTCGTATCCGAGGTACACCGTTTGTGGTGACTTACTGTTGTAAGTACTTGAGTCCCAGGATTCATCATTTAACTCTTAAATGATTCATCATTTAACTCATTTATCCAGGATATCCGTGGTTCAAATCCCGGCCATGGCATTGCATTTTTCATGTTGACTCTATCCAAAACCTTAGTCTATATAGGGCTAGTTTGAAGAAATAATTAATTTCCATCAATTAACTTAAAGAACTTTCAGTGCTTAGGTTTTTCTTGAAAGCTTTCGTGCTGCCTCATAGCTGGAAAACGCTAAAATGTCAAGTTTGGTGAAGTTTCGTTTTTGAAAACGAAACATTTTGAGGTCAATGGCGATTGATATGCGAATAGTTTTTCAGTTTAAAGAACGCTGTACGTAACAAAGAAGAAGGTTCGTCACTCAATCGTGCATTGAACTCTCCGACCAATTCCACCTCGCTTAACACCGCCTGAAGCTATCCAAGCATTAAGGGAACGCTTTTTGTGTGTAAAGTTAGACTATCGTCCGTTATCTTACAATTAACTTTGTATAAATCTCGACACGATTAAATATTAAATAACACGAAGAAGAATTTTCCTACCTTGTACATTATAACTGATAATTGGCTTGGGTTAGCTCTAACAACCAGGAAGGAACTCGGCAAGTTATCACGCAAACGCACCGTGTTTCATGAATCATACATTAACAACTGTAGCGTTTTATTTATTAATAGGTTTATTAATAGTGCGTGGTCATTGTTCGGAGAAGGGAAGGGTGGCTGGAGGCGCCCTAACAGCCATAGAGTTAAACTTCCCGGTGGCGACCCGAAGAGCAAGGATTTGCATGCAACGCCGACACTTAGAACATCAAAAGAATCAACCAGTATGGCTCAAGCTGTTTCGTCTCTGCATTCAGGAGCTCCGGGTTCAATTCCTGTGGCCGGTCTACGCGACCCAAGGTTATTTTGGGGGTTTTGGTCTTTTCGCCAAGCGAACGCTGCTAGGTTAATTACATCCCCAGAATTTCCTGTCCCTCCATTTCATCTCCATTATCATTTCACATCATCTCTCATCTGGTGGTCTCTTTCAGGGTAGAAGTGTCGGCGGGAGTCTCGGCGCTGCATGGCAGGATGATATGGTGGTGGTAAAACTTTCCTCCTCCAGTAGAACGATCTCCGGGACGGCTTTGGGGCCGTTTCAGGTTGTACTGCACTGCCGGAGAATTTCCAACTGGCCAATTGTAGAAACCCTGCACTCTGCACTGTCGTGGCCCATTGGGACGGCCACCCTCTGTCTCCTCTGGCCTCATTGTTTCTCCAGTACTCCACTGGAGGCATAGGTACAAGAGATCGAGTTTGGGGTCTCCGTGTAGCATCCCCACCGTAAAGTAGTCCAGTCTAGTCACTTCAGCTTTCATCCTGATTGACTGTCTGATTGGCTTAAATCCTTTTCCTCCGGAACTGAGGAGAGGTCATGGACTCCAGGGTATCTGCGAGTCCACGGAGGGTGAGGAGAGTTGGTTGTAGTAGTTAGGACCTCTCTTCAGGTCTGACCGTCCGAACTATCCTCTCATCGCACTTCTCACTCCCGGGATGTGCCCCGAGATGGATAAAGAACAAAAGATCTTTTACAGATCGAGATGCTAAGTCCCCTTTGTGAAACTTGTCATAGAGAAAAGTATAGCAAAATTTAGAGAAATAACAAAGTGTCTGGGAAATGGTTTTGCCACAACAAAATGTGTGATTTAATAAGATATACATTTGTTGTGTAGTAATATTTTGTTACAGTTTATCAGTTATACAAATGTCATGCATAATGAAGAGCATTCCCAAAATATATATATTTCATTTGTCATGAACATACCATAAACTTATATTTTAATTAATATAGTTAAACCTCCATTTTTAAAGAAATCAACAATTTGGAAAATTATTCCATTAGTTAGAGGCGCTTTTATTGTCGTATCCTTGGTAAATGCCGAACTTTTCGTTGTTGAGGTACGTGTTCACACATACACAGAGCTCACAATGTCCCTGGAATATCGGTATCAAATGTTTGGTAGAAATGCAATACGTTCCTTATCTAAAATGCACACGTGAGTATAAAGGCTGTCATGGCAAGGCGGTGAACTTGAACCAGCTCGCCCACCTTTCATCTGGCATCTCAAGGCCGTACGTACCTGACCTCCGCCAGAATACCCACCCGGAAGCAAACTCTCAAGCGGCCGGCTCTCTTATTTAAACATTCCTTTACATATTTTAATTTTAAAGCTCTTTGTCAGCTTACGTGTATCAAACAGGCAGTAAGTACTCCTTTGGGCACCAGAGTAAGTGGTAAATAGAAAACAACACACTCCTGAGGGGTAAAAAAATCTTGACTTTTTTGTTCTTTGTTTTAACGTCATAAATGGCATTTCAGCTTTAAAATGATATATAATTTATCAGTTTTACTCAGTTTTAAACATAATTAACAGAAGTTTGAAACTAATCTAATTGGGCGTGGTACTTCTTAATGAAAACTCACAAACCACTGAAGTTATTGTGATAAAACTACCAAATTTGGCGCTACTGAGGGATGCTTTATGTTCAGAAGGAACATTTTACCATTGACGAGCCTGTTGGGCCCATTAGTTCAATGATTTCACACCAAAAATAAAAGCAAGTTATTGTTTTTCACTATAATATTGTTTATTATAATGTCAAAATATTGACCCTTTTAGCACAAAAGCAGTTTATTGCAGCTCTGAGCTTCTATTTGATAATATACGACCCAACATTCATACTTACAGCCCTGAATGAGGACCAAGAAGCTGCGAAAAACTTAAATAAATGACGGTTTTTCATGCATATAAGACTAGCAAGGTGGTAAACGATATAGAAGACGTTACAGCTAGCCTCGTGGGTTAGTTAACTGCTGGATTATGATGATGTACCTAAAACTAGGCTCGAAATGTCACATTGTTTTGTTTTTTCTCCCTTTCTCCAAGTCTTTATTGTCTGTATTTTAGTTGCTGATTTATTTATTGTTGCTATTAGTTCTCTTGTGAGCCGAAGATACAAATTTGCCCGCCTCGGTGGCGTAGATGATAGCGTGTCTGTCTCACGTTTAAGAGGTCCCGACTTCAAATCTCGGTCAGGGTGAGTTACCTGGATAAGGTTTTTTCCGGAGTTTTCTCTTATCCTTAAAGACGAATGTCTGGTAACTCTAAGCTCCATGGACCCTGGAGACATTTGAGCATCATTTCACCCATTTCATTCAACGTCCGATATGACTTAACGTTACAGGACGTAAAATTATATAAAAAGACACAAGAATTACAATTCGACAATTAGGGGTCTGCAGGGATACATAGCTCACCATATAAGATGCGCGAGCTCGCCCTATCGGCAGGTAGGAGATGTCCTTGCTCTTTTAAGTGCAACTATGGGCTATCTTTATCTTTAATTAGGAATTATGTTTAACTTTGTGACCCTTATAATCTGTACCGTATCTCGTGTTGTAAACCATGTTACGTAGTTGGCTGTCATATCTAGGAGCAAGACGAAGACATTAAATCTAATAGTTTTGTTTCATGCTTAAATCTTATGCTTCACTTTGCATTTGTGAAATGTTTGAGGAGGATTGAAACTGCAGAAAGGAAAATTTTAAGTTTCTTAACAGTTTCACTATTATGGACAAATTGAAAATCTTCCAAGTAATGCCAGAATAGACTTTGATAGGGTTCTCCAAATATAGACCAAGAAGTGAGGCAAGACTTCCAGAAGATGAATAGATTACCAAAGTTCTAAACCTTATCTATCTTCGCAAAGTATGTGCAATTCTTGTTCCAATTTCTATACAATACTAATGCTAAGATTATAAAAATTATGTTGTTTCAGAGACAGGGAGATGTAATCCCCCCTAAAAATGTTTATTTTTGTTTTGCTTACATAGTCATTATCTCGTTTTGGCTACTATGTAGTATGTGGTAGAGAGTGGCCTGGTTAGCGATCGTCTACTTTTGGCTATTGGCTCCGATGTACTTGTTGCTTTCATAGACAATCGATACGAGCTTCCGCATGTTATACAAAAAACTTAAAATGAAATGCTGACATATGCAAAATGCGTCACTGCTTTGTCAGGCTTGTTTACAGGACTTTCTGCTACTCTGAAAACCGAATGTTGACAGTTTATAACTTTTAAGTACTTCAACTATCGACATAAGAAGGCAAAACGGGTATTGGCAAGAATTCGACACCAAGATAGCACTTTTTTGTTTTAATTTTATTTAATGATCGATCAGCATTACATACTTTACAGATCATTGTTAACCACAAGATAGCACATGAAGTAAATATTTTGTTATCCTCTACATTTATAGAAAAAGATCTTAATCTGTATAAATGAGTAGCAGAGCACAACATAACTCAGGCACGAAAAGTTGGTGACATGTCAAACTTTGTATTTAATATCGTCCAAGGATGGGACAGTAAACAAACAATAGTTTATACAAGAGTAGAGAAAGTCATGTGAGGTGAACACATGTTTGAGAGTGCGTATTTTGTTGCTCTGTATGCCCTCCCGGGCCCTGGCTAATCCTGTTAGTGATCATTCATTAACAAGATACATGCTTGTTACCGCATGCACTAGCGCTCCAATCGAATTACAAAAGAAACGAGCGTGAAATGTTATTACCTGCACAGCGAAATTCTCTCTTACTATTCATAACTCCAACGTGGTTCTCAGTGAGTTGTAACACCTGTGTCATGTTCGAGTACTGCCATCTGCGTTCTCTTTTACATAACAATGCAGTAATATTTTGCGATTTTAAAATAAAATAAAAATTGCAGAATCACTACCGAAGTATCGAAAACGTACGAGCAAATTTTCTGAAGTATCGTTCGATGTCGATACCAAGCTAGTATCGCAAGTCTCGAGGATTCATCCCTAGAATTTACCCATTGCCTATGAGAAGGGGAACATATGGTAGAGTTTAAGTGATAGTCAAATGTTTAAAGAAGGTAGGTGCACAATATAACGTAAGGCAGCACTGTGCAGCTTAAAGAGTTGCTGTAACCAATTTATTAGAGGGATAAAGCCGTAGATTTATTTTACCATTAGCTGTGAGCAGGGTTTTTCACGGATGTCACTGGCTTAATCCTTGCAGCTACAGCGCTACCGAGATAATTGTTTGCAGCACAGCACTGGGATAAATAACTCCTTAATTAGCAAGTTCATTGTGCTCTTTCTCGCGGTACTACTCAATAGTCACTTTGTACGTAATTTAAACTAATTTCCCCAATCTAATACATTTTATGTCTTGTGGAGTTTATATTTTTATTATTTATAATTAATAAAAGAAGAGTTCATATCATTTTTGGTGTTTTCTTTTAATTTATGTCCTCCAACGGTAAGTCATAAAGGACGATGAATGAAATGGATCAAATAAGTACAGGGTCCAGAGAGCTTAGAGTTAACCAACGTTCATTTTTCAAGATTAGAGAACCCCGGGAAAACCAAAAACAGGTAACTCACTCTGACCGAGATTCGGACTCGGGACCTCTTGATACAACGCAGATACGCTATCGAAGCAGGTTGGTATGAGACACACACCACTAAGACCAGCTAGCAGATATAAAGTACTTCCTAACTTGACCACCTAGATACAGTGACAAAAAGTAGAAGAAAAAGTTGTTGTTGTATAAATAGATACATGATTAATTTTATTTTTGTGATCTAAATTAGAAATAAATAAGTTGTGCTGCAGATGGAGAAGGTCTTGCTTATATTGCAACGTGCTATTTTCCATTAGCTCCGATAACTAAGCTTCCTAAAAGCCACGTAGAGCTCTGCATTATTAACTGTCCTGTTAGCTATTAATGAGAGTCAACCCAGGAACAAAAGACGTCCACTCTGCGCTCAAGACGAGTATAAACAGTTCATCACTTTGCTGTAAGGACACACGTCTACACAGTCAATACTCTTAATGGCCATAGCAATTCAATTTGAGCATTTTACACTTTGTGTACCATTGCACCCACAAGTTCGATATAACATCCCTAGACTTGGTATACTTAAAATGAAAATTCCACAGGAAAATGCAGATGTCACGTGCAGTATTACATTACTTTCCCTACATATCCTCGTTTTTATTTTGTTAAAAAATCTTCCTCTTCAACCCTTTCTCCTTACTCGAAACAGGTTTTCGTCAAATGTTCAAACATTTTATTTTTAGATATAATTTCTCGTATGGAATGAACTCCTTGAGATATTCGTTGATACTCTTGTACGTAGATTAGTTGTACCTGGATCAACAGAGCCGAACTGAGTTAACGAAAATCCTGTTTATCCAGAAAATAACGGAAAACGATACAAAACACGTATAACATCTCCAAAATATTTTAACGGAGTTTATAAAAATACTATCAGTACACCTTTACCTAAAAATACATACACTATATGTACTGTAATAGCATATTACATATTTGTACTATACTACAAACTAGTCGGTAGTAAAAAAGGCAGAGAGCTTTTGTTGTCTCAGTTTAGTGTATCGCTTATCTCACATCGGCTTTAACATTAGAAGTTCATTTGTCTTGACTCTCGAACTAAAGCATCAATTTATCTATGTTTGTTACTGCTTGTGTGTGGATCATAACCACAGCTGGTTCATCAACACTGTCTAAATCTGAATACTCTTCATTTTCAGTAACACTACATGATGCAATAATTCCTTCCTCTGTAAACTGTTTATAACCTCCGCCATTGTCAATGTTTTCTTCATCAACGTCGGAACAGCCTTCAAAATCTTTAAACATTTCTAAAAAGAAAAAAAAATTCTACACTTGTTTTTTTTCCCTTCAATTTTCTCTTCTGGCACTAGGGACTAGGTAACAACTTTATCAAAGTTTCTTTTCCATCTTGGTCCCAAGTGGGTGGGGTGAGGGCAGTGAAAGAGAGTTCTGGTAATGTACCTATTGAGAATAGCAATTTATTGTCTGTAAAATAACTGTTATCCGAATGTCCAAGTTAACGAGGTTTTACTGTATATTTAAGGATGCTCAACTACGTGGTCATTTAAAACTTAATCATGGCAACACGTAACACATGACGTAACAGCCCGCAAGTGGGCCCGACTGCCAACCTCACGCCCACATACGCGAGGCAGAGGTAGGCGACGTCCAACCAATACGGACGGAGATGTGGTCAGCACCCAGAAAGTTTGCTTTCTAGACCAGGGTTCGCTAACTAGTGTAGTTCTAGGAATAATTGTACAAGAGTAGAGAAAAGCATGCGAGTGGATGTCAGGCGATCTCAAAGCAAATGTTTCCGGTGTTTTGGGTGCCTTACTGTAACCTGCGTAATACCAGACTGCTTAAAGGAAATTGAGGTTCGCCTGTTTCCTTTTACATCACTTTGGTAGCTGTGCGCGTGTGGTACTTAATTATAAGTTGATCTTGTTAGTGTCAGTTACACAAGTTCCCAAGACGGTAATTTCTCATATATCGATAATTAACTTTCCGCAGTTTGGTACTCCTTCTACAAATGTGAATGTGGGAGCAGGAGCAAAAGTGATAGTCAAAAATGTTAAGATTCGGTCGCAGTGTGACACTCCATTCTATTTGTATTGCTGAAAGATAAAAGAACGACTACTCTCTGTCTGAGAAATTGAAAGCAATAGCAAGGAAACATTTCGCTCCACATAATATAGACGGTAGACTCTGGTGAATCAATGTTGGAAGTTTTACCTGCCTCAAAGGCACCCTCTGTTACCACCCGCACCCCTGCTAAACAACTGTTAAAAAGCTACGAGTACCGTTAGACAGACCGCCAGCTGTGAGGGTGGCCTTTTGTTCAGCGTTTGAAGCCAAAAAGTCAAACACATTACATAATCAAAACGAAACTCCCGTCATAGCAGGTCTTTGGACCTAAATATGATTATCCATAAAGAACAATCTTGTACTGTAGCTAGGTACGAGAAGAAAGGATATAGTGTAGTTCAAGCGGGTTGCTGGATATTCCCGTCATAAACTAGAAACAATTGAATCACTCTGGGAAACTCAAAAGTATACATTCAGACGATACTTGTGATATGGCTCTGAAACTTAAGCTTTTGTTATCACATTTTCAAACAGTGGAAATCAATTGTTCTGTCACAGTAGCCGTGTGTAGGCCAAAGAAGGAAATATTTCAAATAATTGACCTAACATTAGTTTGAGCTATACAGCCTGGGACTTAAGGATATGTTTGACTGAAATTTCATGAACGTTTTCAAAAAAATCACCCTTTCCTCGTTTTAGTCTATAAAAAAGTGTAAGCCTTCCTGAATACAAAAAAATGCTAGATCGCATCCGCAAGCCATTTTTAAATGTTCTAATCTAGTTTGAAAGTTACGTGAATGCTAGTGTTAGATATGAATTCTAATTCTCTATCCCTGCTTTCCCGCTATTGAACATCTCAGTATTTTTCATAATTTAAAATGTTCCTTGCGTCACAGTTTTTGTGTTAGACTAATGAAACTTGCTACACACATTCATAGAGATACAGTAAATAGAAATTGTCCTGGGTTTTATTGTGAGATGCATTTAAGTACACTTTCTTTACTTCAAGACACAAAAAAGTTCAAATTTTGGGCAAAAAGGTCATATTCATAGCTCTAAAAATTTATGGAGCCTAAAGTTATTGAGACACAGAGAAACCTGGGGTAAATTGAAAAACTGGATGTATAGGAAACGTGCTGTTAAAATATTACGCCAAAATTTAAGTTATTTTGACGCAAGGGACTTTTGGGGTGACGTGACCAAAAATTAAAATATTTGACCATATTTTCCAAACTATCAAAGTGAAACTGATAAAATTTGGGCTGTATGATATTTGCACTAAGTTACATCTGTGGTATAAATCTTAAAAAGCTAGCGTTATTAGTTCAACGTTTCAAATTTTCCGACATAGGTATAATTAAACTACTTACAGCATAGTAAGCCGTCATTAAGGTAGTTGTCTTATGTGTTTATGAGAACTCCTAGTGGTTTACTATAAAGCCGGGGCCTTAAAGTACTTACAGCATAGTAAGTCGTCATTAAGGTAGTTGTCTCATGTGTTTATGAGAACTCCTAGTGGCTTACTATAAAGCCCGGGCCTTAAAGTACTTACAGCATAGTAAGTCGTCATTAAGGTAGTTGTCTCATGTGTTTATGAGAACTCCTAGTGGTTTACTATAAAGCCGGGGCCTTAAACTACTTACAGCATAGTAAGTCGTCATTAAGGTAGTTGTCTCATGTGTTTATGAGAACTCCTAGTGGTTTACTATAAAGCCCGGGCCTTAAAGTACTTACAGCATAGTAAGTCGTCATTAAGGTAGTTGTCTCATGTGTTTATGAGAACTCCTAGTGGTTTACTATAAAGCCCGGGCCTTAAACTACTTACAACATAGTAAGTCGTCATTAAGGTAGTTGTCTCATGTGTTTATGAGAACTCCTAGTGGTTTACTATAAAGCCTGGGCCTTAAAGTACTTACAGCATAGTAAGCCGTCATTAAGGTAGTTGTCTCATGTGTTTATGAGAACTCCTAGTGGTTTACTATAAAGCCCGGGCCTTAAACTACTTACAGCATAGTAAGTCGTCATTAAGGTAGTTGTCTCATGTGTTTATGAGAACTCCTAGTGGTTTACTATAAAGCCTGGGCCTTAAAGTACTTACAGCATAGTAAGCCGTCATTAAGGTAGTTGTCTCATGTGTTTATGAGAACTCCTAGTGGTTTACTATAAAGCCCGGGCCTTAAACTACTTACAGCACAGTAAGTCGTCATTAAGGTAGTTGTCTCATGTGTTTATGAGAACTCCTAGTAGTTTACTATAAAGCCCGGGCCTTAAAGTACTTACAGCATAGTAAGTCGTCATTAAGGTAGTTGTCTCATGTGTTTATGAGAACTCCTAGTAGTTAACTATAAAGTCCGGACCTCAAAGTACTTACAGCATAGTAAGTCGTCATTAAGGTAGTTGTCTCATGTGTTTATGAGAACTCCTAGTGCTTAACTATAAAGCCCGGGCCTTAAAGTACTTACAGCGTAGTAAGTCGCCATTAAGGTAGTTGTCTCATGTGTTTATGAGAACTCCTAATGGTTTACCGGTGAAAACACGAGTCAGTTGGAGAATTTAATGTCATGTCGGCACGTTGGACATAGTAGCTCGATGGTTTAGAGCGGCTGGACGGAGACCAGAAGATCCGTGGTTCAAAACCCGGCTATGGCATTGAATTTTTCAGTATGACTCTACCTTTCTATACTTTGGCCTACACACGACTAGTTTGAAGGAATAATTAATTTCCATTAATTGACCTAATAGTGGTCAGAACTATAAAGCCCAGGCCTTAAAGTACTTACAGCATAGTAAGTCGTCATTAAGGTAGTTGTCTCATGTGTTTATGAGAACTCCTAGTGGTTAACTATAAAGCCCGGGTCTTAAAGTACTTACAGCATAGTAAGTCGCCATTAAGGTAGTTGTCTCATGTGTTTATGAGAACTCCTAGTGGTTAACTATAAAGCCCGGGTCTTAAAGTACTTACAGCATAGTAAGTCGTCATTAAGGTAGTTGTCTCATGTGTTTATGAGAACTCCTAGTGGTTAACTATAAAGCCCGGACCTTAAAGTACTTACAGCATAGTAAGTCGTCATTAAGGTAGTTGTCTCATGTGTTTATGAGAACCCCTAGTGGTTAACTATAAAGCCCGGGCCTTAAAGTACTTACAGCATAGTAAGTCGCCATTAAGGTAGTTGTCTCATGTGTTTATGAGAACTCCTAGTGGTTTACTATAAAGCCCGGGTCTTAAAGTACTTACAGCATAGTAAGTCGCCATTAAGGTAGTTGTCTCATGTGTTTATGAGAACTCCTAGTGGTTAACTATAAAGCCCGGGTCTTAAAGTACTTACAGCATAGTAAGTCGTCATTAAGGTAGTTGTCTCATGTGTTTATGAGAACTCCTAGTGGTTTACTCTAAAGCCCGGGCCTGTGAGTACTTACAACATAGTAAGTCGTCATTAAGGTAGTTGTCTCATGTGTTTATGAGAACTCCTAGTGGTTAACTATAAAGCCCGGGCCTTAAAGTACTTACAGCGTAGTAAGTCGCCATTAAGGTAGTTGTCTCATGTGTTTATGAGAACTCCTAATGGTTTACCGGTGAAAACACGAGTCAGTTGGAGAATTTAATGTCATGTCGGCACGTTGGACATAGTAGCTCGATGGTTTAGAGCGGCTGGACGGAGACCAGAAGATCCGTGGTTCAAAACCCGGCTATGGCATTGAATTTTTCAGTATGACTCTACCTTTCTATACTTTGGCCTACACACGACTAGTTTGAAGGAATAATTAATTTCCATTAATTGACCTAATAGTGGTCAGAACTATAAAGCCCAGGCCTTAAAGTACTTACAGCATAGTAAGTCGTCATTAAGGTAGTTGTCTCATGTGTTTATGAGAACTCCTGGTGGTTAACTATAAAGCCCGGGTCTTAAAGTACTTACAGCATAGTAAGTCGCCATTAAGGTAGTTGTCTCATGTGTTTATGAGAACTCCTAGTGGTTAACTATAAAGCCCGGGTCTTAAAGTACTTACAGCATAATAAGTCGTCATTAAGGTAGTTGTCTCATGTGTTTATGAGAACTCCTAGTGGTTAACTATAAAGCCCGGACCTTAAAGTACTTACAACATAGTAAGTCGACATTAAGGTAGTTGTCTCATGTGTTTATGAGAACTTCTAGTGGTTAACTATAAAGCCCGGGTCTTAAAGTACTTACAGAATAGTAAGTCGTCATTAAGGTAGTTGTCTCATGTGTTTATGAGAACTCCTAGTGGTTAACTATAAAGCCCGGACCTTAAAGTACTTACAGCATAGTAAGTCGACATTAAGGTAGTTGTCTCATGTGTTTATGAGAACTCCTAGTGGTTTACTATAAAGCCCGGCCTTAAAGTACTTACAGCATAGTAAGTTGTCATTAAGGTAGTTGTCTCATGTGTTTATGAGAACTCCTAGTGGTTTACTATAAAGCCCGGTCCTTAAAGTACTTACAGCATAGTAAGTCGTCATTAAGGTAGTTGTCTCATGTGTTTATGAGAACTCCTAGTGGTTAACTATAAAGCCCGGACCTTAAAGTACTTACAGCAGAGTAAGTCGCCATTAAGGTAGTTGTCTCATGTGTTTATGAGAACTCCTAGTGGTTTACTATAAAGCCCGGTCCTTAAAGTACTTACAGCATAGTAAGTCGTCATTAAGGTAGTTGTCTCATGTGTTTATGAGAACTCCTAGTGGTTAACTATAAAGCTCGGGCCTTAAAGTACTTACAGCATAGTAAGTTGTCATTAAGGTAGTTGTCTCATGTGTTTATGAGAACTCCTAGTGGTTTACTATAAAGCCCGGACCTTAAAGTACTTACAGCATAGTAAGTCGACATTAAGGTAGTTGTCTCATGTGTTTATGAGAACTCCTAGTGGTTTACTATAAAGCTCGGGCCTTAAAGTACTTACAGCATAGTAAGTCGCCATTAAGGTAGTTGTCTCATGTGTTTATGAGAACTCCTAGTGGTTAACTATAAAGCCCGGACCTTAAAGTACTTACAGCATAGTAAGTCGACATTAAGGTAGTTGTCTCATGTGTTTACGAGAACTCCTAGTGGTTTACTATAAAGCCCGGCCTTAAAGTACTTACAGCATAGTAAGTCGTCATTAAGGTAGTTGTCTCATGTGTTTATGAGAACTCCTAGTGGTTTACTATAAAGCCCGGACCTTAAAGTACTTACAGCATAGTAAGTCGTCATTAAGGTAGTTGTCTCATGTGTTTAAGAGAACTCCTAGTGGTTTACCGGGAGAAATAAGAGGCAGTTGGAGAATTTAATGTCACACTGGCATGTTGGTCATGGTAGCTCAATGGCTAAGAGCAACCGGACGTAGACCGAGATATCCCTAGTTCAAATCCAGACTATGGCATTGAATTTTTCAGTTGTCTATCCAAATTCTCAAATAGTTTGCCTTTTTACACGTTATAAGGATGGAGAGCGGATGTGAGCATCGACCCCGCGGATCATTTAAGTCCTCTGCCTATCAACATGTGACTGTTGCTTTAGTCTGTGTAATATGTAAAGAGTAGTAGATAAGAAAACAACGTTTTCTAGAAGAGCGATGTGCATCCAGCATACCGAAGTGTGTAAGTCTGTTACAAGTAGTCCACTGCACCGGAAGTATGACCGCGCTGTGGTCATCCATCGACTTCCTACTCCTCGCATCCTCATTTCTATATTACCAAGAGAATTATTTATTTAACCTCAAAGTTGCAATACGTTTTATAAAATAACAAAACAATTGTGAATAACTAAAAACATAAAAAGAACGCTATTTAAGTTTTAATTATGCCACGAAAATATTTACAAGAAAATCTCTCCCATTTAAGCTATCCTTTACACATAACTATTATAGTAATTGCCAATTTTCAAAGCAACATTTTCAACAATTTCGATTCAAATATATGTTTAAGATTTTTTAATAGAAAATGAAATGTATATATATAAATGTATATATTGAATTTTCTCTGAAGTTGTCTTCATTATGAATGACTTTTCTATAACTGATAAATCGTAACAGATGAAAAAGATCTACTACATAACAATGTAGTTCTCCTTTGGAGCATAAAATTTATATAATTGCCTCTCGCCCTTTTTGCCTGTGAAGTGATGGAGGATAAGCTGTTCAAAAATATAGTACAATCCATATAAACCCGAACCATTTCAATAAGCCATAACTTTTGAACCAATAATAGGACACACGTGCAACTTTGTGAGAATATAATACACAATTGGGAGATTACATTGTGTGTGTAATTTACGTCCTCCAACTTTAAGTCATATCGGACGATGAATGGAGTGGTTGAAATGATGCCGAAATGAGCCCAGGGTCCATAGAGCTTAGAGTTACCCGACATTCGCCTTTGAGGATAAGGGAAAACCCCGGCAAAATCCTTATCCAGGTAACTCACCCTGACCGAGATTCGAACTCGGGACCTCCTGAACGTGAGGCAGACATGCTTCCACTACGCTACCGAGGCGGGCGAATATCTGAAGTTTTACGGATATGATATCGAAATGAGAGGTTACTTCCAGCAACATGCCATACATCTAATGACACCATTCAACTTGTAACCAGTTTATTTGATAATCGAATAATCTCAAAAGGTCTGTGGCTTCCCAGATCCCCTGACCTAACCTCACCGGAGCTTCTCTTGTGCGGTATCTAAAAATAGAGTGTACAGGAATAGGCCACAGGCAATTGATGTTCTCAAGGGATCTATTCGATCCAATATAAATAACATTGGCGAGGATACTCTCCGTAAAACTTCACAGAATATAGTGAGACAAGTACAAACATGTATAGATCCTGGTGGAGGACACTTCTAACATTTTCTCTGAGATGTAAATAGTGTAATATAATCTCCCAATTGTGTATTGTCCGTGTGTCCTATTATTGGTTCAAAAGTTATGGCCTATTGAAATGGTTCAGATTTATATGGATCACGCTATATATTTGCAGTACTGTTAATAAAGTACTGTGTTATTCCTACACTCAGTCACAAAGATAACTTGAATGAAGTTATTCAAATTATTTTATGAAGCAAACCACATTAGCTACTTCCGTTGCGTTGCTTCAAAACGAAAATCGTTATCTAGTAGGAGCAAATTCTAAACTATCATGCGATCCAGGTGTTTTGTGTTAAATTATATTCCACATGACACTACTTTCAGAGATCACCATTAACAGATAAATGTACTATTGCTTCTTACCACGCTTCATTAATTGACTTCCTTTGGTGCAAATAATGACTGCATTACACTGATATTAGATAAGGTATCACTAATACAAAATATGATGTTTTAAGCTCATTTGGCATTCCCTACTCTTGTACAAACACTTATTGCTCTATCTACTTCAAGATAAACATTATCGTAGTTACAAGGGAATACAGTAGACTTTAAGTGATAGTCAAATGTTTTGGTCGTTATATGATGTATACATGACTTTCTCTACTCTTGTACAAACACTTATTGCTCTATCTACTTCAAGATAAACATTATCTTATTGTAGTTACAAGGGAATACAGTAGACTTTAAGTGATAGTCAAATGTTTTGGTCGTTATATGATGTATACATGACTTTCTCTACTCTTGTACAAACACTTATTGCTCTATCTACTTCAAGATAAACATTATCTTATTGTAGTTACAAGGGAATACAGTAGACTTTAAGTGATAGTCAAATGTTTTGGTCGTTATATGATGTATACATGACTTTCTCTACTCTTGTACAAACACTTATTGCTCTATCTACTTCAAGATAAACATTATCTTATTGTAGTTACAAGGGAATACAGTAGACTTTAAGTGATAGTCAAATGTTTTGGTCGTTATATGATGTATACATGACTTTCTCTACTCTTGTACAAACACTTAATGCTCTATCTACTTCAAGATAAACGTTATCTTATTGTAGTTACAAGGGAATACAGTAGACTTTAAGTGATAGTCAAATGTTTTGGTCGTTATATGATGTATACATGACTTTCTCTACTCTTGTACAAACACTTATTGCTCTATCTACTTCAAGATAAACATTATCTTATTGTAGTTACAAGGGAATACAGTAGACTTTAAGTGATAGTCAAATGTTTTGGTCGTTATATGATGTATACATGACTTTCTCTACTCTTGTACAAACACTTATTGCTCTATCTACTTCAAGATAAACATTATCTTATTGTAGTTACAAGGGAATACAGTAGACTTTAAGTGATAGTCAAATGTTTTGGTCGTTATATGATGTATACATGACTTTCTCTACTCTTGTACAAACACTTAATGCTCTATCTACTTCAAGATAAACATTATCTTATTGTAGTTACAAGGGAATACAGTAGACTTTAAGTGATAGTCAAATGTTTTGGTCGTTATGTGATGTATACATGACTTTCTCTACTCTTGTACAAACACTTATTGCTCTATCTACTTCAAGATAAACATTATCTTATTGTAGTTACAAGGGAATACAGTAGACTTTAAGTGATAGTCAAATGTTTTGGTCGTTATATGATGTATACATGACTTTCTCTACTCTTGTACAAACACTTATTGCTCTATCTACTTCAAGATAAACATTATCTTATTGTAGTTACAAGGGAATACAGTAGACTTTAAGTGATAGTCAAATGTTTTGGTCGTTATATGATGTATACATGACTTTCTCTACTCTTGTACAAACACTTAATGCTCTATCTACTTCAAGATAAACGTTATCTTATTGTAGTTACAAGGGAATACAGTAGACTTTAAGTGATAGTCAAATGTTTTGGTCGTTATGTTATGTATACATGACTTTCTCTACTCTTGTACAAACACTTATTGCTCTATCTACTTCAAGATAAACATTATCTTATTGTAGTTACAAGGGAATACAGTAGACTTTAAGTGATAGTCAAATGTTTTGGTCGTTATATGATGTATACATGACTTTCTCTACTCTTGTACAAACACTTATTGCTCTATCTACTTCAAGATAAACATTATCTTATTGTAGTTACAAGGGAATACAGTAGACTTTAAGTGATAGTCAAATGTTTTGGTCGTTATATGATGTATACATGACTTTCTCTACTCTTGTACAAACACTTAATGCTCTATCTACTTCAAGATAAACGTTATCTTATTGTAGTTACAAGGGAATACAGTAGACTTTAAGTGATAGTCAAATGTTTTAAACAGCTGGTCGTTATGTTATGTCTTTGTACTGACATTTTCTTTGTATGACTAGGACGTAAAAACGAAAAAGTAGTGATATTTCAGAAAAGTAGAAAGTTTTAATGATCCAATCAAATAACAACGACTACTTGGGAAATGGTTCACTCCAGGAAAAAAGAATTTCGCATGAATTGTATAAAAATGACTTGAAGCTTTCCTGGCAGTAATATAAGAATACATTCTCTCGGGCTATCAAGTAAATTCAGAATAGATTTCAAGAGCTAACGACGCTCTCATCTTTAGCTCGGAAATTTTTCCTGACTTCACCGGCTGATAACTCGAGAGAAGATATATTCATGAATTGTGTGTTTGGTGAGATTTGAATTAAGTGTAGTAATATTTTGCACATCGAGCGGGATTGCTTAGGTGATTTCTTTTTTGGTCCGGATTCGGGAGATCCAGATTCCATTCCCGTGGCCGACCTACTTGACCTACGGTTTTTTTAGGGGTTTTTCCTAGGTCGCCAGGTGAATGTTGGGTAAGTTAATTACATCTCCTGAATTTCCTGTCCCTCCATTTCATTATCATTCCACATCATATCTCATCTGATGGTCTCTTTCAGGGTAGAAGTGTCGGCGGGTGTCTCGGCGGTGCATGGCAGGATGATGTGCTCTTGACAAAGCTTCCTTTTCCTGCAGGACAGACTGCGGTCTGCGAACAACGCTAGCGGCAAAGTTCTATAACATTAACTCGCGCGGTTTTCAAATAACTATAGAGATTTGTTTCTTAACAAAGTGAAAGAGCTAACGCAGTAAAAGTTTTAAAGGTTCGCCATGCCTTAAATATTAATTTTGGATGGACAGCACAGCACGTTGAACAATTCACGAACGAACTCTGGTAGGAGTAGCAGTTTGAATTAATTGATTGACAGCGAACACGGTATTAATTCACTCGTCTCTACTGTGTAGTTTACTTTAAAAGTTAGACATAACTCAGCCTCCAGGTATGCACACTTTACCTCTAGGAAGGGTGTCACCTTCCTTCCGTGGTTAAGTTTGACTTTCAACTGTTTATCTTCCTCGATTTACTGCCCAAGTTATAAAAGAGCAAACGTTACCCTCGAGAAATGCTCTTCTCAAACCATCTAGCTATTTAAATACTACATACACTTTTTACTTGTTATACCATTTCCTTACAAGGTATCGCATTCGACTCAAAAAGACAAATAAATGTTTTGAGGTACCCTGAATCCAAAATCAAGTATTTTATCTGTCTGAGTAGGCCAAGTGTTGTTTCCATTCAAATTGTGATACTGAAATACACGTCGTGGGATACAATAAATCCAAAAACACAATTTTAAAAACATAAAGCTAACAACTTAAGTCATATCGGAACGATAAATGAAATGTGGAAAATGATGGGTTTCTCTGCTCATGTATGAACTATTCTTCTGTTCAGTTAATGACAATTGAAAGAAAAAAAACATTTACGAAAATTAAGTTATTAAACATTTCCTAGTAAATACAATGGGAATACCATACAGTAGACTTTAGTACAGGTCAAAGTTTTTAACAGTTAATTGCTATGGTGTATTCTTATTTTTCTCTTGGGCCTTTTGCTTGTCGAAGGGGATTTAGATGTCTTATTACTGTTAATTTTTTCTCTCTCTCTCAAAAACATTTACTCTCTCATTCATAACTCCGGATGCTAGGGAAGATCGGGTATAATCTTGGCTAAATAGAGGTTCCCATACCCCAACTGGAAATGGACTCGGGACCATTCCTTTCCATGGCAGGACATACACAAAGGACTAATCACTATTTGAGAGAAGTATAAATATTGGAAAAAACAAACAACAAGCAATATCTCCACAAAAAAATGTACTTTACATAAGTCATTTGTTTTACAAAGATTTTGTATTTGTTACCATAGAACAGTACGGCAAAGATCATTTACAGTGATGATACTTCAGAGCTTATTCCGAGAAAATTGAAGATATAAATTTCATTCGGCATCAACAGATACTAAACTTATGGTATTTTAATCGAAATTCTCATTGCCATTGAAAATCCATGTTCGAAAGCTTGTATTCCCCGTAAACTCTCGAGATCAATGTTTAGAAAACAACAGTTCCGTTACTCACGATAACTATAGTAGAATATGTAAAAATATCTCACAATACTGTACAGAATTTTTTGCCAACATTCCCCTCACATTTTTCCAAGGTGAAATAATATTCATGCAATATCAATATTATTATTTGCCTTAACAAACTGAAACAACGTCCAGGTACACTATCATGTACCATTCTGTTAACACGTTGATGTATATTGACTTAACTGTACAGAGATTTTAGAGTGGAGTGAAACTGCAGTCTCATCTTGCGTCTCTGGATAATGGTATTAGCTGTTGCCCTGGACGTAGTAAACGAATTAGTGTCCTCTCGTCCTTATACCTTGAGCGTGTAGTCGCTCAGCATCTCTAGTGTTTTGTTCACTTGCTAAATTGTTTCGGTTATATATCTTGTACAGAATATTATCTTCCTGTAAGTACAAGCGTGTACAGTACATTTTAAGTGATAGTCAAATGTTTTAAACGCTGGTTGCTATGGGTACATGTCAGATTCTTTGGTAGAATATGCAAACAATAGTTATAGGACGTAGCCACAATTTCCCGATACCCAGGGACGTATTTAAGGGATTTAAGGGGCGTCCAGGGAGTCCGGACGCCCCAAATGAATTATCATATCAAACTTTTAATAAATAGTTGAAATAAGACTTAGTTTTACATAAATCGAAAAAGTTTGTTGAGGCTTCTCATCTTAACGTCTCTATTCACTGTCAGACAGACATGAAATTATTTAAGAGATAAACGAAAAGTTACTGCACAGCAGCTGTAGAACTCGTTAAAATACACAAATAATTTCAATTGCAATAATGTATTGCAAAGTTAACCAATTCGATATATTATAATTTGTTGATTAGAATTCCCAGATACTTAAAGGTATGTAATTTTTAACTTCTAAGTTCCTATTCCCTTTTTACATTCAAGGAGAACTAATACATCAAATGCATCAATCAGAGGTTCGCTTTTCAAATATCTGATTACCGCTTATATCACTTTATCCCAAATATAAGAACAAAAAACTGCGCAGTGTGCAAGGACTTTCTGCAGACTTTATCCAAAGAAACAAGACAAAAACAAACTTTTCTAAGAACAATTTTTTGAAGATTGGGTGGAGAAAGTCATGTCAATATAATATATTACATGTATTTTTATTTTTTACAAACATAATAAAAATACATCCCTGATTAATTACTTATTAAAAGAAAAGAATTCAAAGTAGATTTCCTGGACCACCAACCCCCCGCCCGGAAATTGTCTTCTAAATACGTGCCTGTCGATACAAAATACACATGTTTAAGCACAGATGTTCAATATATACTTTATAAAAAGACGTGAAGTTGTTTCTTCAGTAAATGTAGGCATGTAGCTAATTTTGTACTGCATCCTGTTTGACATTCAGCAATTGTTTTATCTTGATAAGTTAGTACTGACTTCATTCACATGTTACAGGAGAAGATAGCTTCCCCATTGTTTTTGTTCAGAGAAAGAATATGGAATATTGTATTGATTCACTCACATTCAGAATCTGTCGAGAACTTTGGTTCGTCAACTGTTGGGGAGGCATGCGAGGCAATAAGTAAAGTGTCGAGGCCTTTCATTCACACCGAGTGGGATGGCTCAGGCGGTTTCGTCTGCGGTCCGGGTTCCAAGGGTTTATTCGGAGGTTTTCCCGGGTCGCCAAGCGAACGCTGGGTAGCTTAATTACATCCCCCGATTTCCTGTTCCTTCATTTCATCTGGTGGTCTCTTTTAAGGTAGAAGTGTCGACGGGTGTCTCGGCGGTGCATGACAACATTATATACTCTTGGCAAACCGTCCTCCAGTAGGACGGTCTCCGGTTTCCGAGCCCGACCTGGTGGAGACGTTCCGATGCTGGCTGTACTGGCCTTCCAGGGAGTTTCCAAATGGTCAATGTTAGTGATCCTGCCTCTAGACTCTCGTGGCTCCTTGGGAGGGTCGCCCTCTGTCTCCTCTCTTCTCATCCCTCTTCCAGGGAACAGAGATACAAAACATCAGTCTGTTTGACGTACCGAATCCACTCCATGAATCTTCTATGCTATCATTCTTTACCTGACCTAAAGTTGAACACAGCAACATTCAGTAATACGAAACTTAAAAATATCGAATGATATCTCAAAGACATACTTCAGTACCACCGATCCCATCACCAAACAAAAATAATGTTTACCTTTATTGCCATATAGATGTTAGTTCAACGGAACGTATAACAAATTACCTAAGTTAGGCTGTGGAGAAATAGAGCACTTGCCACATAATATACGGGGCAATGCCCCCTTTACTGCGTTTGGTTGACTAGATATGATCCATAGAGTCATAAAATCCTTGTAGCCAATCCTTAAATCTAGGGGCTTATTGAACTTCCACCAGAACAAATGTTCCGCCAAAGTGCAAGTCGTAAAGGTACAATCGTCATAGCGAAGCAGCTTTCCTTACACGTACTTACCACATTGACTGGGTTCCACTCTGTGACCCAGGGATTATCCTGGACCGAGGGACAATTACCTACATCCCTAGATCATTTCAATTGTCCTTTTATCCTAGTTGGGTATTTCAATGTTCTTAATGTCGGCATGGTTCGATTTGCTAAGTTGCCTGTCCGAACCCTCTCGTAGTATCAACTGGACGTAACGCACTGGGTGTCCAGACAATCTCAGTCTTTCAGGATAAGAGAAAACCTCCAACGTTAAGTCATATCAAACGATGAATGAAATGATGTTCAAATAAGTACAGGGTACATAGAGCTTAGAGTTACCAGACATTCATCTTTCAGGATAAGAGAAAACCTCCAACGTAAAGTCATATCGGACGATGAATGAAATTATGTTCAAATAAGTACAGGCTACATAGAGCTTAGAGTTACCAGATATTCATCTTTCAGGATAAGAGAAAACCTCCAACGTTAAGTCATATCGGACGATGAATGAAATGATGTTCAAATAAGTACAGGGTACATAGAGCTTAGAGTTACCAGATATTCATCTTTCAGGATAAGAGAAAACCTCCAACGTTAAGTCGTATCGGACGATGAATGAAATGATGTTCAAATAAGTACAGGGTACATAGAGCTTAGAGTTACCAGATATTCATCTTTCAGGATAAGAGAAAACCTCCAACGTAAAGTCATATCACACGAGGAATGAAATGATGTTCAAATAAGTACAGGGTACATAGAGCTTAGAGTTACCAGATATTCATCTTTCAGGATAATGAAAAAAAAAACGGAAAACACCTTATCCATATAACTCTCCCTGACCAAGATTCGAACTCGAGATCTCTTGAACGTGAGGCAGACAATCTACAGTCTACCTAGCCTTATTATGTACTTTCATGTAGATACAATAAGTGGTGCCTGGCTGATTAGCTAAACGGATCGCCTCTCATCAGGGCGGCCTAGGTTCGTAGTCTGGGGACCGCGTACTGGAGAAAGCGATATCTGAATAGCGACATCTTTTTTCTTGCCACCCAAATTATAAGTTGTTGGAAAAATAGAAAATATATTAGTTTATCTTTAAGATGTTATTGTTCTGTGAAAGTACTTATGTAAGAAAAATGAAGCTTTTACCAGTAGTAATATTGTCATAGCTTATTAATATTTTCTCAGTTCTTTGTAAATGTCTAATTCAAATCTTTTCAAATTTTGCTAATACAAACCATTAGATATTTTTTAAGAGTTTTCCTTAATTATTATAGATAAGACTGAAGAAAATGAGCCAAAGTAGAGGAACAAATGATCTACGTGTATAGAATAATGATAGCATTGCTAGTTTTATAGTAAAAAAGACCACAAATATGGAGTGTAGGTATGCAATGCTGTAGGTATTTGCCGGTATTCCGAGAAGGAATTTCTGTTTCATTTCACTATGCTGCTGCACTTCCCACGCACTCTGGGGGCTGCTAGGAGAGTCAACAAAGGAAGGATGTTTGTAACGGTGCAGCAGGCGATGTCATCGAACGTACTTGAAAATTTGGTCCGAGTTCAACGACCGTTCCACATATGGCTCCGTGGAAGGGGAAGAAGACCTACCTGGCCACCGCAACCACTGGATGCGCAAGTAAAACTGTTATGTTGGGGGTCATCAGCCTACTTGCGGCTCCGTTATATACGTAACCATTTATTTACCTGCTGCCTCCTTTATCACAGAATAACGCTACCTTCTGTCTTCGCACCCTCATTCTTACTTTCTCTAATGTGACACAACGTTTTTTAAGAAAATACCCTTACCTGGAATGTTGCTGACAACTTCCATTAAAATATGCTTGAGATATTCCCATGACAAATGCCGTGTAACTTCAGAATACCCTTTCATTCTGAACGACTTTTGTATAACTGATAAGCTATAAGAGATAAACATTATATTACTACACAAAAAGTACGAGTATGTATATGGCTAATGCTCTGGAGTCAACAATGAAGTCATTTTCCTTCTGACTTCCCAATATTTAAAAGTATATCTTAATAATTTTGTAAACCTGCACAGTTCTTTCTCTATTTCTATGTCCTGAGAGCACAGTATACAGTTTGGAGAAGTTCTATGACAGTCACGGCAGTAGCAGATTGACGTGGCAAGTATTTTCATATTTCTGTTACCAAGTTTTTCAATTAGTTCAGATTTGTAATCATTTTTTTTTTTTTTTACTTTTTTCCTTATAATCTTTTTAATGTATTGATATGAAATATCAATTAATTTTAAATTTTTTTTCTAATGCATCAGTCCTTTCATTCCCCCGAACTGCACAATAGGCCGGAATCTACTGTAAAACTATGTTTTCCAATAATTTTAATGTTCTGGAATATATTTTGTATTTCTAGAATGTTTTCCGTATTTGGATAGGAAGTGGATGCTAAAGCCTGAATTGCTGCTTTAGAATCAAACACAATAAAAATATTCTTGCATTCTTACAGCCAAATAATGTTTTGGAGTGAAAGATAAATAGCTAAAGCTTCAACATAAAAATTTGTAGTATTTCTCGCAGCATGTTTGTGGACCCTCCCAGCTGCTCCAGTTCCATGTTCATCTAAGAGAGAGCCATCTGTCCAGTTTACAGAAGGGTAATTGTGTAAGCCTTACCCATGTCTGGAGAATTTTGTCTCTTATTAATGAAATAATTTAAATGCAGATTATAATAAATGCTGAAATTATCAATTGAGTTGATACATTACACTCTTTGTTTCTTGGTATTCCTAATTTTTCTATTTTGCTGCTTCTTGTATAAATCCAACTTGAGTACACACAACAATGTAGATATTGTTAAAACAAAACTGTTTCTGTAGAAGTGACTGTTCAAATGTTTGTATTCCTTCAAGTGGAAAGTCGATGTTCGTTCATTTCTCCCCATCACACATAGAACATGCAATTTCAAAACCATCGCTTACCAATCCGCTTTTCACCAATTTATCACCTTAACTTAGAGCATCCTTTGTATCTATAACGAAATGCATAAGTGTATAAAAATAGAGCTTAGAATTACTAGATATTCATATTTTAGGACAAGGGAAAATCCCGGAAAAACCTTATCCAGGTAACTCACCCTGAGATTCGAAATCAGGACCTCTTGAACGTGAGGCAGACACGCTACCATCTACGCTACCGGAGCGACTTTGATGCTGATGCCGCTAATAATAATAATAATAATAATAATAATAATAATAATAATAATAATAATAATAATAATAATAATAATAATAATAATAATAATAATAATAATAATAATAATAATAATAATAATAATAATAATAATAATAATAATAATAATAATAATAATAATAATAATAATAATAATAATAATAATAATAATAATAATAATAATAATAATAATAATAATAATAATAATAATAATAATAATAATAATAATAATAATAATAATAATAATAATAATAATAATAATAATAATAATAATAATAATAATAATAATAATAATAATAGTAATAGTAATAGTAATAGTAATAGTAATAGTAATAGTAATAGTAATAGTAATAGTAATAGTAATAGTAATAGTAATAGTAATAGTAATAGTAATAGTAATAGTAATAGTAATAGTAATAGTAATAGTAATAGTAATAGTAATAGTAATAGTAATAGTAATAGTAATAGTAATAGTAATAGTAATAGTAATAGTAATAGTAATAGTAATAGTAATAATAATAATAATAATAATAATAATAATAATAATAATAATAATAATAATAATAATAATAATAATAATAATAATAATAATAATAATAATAATAATAATAATAATAATAATAATAATAATAATAATAATAATAATAATAATAATAATAATAATAATAATAATAATAATAATAATAATAATAATAATAATAATAATAATAATAATAATAATAATAATAATAATAATAATAATAATAATAATAATAATAATAATAATAATAATAATAATAATAATAATAATAATAATAAATAATAATAATCTTGTTCCATAATTAAGATAAAATGGGTCTTTGACATCTCAGGTACTAACAATAATGGCTAACTAAAGTAAACTTCACAAGTTATTCCCATATGTTATAATGAAATAAATCCGTACTAAATGGAAACTGGCTTAAGTTGTTCTTCTTTCTTTTGTTTTTAATAATACTTAAAGTAGTGGAGTTACATCACATAACTGAATAAATCATATTAACTACAGAGGAGAGCGTTAAAAACCACGTCGATCGACCTGAATCGAACACGTGACACTTTATCAAGTGCTTGAGCCATCCATCTCGATGAAATTAATCTGAAGATGATTGACCTGAGCAGAGCTCGAGTCAGTAATCACCACAGTGACATATCGAAAGTAACAAGAACAGTTGCTAGGTTGTTTCTGTTTGTTTTCTTTTATCTGTTTTCTTTTGTTATATCCACCCTTCTGTTATTCTGGAGAGGAAACTTAACATTTTATTTATTTCGATTTTTGATAGTGCCGTTAGTTTTGCTCTTTTATGGGCTGAATGTTCGCCTTTCAGTTGACATTTGTCATTCCTTTTATTGTTTATTTTTCCAGGCTCCATCTTTCTTATTATATCACTGTCCAAGCTTTTGACAGTTTTATTTCTGGTCTGGCCATCTTTGTGAATACCAAACCTCTAGACATTCTTTGGGCGCGTTCGCACAGACCAATCTTATTAACATGCTACGCTTATTTTTCTTATAATTCCCCATTTGTATCTTCTCGGTTACGAGAGTAACAGATATGGAAGATAAGAAAATCTCTGTAATTTAAACTATCCTTTATATGTGCAGAGGGAAACTTTGACAAGTCCTTAGTACCAGGAAATATATATAGCTCTACTTTTAGCAGGTGTCGACGTGTGGCATAGGGGTGCCATCCAGCCCACACGTCTTCATTATCTGAGCATAGAGGCAGAGTCTATTGCTATATGGTTACGATAAAACGTTGGGTCATGGTATTGAATTATCCAATGTGGCGACTGAGAGAGGAAAAAAGCATTAGATTGATCGGACTGTGTTTATTTCAGGTTTGGACATCTGGAATGCGGGCCACGGATGCTACCCCCCTGAGCTATCTGATTAACATGAAGTAGATAGAAAATAGTGTGAACTTGACAGACAAGATTGGTCTAAAAATGCCTTTTTACTGTATTAAGGGAATTTCTAAACTTGTAGTTGTATCAGAATAAAGTAGGAGAATGTTGGAGAAGCACCTGCGTCAGTCACCCACCCTCGTGCATTCAGGTGTGGAGGGTGAACTGGTCCCGTTAGGTTCTGTATTTTGTGGGTGAGTCAACACGCAATGGTCTACGAACAAAAGTGACACAAGCGACTTCCGCCATTAGACCTACTTACGGCGGCTGGAAATTCAAACTTACGTCATACGGACGACTTCTTACTTCCACGTCTGGAACTTCAGGAATGTCCCATCATTTTCAACGTGATTCCCCATGTAAATACACGCTCTGTGATCCTATGAATACAGAAACCAGTTTTTTTTTTGGTGTAATTTACGTCCTCCAACGTTAAGTCATATCGGACAGTGAATGAATTGAGTGAAATGATGCTCAAATGAGTCCAGGGTCCATGGAGCTTACAGTTACCCGACATTCGTCTTGAAGGATAAGGGAAAACCCCGGAAAAAACCTTATACAGATAACTCACCCTGACCGAGATTCGAACTCGGGACCTCTTGAACGTGAGGCAGACACGCTACCATCTACACTACCGAGGCGGGCTGAAACCAGTTTAGGGAAAAGATCAGTGTGTCTATGCATGTATATGTGCTTTGTGTTTACAGTAGATTGTATTGCATTCCATCCAGCATACTAGGTTTAGTGGAATATGAAGTTCGGCACTAAAAAAAAAAAAGTGGTTTAATGTACCTAAACCCCAAGTGGGACATCCCCGAGAGGAAGGATGTGACAGCAGGAGACACAGGGTGACCGACCTAAGAAGTTACGACAGTACAGAGGGCACCACTCCCGGCAGGCCCCGCCATTGTCCTGAAACGTCCCACAAACTCGGCCCGGAGACCGGAAACCGCCCTACCGAAGGAGCACATCATCCTGTCCGGCAGCGCCGAGACACCTCAAAGAGACCATCAGATGAGAGATGATATGAAATGGAGGGACAGGATATTTGGAGGATGCAATTAACCCACCTGTTTCTATGTCCTTGCAGAATATATTTAATTCAAGGAACATCAGTAGAAATACTAAAATTAAAATATATACAACAGTACTAAGACCAATAATAATAATGTATGGTTCGGAAAGCTGGGTGTTGACAATCAGAGAAGATCAGTGGTTATTACGGTGGGAAAGGAAGATTTTGAGAAATATATTTGGAGTGATAAGGGACTTGGACGGATGGAGAATGCGGACTAACTTGGAGTTACAGTGCCTATTTGGACAACCAAATATAGTAGTGAAAATTAAACAAGGAAGAATAAGGTGTATTGGCCATGTGCAGAGAATGCCGGAAACCAGTGTACTTAAGAAGATGTTCATATGAAATCTGGATGGCAGAAGGAGAAGAGGAAGACCCAGGAAAAGATGGGTAGATTTTGTAGAATATAAGAAAGTTGGGTGTTAAATGCTGGAGAAGAAAAGCAGAGGACCGAGTAGAATGGAAAAGGGTGCTTAGGGAGGCCAAGGGCCAACATGGCGTTTAGTCCCTACTATCATCATCAATTAACCCACCTAACATTCGCTTGACGACCCGGGAATACCGCCGAAAAAACGCCTGGGTCAGGTAGTTTGGCAACGGGAATCGAACCCGGAGTTCCCTTATGCGGACCACAGAAAAAACCGCCATCCCACTTGGTAACTTAACACTTAGACCTCGTGAGTGAGATTTTGTAAGAATCATCTCTAAATGGAAGAGTCCTGTGAAAGCAGCATGAGAAAGAGGTAAGGAATATTTGATACCTTTAAGACATTGAGGTCTATCCTTCGTCTGGCAGTTTACAAAGAGAAGCGCCTTCAAAGGATTCACACCAAAGGCGCGCTTAATACACGGAATAGCCGGCCTTTTTAATTCCTGAAGAATAATTGCTTGGAATAACGAGCGTCGCGGCGTGGCGCGACTCGGCGCGGCGCGTCTCTGAGACCAAAAACCCTTCTTCTCAAGTAGCCTCTATCGATCCGCGGAACCTTTGGTGGGGTTTACCTGTAGACATCCTAACTCTGCTGCCATCTAACGACTTCCGACATTAAACAAAAGCCAGCGATTTCCAAAATTTCTGAACACTACTGTAATGTACATTACAATTTTAAATGTCGTTTTTATCAAAACTTTTTACTGTATTTATACTCGATACTTTCTTTGATTTACTAATATCGACAATATTTATCACTCTGTATGAAACACTCCTCAACACAATACTGTAATGTACATTATAATTTTAAATGTCGTTTTTATCAAAACTTTTTACTGTATTTATACTTCATACTTTCTTTGATTTACTACTATCGTCAATATTTATCACTCTGTATGAAACACTCCTCAACACAATACTGTAATGTACATTACAATTTTAAATGTCGTTTTTATCAAAACTTTTTACTGTATTTATACTCCATACTTTCTTTGATTTACTAATATCGACAATATTTATCACTCTGTATGAAACACTCCTCAACACAATACTGTAATGTACATTACAATTTTAAATGTAGTTTTTATCAAAACTTTTTACTGTATTTATACTCCATACTTTCTTTGATTTACTAATATCGACAATATTTATCACTCTGTATGAAACACTCCTCAACACAATACTGTAATGTACATTACAATTTTAAATGTCGTTTTTATCAAAACTTTTTACTGTATTTATACTTCATACTTTCTTTGATTTACTACTATCGTCAATATTTATCACTCTGTATGAAACACTCCTCAACACAATACTGTAATGTACATTACAATTTTAAATGTCGTTTTTATCAAAACTTTTTACTGTATTTATACTCGATACTTTCTTTGATTTACTAATATCGACAATATTTATCACTCTGTATGAAACACTCCTCAATACAATACTGTAATGTACGTTACAATTTTAAATGTCGTTTTTATCAAACCTTTTTACTTTATTTATTTAGTATTTGTTGTGAATATAGCGCTTAATTTTCCTCAGGGATCTGTTCATCAGACTTGATGTTGTTTTACACCGGACCACCGGCTTTATTTTATTTTCTAAGGAAGTTATGCTAAGGACGCCCATCCTTCTCTGGTTTTGAACCCGCGAACCAGAGCTCCACAAGCAGAAGAAGTATATAAATAAAAGCCCTTTCTAGAGAGTAAATAAGAAAGCCGTAAATATATTTATTTTACAGTATTAAGGATATGCCTTGTACGTGAGCTTCCTTTTCTTTGATGCAGCGCGGTGTTATCGTATGGATTTCTGTAATGCCGTTAACTTGTGACCTTAAATCCTCCTGGACTGCCGCCGTAAGCCTCGCAGGCAGCGCAGTAGAAGCTCTTGGTAATTTTATTTCCTGATAAAGTGAGTGTTTCCTTGTGGACTACCAACATGCATTTTATTCACACGACTTTCTCAGCAACTATTCCTAAAAACACCTTTTCTCATATATGATGACCCAAATCAGGAGAAATGATTCTGGAAATGTTTTTTTAACGTATATCATTTTAAAATGGAAGGCACAGAAGGTAACAGAATAGACTTAAAGTGATTGTCAAATGTTTTAAATAGCTGGTCATTATTTGAGATTCTACTGTTTGCATGATCAAGACATAAGAAAAAGAAATGAATTTTTATTTGTGAAAAGTATTGTTGCGGTCGCATTGTTGCGATAAGCGCGGTCGACGTGCACAGAGAGACAGATAGTGCAACGCGGAGATAAAAGCTTGTCGAGACAAATAGTCAGAGAGCTGACTGGAAGGTTCGATTTCTTGTTTGTTACAGAACATTCGATTTGTTTCTAGAAATATGAGTGGAGTATATAAAGAAGCCGGACTCGCCCGTAGACAGAGACGTAACCAGAACTTGATTCTTGTGCGTACAGCTCTATTTTGAAAGTGAACTCTTTTGTTTATTTACGTTTGCGGAAATGACGAGAGATTTTGTTGGTTTGTGTTACGTCATCTTGCTGCTGTGTTTCTACAAAAATAAAGAACATTTTGGAAGTTCTGCAACTGGACTTTTAATTCTACGAACCCACAAAGTCACAGTATAAATGTTGGCAAATTTAAACTAAAATCAAGAGATATCTCGAAAACACTTATTTCCACAAACCGATATATTTGATGTGAGTGGTGTTCGAGGCATATGTTCTTGTATAATACGATTTTATCTTTCTCTTGCGGTTTAGCAGTTATGTTAAAACTTCTGAGGATATTTCCAGAAAATTAAGATTTAATACATTCAAGCTTCAGGTTAAGCAAAAGCCCCAGAAAAAAACTTATTTAGGTAACTCACCCTGACCAAGATTTGCACTAATGATCTCGCTAGACAAAGAAGTGCATGTACTTTGCGCAGTGCAAACAATAGATTTTGAGTGCATTTCACTGAATTTTGCTAATGAATTTTCAAATGATGGACGATACTACAAGCGATATGTATTTAATAAACCTTACCATTTATGTTTATTCTGAGATTAGTTAAAGAAGAAGATCTATTTCCAATAGAGCATGTAGACTTTATGTAAACATAGTTTAGCTGTGAAAGTTGTTCTGCTGGTCCTTTCAGGATCGCCATATGTTTATGTGTACCTCAGGGAAATAAATGGACTAGAGACAGCGGAGGCGTGTGACGTCACTCACTCTACATCATTGCTGTCTTTTGTCTTGACAAGGCGCTTGCCGAAATCGATAGCACTTTTTTGGTTGCTAAAGGCGCTAGTCTGAGAGCTGTGTTTATTTAACAGATACATATGTTGAGCCTACAGACACGGCTATACAATTTATGCTGCAATCCCCTCCTAGTGATGCATGCTTAGTGATTGTTCACTACCTGCAGTTGAGACATTTAGCGCACTTATCAAAGTAAAAGAATGAGGTGGTTCATTCCTTTTTGGAAATTTTAGATTAGAAGTCGCCGGGTAGCTCATTGGTATCGCTAAAGGTTCTTGTGCTTCAATTCCTGGGCTGGGACGGCCTTATCCAAGGGCTTACCTCCGATAGCTTACGTGAATGTATCCACCACCATCCGCATCATCGCTCGGTCCACTGAGTGCCTCCTCCTCAGAAATGAGGCTTTGGTTAGGGGTACCCCGGAGGCTATAGATCTTATGGAAGGGACTAGAATCGACAACTTTTGGGTTAAGTAACGACATGGACAGTCACACATCCACACTCCACTATCTAAGTAGGGTATGGAATTATTCTAATTAAAGAAACATCCCCATTCAGCCGGCGTGGTTTAATAGCTATACTTTAGAAATGGGTCTTCGATAGTTTCCATAATTGCATGGTATCGACATTAAACGATATTTGATAAAATTCGCTCGGTACTTTTATCAATACCTCAATGGCGATTTTGCAATTTTTTATTTTATTGCAAAATCACAAAATATTATTGCCGCAAGTAGAAGATTGCAAAGTCCTAGAAATTGTCAGGAATGTACAGTAACATTATACAAGAAAATAATCGTTTGTCAACTGTCAGTTAACAGTTGCCAAGAAGAAATCACTACATATCTCCTGTCACCTCCTCTTTCTAGTACACTGCATTACTGGACAACTAATTCAACATTTCCAAAATTAAATATTTGTGTATTTCACCTACAACAGTTTTCTCTGAAAGACTATTTAGTACAGCAGGACTTATATGTGACAGAAAAAGAAGTAGACTTGACCACGAAACAGTGAGAATGCTAGTATTTTTGAACAAAAATTTATAAAAAGTGGACTTTTTTACTTTTAAATGTCTAATGTAGAGTAAAAATAAGTATTCTGATAGTTTTAAGTTTTGTCTCATTAAATATGTGCAAATAATTAATTGTATCGTCATTAAACAGTTCCACCAACAGTCTATTTTGTTTTGAAACTAGAAGTAGAAATGACAGTATCGAGTATCGAAGTGTCGGGTATCGTGGAAAATATCGTATATCGATTATCGAGAAAAACTGGTATCGACCTATCTCTACTTTAATTGATTCAAGTATAATTAGACACATATTTGATTTGTTGTAAAATCTAGGAAAGGCGTTGTGTAGGTATACGTTTATCTCCAGTAACTTGGAGTTACCTTCTTCCTTGATTAACTACGTGCATTCTTACCTCTTCTCAACTTTACAGATCGGACGAGCTGGTTACTTCAATAAAAACTTCCAAAACTTGTCTTGAGTAATTTTTAAGAGAGTGGGTCTATATGACACCTTCAGCTTATAATGTAAATCCTAAATATGTACTTTTCATTTCACACAAAACAAAAGACGCTCACAGGACACCTAGACAGCACATAGAAGTTTTAAGAGCTTAACTGGTGAACAACGCTTCTTTATTACAAACCAAACAATATAATTTGTCTTCAGATTAAATCCAAAACGTACCAAATCTGCGATTGTTATTTTCGTTAATTAAAAAAGAACTTCTAGTTGTTACTAATATTTGAATATTTTTTCTGAGTTGTTTAGAAATATGTAATTAACTGGTAAGAAGCAAGGTGCTGGTTTCGAGTCCCGTCGATCTTGGGATTTTCATAATTTTTAATGATCGGTAGGTGATGGCGCAGATGCTTCCGCACATTGCCGTCCCGGACAGTTCCATAGTCGGCAAGGAGTTCGAACCAGCAATTGTTTATTTTGGTTCCCATGAAAAAAAAAAACTAAACAACCTTTGTGATAGCGTTATTTTTTCCAAGTTGAATTGAGCTGTTATAGATTGTTTGCACCGAAGTTAGCATACGTCATGAATTGAGGAAGGAAATGCAGTATAAACGAAAGTACATAGGTGTTGTGGTTATAAAACTACCTGTGCTCTCAAAATATAATATAATTGACCATGTGGGTCTTTAAAATTGAAAAATGTGAAATGTCGAATACGTGACTCTTATGAAGGAAATTTATACATTCGAAAAGAAAAAATCAGACTCTGGAAGCGTAATTTGTTCTAAGCCCACAGCGTTTCCACGGCCGGTTTACAATGTTGTCACGGAACGCTCTCATAATTGAGTCTCACTTACTGAACGTGTACAGATAGCCGAGCGGTTACATATAGCAGCTACACCTACAAGGGTTCAAATACCGAACATTTTGATGTTCTTTATTGTATAGAAGTACGAAATGTGTATTACATTGTAATATAACTTCCAGATGCTAAGGTTTACCTGATTTTAGGGCATTTATACTCACACATGAAAACTGAAAACACTTCTATTACTGCCCTCATGCTGTGGGGCATGGGTGAGAACAAAGTGCCTGGATAATTCGCATTATATGCCAGCAATATTCATAACAGATGAATGAGCCTGAGTGTTTATACAACCAACATTAAGGCAATTTTGTAATAACATTTCATTTATTTTGAAAATGACAAAATATAATTGCGTTTTTATAAATGAATGTGTTTAAAATATTATTATTTATCTTCTGCAACAAAACATAAATCATTGCTATTTAAGTAAAAATAATAATAGGAAACATGGACATCAAAGATTAAAACTCAAAATGGTTCACCTACGAGACGCAGGCGTTTTACCACTCGACTACTATGCAGACTGCCACGTCGCAAAGCACTTCCCTATCTATCGCATAGTTTGAAATGAAGCCAGAGGCGCATATTGTGTACGCAGCGTCATCGAATGCTTCCGATGGCTGTATACTTGTGATATACTAAATTTGATATTGTTATTTGGTACGTTTTGAAAGCAAAGTTCTCAGCTACATTATTACTTACTTTTGAACTGATCACCAGTTGAACTCACCAAAAACACAGCGGCGACAGAAAGAAGACCCAGTAAACACATGTGGACGGCACAGTCTACAGTTATAGAACACAGAGAGCAGAGGACGGACAGAAAGCTGATAACACAGATGCTATAAGCTGCTGATAACTGATGGCAAGACCTTTCAATATTCCTAAGTTCAGCTGATTTTATATATTTTACAGAGATATACAAGTGCTATGAAACACTACAGTCTTTTAGTTTGGTTCCATTTCTTGTAATCTGTAAGTCTACAGGGATTTCAGTGTCTATCTGTTATCGATGAAGTGAAGTGACGTTCTAAGGAAGGTTGAACTACTAAACTGGCTACAGACAAGAATAAAAATTGAGAGTTTGTTGCTTTTAAATAGCACAGATTATTTAACGACTCAGTTTTGTTTTCAAACATTGGAAAAGGTTATCCACACTTTTTATACTGCCTTATGTTGTGTAATTTTTAAACAAAAATTCAGTTCTAGAATTGAATTACGACTACAATTTTTAATTACAAAATTTTGTTTTCTAAAAATAATTAGATTGCTTGCAGTGCTAAAAGTGCACAGATTATTGAAATAATTAATATATAGGGAACCAATTATTTCACAGACAGGTATGCCTAATTTATGCTCTCTGTGTATCAATGACGCTAGTTGCTAAGTCTTTACTTATGTTCATTTTGATAATATTTAAGATCAATCTTGACATTCAAAGATGTCCATTCTGTAAACAGTTTTTATTTTTTTCACGTGGCGCTCCTTAATGATCGTAAAACGTCAGAAAAAATGAGTTAACTTTGTATCAGCACATATGATTTTGTTTATGGCCGACCACCGTTATACACAACAACAGTCCAAGATGGCAGGCGAAGTTTTGAAAATGACTCTGACTTAGAAAGTGTAACACTTCCGAAAATTGAGAGAGGCTTAGAATTTTAACGACTTATTGCAATATCAAATGTATGGTGCAGTTCATAAATTGTAGAAAAAAAGCAGTAAGTAAGGTGTGAATTCTACAGCACTGTCATCTGTTACACTACATGAAAGCAGGCCCAAGGTCCTGCCAGCAGCGCTGCCATACAATTAAAGAGTGATCTTTGTTTGTTTTGTTTTTAACTGAAAGTTATGAAATTAAAGTGGTCGACCAAACAGTCATAAGCAAGCGACACGGTTAAGACATTTGTATAAAAATTCTGAAACGGACGATAGGATACTGCGTGTTGCCTAATGCATTACTAGCTTGTTTGACCCCATCACGCTCCTCATCTTAACGAGGTGGATGCCATATTTAGAGCAGCTTTGTAACATTACATACACGAAGAAAGAAGAAACAACAATGATTAAAACAAATGACATACAGCAAAACACATTGATGAGAATTAATTTGTTACCTCCGTTGTGATGCTGTTTGCAGTACCTGCAAAAATATTTCAGTTTGTAATATACTTAGAAAAAATACACATGTAAACATGAACACTGTATGCTGAGTTTATATACAAATAAAACTAAAAACATAGTTACACAAAATACACTTATTAATTATTCTGAGTTATCCATAGCTATTAGTCTAAGAAATGGATAAACACATTTACTTATTACTGTTTTCTGCACATCTATATGCTTAATATTTGTAAACAATATATGCTCTATGTCAGGGACATTTTGTTAAACAAACTAGCAGTTGGGCTAGAAGATATCATTTCCAGGAAAAATAATTTTATGTACAGGTGGGTGTAAGGGCGTGCGTGCATTAACTCAAAAACAAGTATCCGTTAAAGTTGGGCATATTTCAAGGAAGGATACGACAGGTTTCTAGAAAATTCCTCTACTTTAAAGTACCCTTTGAATGGAATCATTTGCAACATTTTAATTTTCTCCATTTTGATTAAAATATACGTTTGAGATATTTGTATAATACATCCGTATTTCTGCAAATAGCCTTTGAGTCATTTCCATTCTGGACAGCGTTTTGTAAAGTTGGTAAGCTGTAAGAGATAGACAAAATCTTACAGAACAGGCAGGTTTCTTTAAAGCAATCAATTTGTGTGACTTTTTTGTAGTGGACTATTATCGAAATATTCCTTTAATTGATTTGCTTTTTAAACGTTTTTATACTCTTCTGCAATAGGAACTCTTTGGCTTGGTTATGCAAAAAGAATGAAGTTTGAAAGCCACCAGCTCTTAAACTATCGCTAAGTCTAGTGCATTCCACTATTTTTATTCTACCTATAAGGAAATATGTAACCATTTCTACCAATATTTATCTTAATTAAGATGATGTAGATAGAATAATTTCTACAAGAGTGGAAAGAGAAATTCACGTGAGTGGTGCATAAGAATTTTTCGTAAAGAGAGTCATAACCTATACTAAATAAATTCTTATAACCATAGATAAAATAATAGCGAAACTCGACCATTTGATTTTCATTTGTTCCAGTCTAATGTTGAAAATAGTGCGGTCATTGCAGTAGGCCTTGTTTGACTCAAAACCAGTTATGGAATATTTATCTCATGGAACAAGAGATATAGCGATCCCTTAAACGTTCTGAAGGCTTTCCTAGTTGTTTCAGAATACAGATTAACCTATGAACTCACAAGTTAACTCTGCCGTCTACGGAGAACCGGAAAATACTTCTTCAAGAAAGGAAATATGACTCAATTTTTATACGACAGAGGACATGATATTTCGTGAACTCGTTGGCGGTGCATGGTTACCAACATAAAGCGTGTTTTCGTGATCCCGACAGCAAACGTGTGACCAATATTACCTTACTACCTGGACAATTTTTAGTTGAATTCTCTACAACCTAGTGGCATCTTTGGATGAATTTTATATCAAGTCATCTCACTATTGGTTTCCTTCTCTTTTATGTAAAATAAATACTAATATTTTATTATAATAATCATAATTTTGGAGTAAACAACTTGCGTATAAGAGCAGGAGTTTGAAGAGATGTGAAAGACAACGGGCGTGACAAGAAAACTGTTCCATAACTTACCGGAAGAATGTTTCTGATAACATAAATTCAATTATACAAGCATAAATGAGATTGAAATGGAAGTTACCTGCAAAACTCGTTGTCAGCTTCTGTAATTTTGCATTATACTGCTAAGAGTTATTTTGTAACTCTGAGTAATCCTCGATAATCGTGAGTGCTTTAAATAAATATTGTAAGTGATTTATATATTTAAGAGCGGGACTTGTAAACTCGATCGGTTGTTTCGCATGTGTGACCTTGACTATGGTTTTTTTTTTGTAATTTACGTCCTGCAACGTTAAGTCATATCGGACGATGGATGAAATTGGTGAAATGATGTTCAAATGAGTCTGGGGTCCATGGAGCTTAGAGTTACCCGACATTCGTCTATCAGGATAAGGGGAAAACCCGGAAGAAACCTTATCCAGGTAACTCACTGTAACCTAGATTCGAACTCGGGACCTCTTGAACGTGAGGTAGACATGCTACCACCACGCTACTGAGGCGGGCCTTGACTGCGATTCCATAGACTTCTGTGACTAAGTTGCAAAACAATGGAGCCCGGGTCGATTTGCGCTGCTTGGGAATAATCATACAGAAAGGTTAATGTGTATATGTCTAGTCTATATTTTCTATCTCGTGAACTCTTAAACGCCTTCTGCCATATTTCATCCTTTAATGTGGCACAGCTGCCGTTTAAATTTCGCAACTACTCGCTTTTTTGTTTTATATGGATTTTTTTTTCCGACGCCAGACGTACTAATTAACACTCTATGCATCAAAAGGAAAGGAGTAGGGACAAAATAATGAAGTAAGGGATTTCCTTGAGTACTGTAAACACGATTCTGCAACAGGTAAAAAAGAAAAAGAATATGGAGTCCATAAAAAATGCATCGAAGGTATTGTACTGCATCAAATTGGATATACTATCTGTAGGACAGTTTCTTTTTCACTTGATGTGTTACATTCCCACATCTTCTCTATTTTAACATGCTCTTATGAAAGTTTATTCTTATATATACTTCAGGTTGATCGGCAGTAAGGTTTTATTACATATATAATGTACATATAAAACTACTGTAGACCTGACTATAGTCAAATATTTCTAAGAGCCACACGCTATGTAATCACTTTGGCATTTCGTTCTGTTTTCAAGAAGAAGGGAAGAAAGCTTACTATTTGATAAAAGTGTGAGTATTGGCAGATTTAAGCCAATAATAAGAAATGGTTAAGTCCACAAATGAAGTACCTATTTGATGTAATTGTGTTCTTTAACAAGATATAATTTTTTTACCGTGAAGAAGTATTAACAACAGCATCCAAGTTATGTAAAAAGGATAAGAAAAAGAACAAAACCAAGCATTATGTTAATAACAGGTGCAGTTAAAACCACCCCAATAGAAACAATTCTCTTTGCAGCATCTAATAAGCCAATAAACCTAGAACTTGAAGAAAATGCTCTAATAGCTTACGAAAAACTTAGAAGAATTCTAAATTTTAATAAGATAGACAAACACCAGGACCTGAAATACACACTACAAATCTCAAAAATGATTTATGCAAAAAGTAACAAACTTGAAAGAAGTACTACAGATACCAGTTGCAAAAGAAAATCTATTACATCCCATTCATTCAAAAGAAAGCTTTGAAATAGAATATAATTTATACCTCTATGAGTTCTTCAAGAAACAAACAGATATTAAAAAACTGATAACATTAGAAACACTACAAACCAAATACCCTGAAGATGATTGAACACGTATATAAACAGATGCTCATTTGTAAGTGATGGCAGGTGTCACATGTCAGTTTTTTCCTTTTACAAAAATGTGGGGAAAACACTACAAACATTGATGGAGAAATTCATGCAATCTAAAATATTTCTTTGTTTGGCTACGAAAATGTAAAAACATTGTTATTTTATCAGATTCTAAAGCGGCAATCCAAGCAATAGCTTTAACTGAGTATCCAAAAACAGATAAAAATAGAGAACTTTGTTACTTGGTTAAACAGATACAAAATGTAAGTTAGAATATAGTTTTCCAGTGAATTCCTGTCCACTGCTGATTGAGTAACAGACATCCTAGCAATTAAGGGAACTAATGTTCAAAATAAGACACAACCAGCAGTACAACTGAAATCAGTTAAACGTATCTTCAAGAAGAAAATGAATAATGATTATAAAACTAAATTAATCACAAATATATTAAATTCCAAGGAGAAAATTCTTTAAAATCTTATAACTATTTCCTGAACTACCTCGAAAAACAGCCGTCACCATGTTTAGATTTAACCTAGGCATGACTATCTCAGCAAACAGCTGCATATTATCTCTGAACAATGAAGAGGAAATGAACCTCTATTTATGAACAACTTAAAAAACTATCCAGACTTGACCTCAAAATATTTGGAGACAAGGAGAATGGTCTTTGCTGCTAAATACCTGAGCATTAAGTAGGTACATATTTGTTGTGTAGTAATATTTTGTTTATCTCTTGCGGTTTACCAGTTATAAAAAAGGCAGAAGTTATTCAGAAATAAGAGGATTTAAAGATCTCATTCGTGATGAATTTAATATATCATGCAAATATCTGAAGAATATGGTATTTTAATGAAAACTGTTTGAGAAAATAAATCGAAACATTTTACTTGTAAATGTTAGTTTGGGATGCCGCCTCTTTGAATTAATCTTGATTGTAAATTATAATTTGGTAAATATCAGACTTATGATAATTTTTTGTTTTCTTTGTTTTATATTCAGGAAGCCCAAATACGTGTATTTTTGATGGAATGTTCCTTTATTAAATACTTAATATGGCACATGTTGACCTTGACGAACAGGCAACTTCTTCGTCACGAGCGAGATGCGGGTAGCCTATTCAGTAAGGCAGTCTAGCGTGTTTTTATCTCTCAGTTCGTCTTGTTTCTTCCAGGGGGGGGGGGGGCAAAGTCATATATTAGATATCCTATAAATTCTCTACTATTTAGAAACGAAATAACAGCGAAGTTGTCCAGCGTCTACATTTTTCTGTTCGTCCTTGGTCTCTTTCATTATCTCCAAGTTGCATTTTGTTTACTGCACGTTTAATGTCAAAACGATATTTGCTAACGAAGTTTAAGGCAAACAAATCAAACAATGAAACTGTAAGCGACAGAATAATTGAATCTTGACGGCTGCGATAATAATACTATCGTAAGTACTTGAGTCCCAGGCTTCATCATTTAACTCTTATTATTTTATTTAATTGATGGAAATTAATTACTTTTTAACAGAAGCCATATATAGGCTAAGGCTCTATCTATCAAATTCAGGTCGCCATAAGCGGTGTATCTCGGATACGAGAGCCCCTAATGGTTTACCAGGGAAATATATGAGTCAAATGGTAAGTTGGCCATGGTAGCTCAATGGGTTAGAGCGACTGGGCGGAAACCAGGAGATCAGTGGTTCAAATCCTGGCCGTAGCATTGAATTTTTCGTGTTGACTATCTACAGAATCATATATTGCTATTTTAGCTTCTGTATCCGTTATCAATAACTTTCCTGGATTCGGAAGGTCTGGAATCGATTCTCGTGGCTGACCTACCTGATCTATGTTTTCTTTTTTCTTTTTTTTTCGAGGGGTCTCCCGGTCGCAATTTTGCATTAGATGTTAATTATTGTGAAACATTATCTGGAACATCTTAGAGATGTATCCTTGAGGATGTTGAATTTAAATACCATTTCTTTTTGTTTACACTGCCACAAACACACTACACTTTTGTAAAAATTAGTTTTAATTAATTAATGGACGTCAAAACATGATTTTCACCGAACTTGTTTTGGTTGAATGCAGTGCTTTCTCATCTACTGTGATAACCGTATTAATTGCCCAAAATTCAAACTGAAGTATGAGAGAGACGTTTGGCGTGGACAAAGAAAGGCAAGTAGCCTGCGTCAGTGAATGACAGTGCAGAATCGATAGTGGTCAATATTCCATTACGTGAGGCCTGCAAAACGAAATTAAAAAGCCCCTTGGGAAGTCTATAACCTGAGTAGCGATGCAAAAAGGGATGAGTCTGGGCCGAGTTTCCAACTTACAGAACTCAACATTTGTTACTCTAGCTGCTTCATTTAACCTTTGTAGAAATTACTGTGTTACATACTTTTTGCAATACTTGATTTGTAAGTTAATGATTGTTAACACGTATTTACAATTGCCGTGGCAACAAGGAAGAAACAGGTCCTTAATACTTACGGTTCTAGTTTTTAATGCTTAGGGTACCAGTAGAAAGTGACGTAATACTTACGGTACCAAGAGGAAATGATATAATACTTAACAGAATAGTTGTAATTTTGATTTATAATTGTCTTTTACCATTTTTTTTTCTTTTTTACTTATCAGATCTCGAATGCGTGGGAACACGAGGCAAAATACTACTTATAATAGGTACAATGGAACCAGAAGAATCCAGCAGGATTTAAACGATGGTCAAATCTTATAAGAGTTGGTCATTATGCGACGTCTTTGACATTCCGTTCCCTTTCTATGTCCAAGGCGGAAAGAAACAAATAACAAAGATTCTCACGAAATGATTAGCTTCACAAAATAATATTCAACATAAGTCGGTGTTGTAACAAGATGTACAGTGATATTTTGTGTATTTCTTATGGTTTAAGTTACACAAAAGTCATTCAGAATGAAGATAACTTATGAGTACATTCTCAGTTTGTTGGTCAAGAATATACACAGTTTACGTATACGATATTTTAATTAAAATGTTAGAGCCATTTTTCAGAAAATCAAAACTTTCGAAAGTTCTTCCATGCAAGGACTACTTTGGGATGAGAGTTTTGTAGGAACTCTATGTGTGATATCCTTGAAAGATGGCCCCGCCTCGGTAGCATAGATGGTAGCGTATAAGCCTCATGTTCAAGAGGTCCCGAGTTCGAATCTCGGTCAGGGTGAGTTTCCTGGATAACGTTTTTTCCGGGATTTCCCTTATCCTGAAAGACAAATGTCGTGTAACTGTAAGCTCTATGGACCCTGGTGTCATTTGAGCATCACTTCACTCATTTCATTCACCGTCCGATATCATTTAACGTTGGAGGACGTAAAGTTACAACAAACAAAAAAATCCTTGAAAGATGCCTAACTTTTTTTATTCACGTCCTCCAACGTTAACCGAATGCGATGTGTCAGGTGTTTTCGTTTCTGTCCCGCATTCTGGCAGTCTGGGTTCGATTCCGAGACCTTGGCCGACCTCCTGATCCATAGGTTTTTCAGGGGGTTTCGAAGGTCGCCAGGAGAATGCTGCGTACTTAAATTACATCCCACAAATTTCCTGTCCCTCCATTTCATCTCTATTAACATTTTATATCATCTCTCATCTCTTTCAGGGTAGAAGTGTCGACGGGTGTCTTGGCGATGCATGCTTCTGGTAAACACATCCTCCTCCGGTATGACGGTTTCCGAACTCGGTCTGGTGGGACAGTTTCCGGGCCACAGTAGGGTGGGATGCCGGTTGTACTGTCGGGGGAGTTAAAACTGTTAAACTGTAGGGACCCTGCCCTCTTTACTGTCGTGGCTCATTGGGACGGCCGCCCTTTGTCTCCTCTCCCCACATACTTCCTCCCGGGGATACCCAACTTGGGACTTAGGTATAATAGACCAACTTCGGACCTCTGTGCCGAATCCCCGCCACTCCAGTCAACGTTAAACCAACATTAATTTATTTTATTTATTTTGTAATTTTACGTCCTCCAGCGTTAAGCCATATCAGACGATGAATGAAATGATGTTCAAATGAGTACAGGGTACATAGAGCTTATAGTTAACAGACATTCATCTTTCAGGATAAGAGAAAACCTCCAACGTTAAGTCATATCGGACGATGAATGAAATGATGTTCAAATGAGTACAGGGTACATAGAGCTTATAGTTAACAGACATTCATCTTTCAGGATAAGAGAAAACCTCCAACGTTAAGTCATATCGGACGATGAATGAAATTATGTTCAAATAAGTACAGGGTACATCGAGCTCAGAGTTACCAGACATTCATATTTCAGGATAAGAGAAAACCTCCAACGTTAAGTCATATCGGACGATGAATGAAATGATGTTCAAATGAGTACAGGGTACATAGAGCTTAGAGTTACCAGACATTCATCTTTCAGGATAAGAGAAAACCTCCAACGTTAAGTCATATCGGACGATGAGTGAAATGATGTTCAAATAAGTACAGAGTACATAGAGCTTAGAGTTACCAGACATTCATCTTTCAGGATAAGAGAAAACCTCCAACGTTAAGTCATATCGGACGATGAATGAAATGATGTTCAAATGAGTACAGGGTACATAGAGCTTATAGTTAACAGACATTCATCTTTCAGGATAAGAGAAAACCTCCAACGTTAAGTCATATCGGACGATGAATGAAATTATGTTCAAATAAGTACAGGGTACATCGAGCTTAGAGTTACCAGACATTCATCTTTCAGGATAAGAGAAAACCTCCAACGTTAAGTCATATCGGACGATGAATGAAATGATGTTCAAATGAGTACAGGGTACATAGAGCTTAGAGTTACCAGACATTCATCTTTCAGGATAAGAGAAAACCTCCAACGTTAAGTCATATCGGACGATGAATGAAATGATGTTCAAATAAGTACAGAGTACATAGAGCTTAGAGTTACCAGACATTCATCTTTCAGGATAAGAGAAAACCTCCAACGTTAAGTCATATCGGACGATGAATGAAATGATGTTCAAATGAGTACAGGGTACATAGAGCTTAGAGTTACCAGACATTCATCTTTCAGGATAAGAGAAAACCTCCAACGTTAAGTCATATCGGACGATGAATGAAATGATGTTCAAATGAGTACAGGGTACATAGAGCTTAGAGTTACCAGACATTCATCTTTCAGGATAAGAGAAAACCTCCAACATTAAGTCATATCGGACGATGAATGAAATGATGTTCAAATGAGTACAGGATACACAGAGCTTAGAGTTAGCAGACATTTATATTTCAGAAATAAGGGGAAACCCTGGAAAAGAAAATATTATCCAGATAACTTAATCTGACCAGGTAACTCACCCTGACCGAGATTCGAACTCGGGACCTCTTGAACGTGAGGAAGACATGTTAACATCTACTCTACCGAGGCGAGCCACGTGCCTCTCTTAAATACCATGTTTGGTATTTAACCTACTTGCCTTTGGTTTTTGAGTTTTATCTGTCATAGATACACACACACACACACACACACACACACACACACACACACACACACACACACACACACACACACACACACACACAAGGGAGACCTTTTCTTCAAAATACTGCTTTTTGCTGTGATTCACCCGTATTATTCTGAACTCTCGTCAAATTTTTAATGTAATTCAGTAAAACATTTATAGATAGGTGTTAGAGGAGGTGCAAATTAACCGGATAATTAGAGTAGTAAGGTTGGACGTGTTGAATACGCTATGACTTCACTTTCCGTCGTCACTGAGAAGAGCAGCCGGAAGAAGAAACGCATGTGAATTCATTTCCGTGTGGCACAGAAACAGCGGTCGTGCTATACGTGAACAAGGCCGTACGAGACGACTAGACTTGAGGTCAATGGCCTACACACTGGCGGGTGTACGTACGCTGTCAGGAACAGCCGCCACTTACTGCTGCTGCCTGCTTCTTCGCCAGCCAGCGACCGACACACATACACTTGTAAACTTGACCTTTACTATTAACCAGGACAGTGTGAATGAATGACTCTTCCTTCCCTATTTCTTTTTAATCGTATTACATCAATGTTTACTTTAATCAAGGACAGAGTAACCAGTAACTTGCATTTCTTTGTTTCTAAATTTAGGACAATGATTCAGATCCATGTACTTCATTGCATTTTATCATCCTCTTCATAACATATACAGAATGAGTAATCTGGCGTTTGACAGGAAACTCAAACGGATTATATGGAAATCCTTGGAGGAATTTATCCAATGTAAACCGAGCGTAATCGTCATGAAAACCGCGAAAATTGGCGTTTTTTTAGTTACTCCAAATTGGCGTTAAGCTTCACAGCTACACAGGTCACTTCCGCTGCACTTTACAGGTTATGATTTGATATGATTTATTAACTATTAAAATAAATGCATCTTGGGTTACCGCTGAGCTGGGTCCTGGCCCCTTGGCTAACAGGACAGCCCTTCATTACAATTATACACTTTATACGTATTTGCCCCTTTTAATAGTCGCTGCTTTCCATGTACTTTTCTATCACTGCGCTAGTTTTTGTTTGCCAAATGTTACTTGTTTCAGCGTCATATTACTATTGTTTCACTGTGTCTGTATTCACCTAAGCTCACTTTCCAATATTTCTTACTTGCACATCACCCCAATTCTTGCATCTCCTTTCCCTATTACAAGTTATTTAGCTTCACTAGCAGCATTTTTCAATCTTTCTTCCATCACACTTTCTCAATCTCCTCCTCAGCTTCTCACAATCCCAATCTCTCTTCCGTTTCTGCAACTTTTACAGTCGTATCACATTTCCTCATATCTTTTGCTCTTCGTCTCACGAACCCATTTTATTTCTTCCTTTCTGCAATTTACCCATAATAGTCATATTTTTGCCTTACTGGTATTCCCCTACATCTCGATATCCCCTGCATAAATCTTGCCCTTTTCTAATCTGTTAAATCCCTAAACTTGTTTCATACTTTATAGGTTAGGATCCTTAATACCTTAGCTACGCTTTGGTCTATTTTTCGTTCACAAGTTGGTGACTCTTCCGTATAAGAAATTGGACACAATGATTTCAAACTATTTGGGGGCCGCTTTGAAATATAAGTAAGTTATAACTATTGAGGGAGAATTTATAGTACCTCAAGAGGAAGTTCCAGTTACCTTAAACAGTTATTATTTGTAGGGGTTGCCCGATACCTAAAACAAGAAGACGCAGTATGTAAGTTACATAACCAAGTTTCCAATTTTTGAACAAATTACTTACTGTTTGGAAGATGGAACATGTTCCCGCCATGAGATGAATGCACAGTTGTATGATAGTTCTTATTCGTTGTCAATTCTTCGCAATAAGGTACAATTGTTTAGAGTAATCACTTCTATAAGAATACTTTCCTTTGGCACCTAAACCTTGAACATTATTGCTTCACTCTGATTCCGCGCAACTAGAAACAAGTGACAGCTGCATTAGAACTAATCGCGAGTCGCTTGTTTCTCGACAATCAACAATGAATTTATGTACTTCGATAAATCGTACCCATTGTATCCAGTTCCATTTTATTCTCCAAATGGACACTTCTGCATCCCTTTATACGAACATCGAGTGTTAATGAGTGTCCAATTAACTTATAGATTATCACTTTCTTGTACAAAATGATTTTCAAATTATTTGAAAACTTGTTCTATTAAGCTAAATGGACGTCCGAAAATTTGTCTTGACATCCGGAAATTTCTTAAAAAATGAAATAAGCTCATTAAGATCTTGCAATCCGAATGCTTATTTTAATTTTATTTTATTTTATTTATTTATGTTGTTTTCAAATGCTAGGCTTTGGCAATGAGCCATTATTTTATTTATTAAATTATCAATTTTTAGTTTAAGGTCCTTTAGCCGGTTAGGTAATATAGGACGATGAACGAAGTGATGCTCAAACAAGCCCAGATGTCAACGCGATATTTGTCTTTACACAATAAGAAAAAACCCGGGATAACTCACCGTAACGTAGATTCGAACTTGAGATGTCTTGAATGTGAGGCAGACACGCTAACCACACACTAAAGAGGCGAGCAATTGTAATTCTCAATACCCATTTAGGGTATTATATGTCTGGTGAATGAGTGCAGTGTATTGTGTCGCTGGTGTCGCTGTTGAAGCATGACACAGTTTAGAAAGATCGAAGAAGGCGGAAATATAGAGTAGTGCAGTCTGACCATTCAAAATATTTTTGTACTTGCGAAATAGATAACCCATGTCTTTGAGTATTCTCCAGAAACTGTCCTACCTTCAAAAGTGATCTTTTCATGAGTTTACGTACTGTAGCAATTTCTTTTTTCTGTTCTTAAAACTCGAGAAAAGTTCTGTACACAGCACATGTTTTAAACTCATCGAGTTCGAACCTTTTCGTATGTGGGCGATGTTGAAAGTTTCTCTCTCTCGCTTTTGAATCTCTTTCACTATATTATGTACTTTCGTTCACTGCCTTGCTGTAGCATTATTTAACGTAATAATCAAAAGGTTTCTTCCCTCCCCAGTGGACCCTTGGTGGGGACTGTCGGAGGTGAGGGTCAAGGAGAGGGTTCGTACTGCAACGGTTATGGGCCCCGTCTAATTCTGCGGCCGTCGTCATCCCTCCCTCTTAGTGGTGACGGTAGTGGAATAGTCCCTCTGTTATCTACTTTATGCGTTTACTTGTGCAATATTAATGCCACCTTTTTAATTACTCCAACCTTCAGTTCTTTCTCATAATGTCAAGAGATACAGAGACCACTTTTAAAACATTTCACTACCGCCATTCGCTTGGCACTTAAAACGAAACAATTTAATTATTTATGATAAACATTAAACATCAGTGAATACATTCTACCATGTGAATACATACTTATCTTCTGCTTCTACTCTCAATGTTAATGTACCGGCGTGTTTTGAATATAACGCAATTCAGGAAGTCTGTGCCTCTGCATTGGACAAAGCGGCGAACTTAGAAAGGAGAGTAAATAGCAGAAAAAGATCAAATGAAGGAGCGAGACAGATGAAGCCTTGTCGGTTATAGAGAGGTCGAGAGTTCGATAGCCTGCAGGTCCGATATACCGGCAAAGTAAACATTCGGTGGCAATAAGTCGTTTGTCTTTTGTTTTCACAGTTTTATAACCTCTGCCATTCCGTTCCGCATCATTACTACCTCATCGAAAAACATGCACGACTTGAAATCCATTGAATTAAAACGTTTGCTGTTATTTAAATTTAGGTATCTTTCAAAAACAAAACAAAAACAAAAGCGACGCGTAGAGTTTAAAAAAAAAACAACCAGCTTAAAGTAGCAATTACGATATAACGTTACTTGAGAAGTAATACAACGCACACCGCGTTCTTTTTTTTTAATTATGTTGGCTAAATTTGGAAATTTAAATAAGAAAGCTTTTGTTTTTGTTTATTGCTTTTTTAGAGCTGTAAAATAGTTTAATAAAGTAAAGCAAGTACACATTTTATACTTTCTTTTACGGTTTGGCGTGATAATTCTTTAATATATTTTACTTTGTCAAAATGACTAATAATTTTAATTAGAATACACATGATTAAGATATTTTAATGCCAGATAAAATTTATATATGTATTAAATTTTCTAGAAATACCCTAAGAGGTCGTATATACTTCGGATTACTTTTGTAACTAGTAAATCGTAAAAAATTGACAAAATACTACACACAAAATGTAGATGTGGTGGGACTAGCGATGTAAGTTGATGTGAAGAAATTTCCCGACCATGATAAACAACAAATCTCACTAGTCCTGTACGTAATTTATCCGTCACCAAAGAAATCATCGACTTGAATTATGAATTATAAAAATATTAAACATTGTTTTACAAAAGATTTAGAATTGATGTTTACTAGATGTAAGAAAATATTGGAGGCTTAGAATAGCAAAGAATCATAATTATGGTGATGTATAAATAACAAATGGTAAACTGTATGTCAGTGAGGCGACCAAAGTTTTATATCTGCAGAAATTCTTTATTCTGAATGACTTTTGTGTAACTGATAAACTGTAAGGGATAGAGAAAATATTACTATACACAAGCTATGCATTCTAAACGCACATAATTTTGATTAGTCATTTCTGAAATATTCCTTGTTATTGGTTTGTATTTGAAAATACGTATAGCTTCCACAAATGTCATATCGTTACTGGTACTTTTGTTGCCTTTTTCGTCTCTTCGCTACCCGAGGAGAATACAGGATAGAAGTCATCACTAGAGCTGGGCATTTCTTTGATGGTTAAACATATCCAAATAAGTAATACATTTATTCCACATTGTAAGGAGTTTATTACAGAAGTTTTATAGTCATATAAATGCATATTTAACTAAAAGCTAATTTCTTGAGTAGCTTAACACTACTCATAGAGATATAAGAACATTCTAAGTGAGAGAAGAAAATCGTTTCTTTCGGGGAAAAATATTGCTTACTGCAATAAACATGACTAATATTAAAATAAACTTAAAGAGAGACTGATAAATATTAGTTAATTAGTGCACGTGTTTGGGAATTTACTATTTGATTACTTCAAGATTAATAAATGTGAGGAAGTTGAAATAATATACTTTATTTTAAATTTTATTAAAACAGTTTAGAGCACATTTTAGTTCATAGATGCATGTATATGTCCATATAGTGCATATAAATCCAATTATATACGACTGGTTGTTAAATGTTGTAGCCTGAAGTGTGATATGTCCCATCAAGCACTTTCAGTGTCAGTGCTAGAGGACAATGACCCAACAATTTTACTATTGGTATCAAGTTCATTGGGTCAATCCGTTACTGGGGCAAGACGGTCATCGGGAGGAGTTACGCCACTGAATCTGGCTCCTTATTGGCCGACCCCATTCGTGCAGCAGCTCTTCATGCAACCTAACAATGTATAGCTACATCTGCTTCATGCTTCAGATAGCTTTTTGTATATATTCCTTATAAATATAATGGCAATAGAACATTACAGTAGATAGTCAAATGTTTTAAAGGCTGGTCACTATGTAATGACATCCCATTCTCTTTGTATGGCCAGGAACAAACGAAAATAGTGACTTCCTATTGGTAAAAAAGTGTAAGTACTCGAAAATTCAAAGTGTTTTAATGCGATCTTCAATTTTTATGCAGTAAGATTTTGTCTGCCTCTTACGGTTATTCAAATGAAGAGGACTTCTGAGAACATTTCCAAAAAGTTCAAGGTATAGATTTTATTTGCGATGTACCTATCTTAAACATACTTTCCCAAAGAGTCTTCAAAGAACACAACATTACTTTGGCCCCACAGAACTAATTCAGTGTATACCTTTTGAAATCACATAATATAAACGACAAACAGTCAAAAACTCAGGTGTGTACCGGATAAATTGCGAAGGCTATGACAACTTTAGCATTGGAAAAAAAAAAAAGAATTTGAACATTAGGCTTAAAGAGCATTTAGGAGCATCAAGAACAAATAAATAGACAAACTGGCGGTAGCGTACCATTTTTGGAATGATAATCATGACGTAGAACAAGAAATCCATTTATTAAAAGGTGTTCAGGTTCCAGTTGCATTAACCACGTGGGAAAATATATTCATGAAGAAATATGAAGGAAAACTTCGACGCCACTTTTGAAGAGAACCTGAACTTCAAGTTCATCAAGATACCAATAGAGACGCCCCTATCCCCTCCAAGGAGTTCAGCAAATCAACATTCAACAGCCAACATTAGCTGAGGATGTCAAGAAGGTTGTTCTAGATAAACAGTACCAATATAATGAGCATCGAGTGCTAGTTCGTTCTGGACCCATAGTTTGTTACAAAATTATATTAGTTCTGTGCTTCATTTTGATAGTCCTTTCTTATTAAGAATATTCAGTATAGTCCGTATGACCCGCCATTTTATACAAGTATTGTTTAACTCATGGCCTTCTTGAATGAGGCGATTGTCACAACAAACCAAGGCTGGCATTACCCACGTGCTAAAACAGTTTGGAGTACAGTCATGAACTACTAAAAGTTCCATTTTTACTATCGACTGTCTAAAAAGGCTTTTAAGATATGGATCAAAGTAATAAAGTACACATTTAAGAAGTAAACGCCGTACTGGATACTATGATGTAATATTAAAGGAACTACCAAAAACAAATACTTGTCCTTACTTCAAATATAATTTCTTTATGTTTACTTCTGTACCTCGAATTGTATTCCACTCACGAATTGATACAGGGATTTTGTAGTGAATTAATGTTTTGAGGTACCCTGAGTAGACAGATTAGCCTTTATGCGAAACAGTTTAAAAAAATAACTTTTTCAAATATGGCTGTAGCAATTTTGATTCAAATACCATATGTTTAAGATATTTTCGCAACGAATGAAATGCACATCTTGAGTTTTCTGATAATAACCTCAAAAGTCCTCTTCATTCTGCATAACATTTGTTTAACTAATAAACTGTGAGAGTTAGACAAACTTATAGATGTTTGTAGCAAAGTGATAGGTATAATGACAACATTTATGCAGTAGCGAATTTTTTAGCTTCTACATAAACTAATACTAAAGTTAGTGGTTTGTATGTTTCTGCACGATGCTCAATTCGTCCAGAGATAGAACAACCAAAGAGAGGTAAAAGGAGGGAGAAACTGCCAAGAGGTAAAACAAAGAAATGCACAAGCCAAAAAGAAACAAGACAAAAAGCACTCCGAATGGAAAACAAGATGCACTGTTTGGGTTGTCTGATGTAGTGAATAAAGTAGCAAGAAGACGTTTTGTAGTGACCAAAACAACCAACTAGCTGTAGCTTCCATATTTCTGTGAAGTGGAAACATATTAGTAAAGTCAACTGACGTTGCATGGCAAGCTTTTTCAACTGGCATACGAAGGTGAAGCTTAAAATGTTTACAAAACAAACAAGGATTAGTTTAAAAAATGTAAATAATTTGATTGTTTATCAATACATTCCTTAACGACAATACTTTTTGAAACAATCAAACAATCATTGTTCCCGAAGGCTGGTTTTGTAATGTTTCACTACTTCACACCTGATATCAGGTATTTTATCTTTAATTTTTGGAGTAAAAAATAAATCACAAGGTGCTAGGTCAGGGCTCTGTGGGGCAGGACATCCATATACTAAGTTGCTTGTTTTGTTGTGTGAGTCATGATGTAAAATTATTTTTACATTTCGACGTTTTTCACCGATTTTTTTTATTAAAAAACTTACAGTAAACAGACATTTGTGTACCAATAGTTACTTCCATCTTCTAATGTTATAGTAACAATATAACAACCATCTTCTTACCATCACTGTCAATTTGTCAGACTTTTGTAGACTAAGGTTATATTTTACATGTTAAATGAGTCGATTGACTTTTGTTTCCCAAGATTGATCAGCAGTAACGATATTCCAAACCAAATTTGAAGTGTCACCTTGGAATGTTTCTAGAGATTTTCTGTAGCAATCAATACGTTGTTGTTTTTGATCGGTAGTCAGTTTATGACAACAAAGTTTTCTCACGTGTAACTGTTGATGTATTTGACTCATAGCAATGTCCAACATGTCCATCAAACAGCGACAATATTTTCATCAGTAACAACAGTTCTTGGGCTGAGTCTTTCACGAAATTCATCACTCAGAAAAAAATTGATCTCTTTTGAATTTGTTGTACCACTTATAAAGTGTTACCATCTTCGTCAAATGCATTTATAAATGCATCTTCACATTATTTGGGTGCTAGTGATGATTCAAAATTGTAAACAATCTTAACCCGGAAGGTATCCATTTTTGAATGGAACCAAAATGTTTAAATGGTTATTAACAAACTATTATACAAATCGAACAAAATACCTGACAATAAAGTCAAATAACTAGACAGTAGCTGTCAAATATAAACATATTTCAGTTTTTTTAAAAGCATGACCCAAACAAATGTCATCTCTCTTTATTATTAGTAAGTATATATTTACTTATTCTTTTCTTTTCTTTTCTTTTCCAGGTCTGTGATAAACACCGTACAGCTCAAGTAATGGTAAGTACTTGTACAAGTGTGTGTGTGTGTGTGTGTGTGTGTGTGTGTGTGTGTGTGTGTGTGTGTGTGTGTGGGGGGGGGGGGGTGGGTGGGTGTGTGATCTTACAATTTACAGATTATAGGAATGCAGAAATCATTCAGAATGAAGAGGACTGTACAAAAAAGTTAGTATTTAATGTTTTATTTCATGATATTAAATTAATTACATTTTATTTGAAATAAACATTTTTTTTAAAAAAATAAAGGACAGTGAAATATTTTCCATGTACGGATGTCAGCCTTACGTCGTAGCAAAACTTTAAGAGTGAACGAAACAGGGAAATAGTTTATTACTTTATTGTCACTTATTTGATACATTCAAGTAATGAACGGGGTGAATAAATACCGTAATTGCACTTCCAAAACATTTAAAAGTATTTTAGTACTATTTATTGTCACTTGGTACTTCCCCGATTGCGTTGTTTACTGCAGTGAAGCGATGCTCTATCACTCGTTCTATTAGTATTGCGTGAAGTCAATATGACGAGGTACTCAGTTCCTCTGAGTAATATACACAAACATAAGACTGGAAAATCTCTAAAAAGTGATGAAAAGACTATTATATTAAAGGCGGTTAACTTTTTATTTAAACGTTATGACACCCTGACGGTGAAATACTTAACTAAACTGACATGTGAAGCAACTGGTGTATCTGTGAACACCGTTTCAAATCTGAGAACCAAAATTAAACAAACATAAACTGTAAAAACCCAAAAATAAAAGGGAAAATCCATTTAGTGTTTTAGAGTAAATGGATGATTTGTCAAAAGTATTATTCGCTTTTAAGTGAATCGTTACTTTGTATCAACGAGTCTCCTATTATAGATAAGATACTTTAGCGCTACTTTAATTAGTTGATTTAGTAACTATGGACCGAGTGTTCTCTAACCCTACACTGCTGCAGTGAAAGCTATGACAGGCGTAAACAGCTGACGGCAGACAACGTTAAGACTTGTTTGCTGGCGGAGGTATACAAACTACAATATTTATGTACGTTCCCACTTTAATCCGGAATGACTACAGGTACGAATAAAAGCACACCGATCTTTCTGTAACTTTAATTAAATATACAAATTAAACATTTACTTTAGCAATGTATTTAAAATGGACTAAGTAGTGTAAAATAGTAGCTCCCAGCTCCATACTCATTCCTAATTTCATACAGAAATACGTGTAAGGTTTAAAAGGTGGCACGCATGCTTTTCGTACTTATCGACAGAGAAGAAGGCGAGTTAATATAAAGTGGCGATACTTTTCGTATTTACTGCGGTAGAGAAAGTAAACACGACAGGAGACAAGAGTTAATGTTTGTAAACCTTGGATACGTAACAGTTGTTGGAGCAGATTTGAAACGAAAGAGAAACTGGCTCCTGCTGACCTTCTCTTCTTATTTGCGAAGGCTATGAATGGTTAGCCTTGAACAATTCCGCATGACCTCGCATCCCTCTACTGCTCTAAAATTAAATGTGAAGGGCAAATTCTTTGTTTACTTTCTGCATTCCAGATACCGGCATTTCACCAGAAATACATAATTTAGGAAAAGCGACCATATCTCAAAACTAAACTCGATTATCAAGAACAAAGAGGGCTTCAGGGACACTCCCAGAATGCATTTCATTTGTCCCGCAACTATCTTAAGTTTATGCTATATTAATGAAAATTGTCAAGAGTTCATACATGAGAAAATCGAAATTTTTGAAAGAAGTGTTATATATAAAGGATATTCTAGAGTAGATGGATTTTCTTGTTGTATCCTTGGAGGATGCAAATAAATGAACCTTAATATCAAGTTTGGTTCTATCACATACACACCTTTTAAGTCTCAAAACATATTTCCACTGATATATTAGGTTGCTCAAGTGGGTTTCTTTGGTTTGGCAATGCTATTTATAGGACGCCATGGCCAGTGTTAGGTATAGTGCAAGCAAGTATCAGTCTTCAGTTGTTAATAAACAATCACAAAATGGAGATAACAGAGTTTGAACTTCTAAAACATTACTGGAAACAAGATTATAAAGTCGCTGTCGTAGCTCCAAGAATATGTGAAGTGGAAGGAGAAGATGTCGTTAGTGAGCATGTGTCACAACGATGGTACCAACGTTTCAACAATGGAGACGAAAACACTAAAGATTTACCACGTTCTGTAAGACCTAAAGTAGGTATAGGATATTGAGTATACACGCCAAGTTTTGTAGACTTTCAGAAGAACTTGGTACATCGAAAGATACCATACATCGTCACATTAAGACATTTGGAAAATCTTACGGAAGCTGTAGATCTGTACCTCAACAGACTGAACGTAGAGTGGATATCTGTCGTCAGCTTATCCGTAATACCATGGATGATAGATTTGTCAGAGGAATTGTCATTTGTGATGAAATATAGGTATATTACCGAAACAGTGGCTTGATCCCCGCCAACTTGACAAAGTCATCGTTAAAATAAATCAGTTCGGTCTCAAAGTAACGCTGTGTGTCTGGTGGAATGTTGAATGTGTGTTTCACTGGGAGTTTGTTCCAAACGGACGTACGATTGATCCGGATCTTTACTCTCAACAACTGGAACGAGTTCATGAATTTTTGAGAAGAAGATACGCAGCATTAGTTAACCGAAATATAGTTCTATTGCAACAGGACAATGTAACACCCCATACTGCACGAACAACCACCAACTGGGAGGAATCGAACTGCTACAGTCCTGATCTCGCACCATTTCGATCCATGGTCCATTTTCTACGTAGAAGAAATGTTGACAACTTTGAAGCAGTACAAGTGGGTGCCACCGAATTCCTCACATCAAAAACGAGAGACGGGTACCATCGTGGGAACGATGACTATAGACTCTAATGGTCTATATCAGTGGTATCATTGAGGGGAAACCCCCCTCCTGGTTAACCTTCACAGGTGACGTAATAGATACTGGGGTGAGGAAGAGCGTGCGGAAGATTCAGTGGCGGATTGTTAACCTATTTATTCATATTTTATATGCATAATGTGTATTGTGAATTATACTTTTATAGCTATATGTTAATAATTATTAGTTCATAATTTAAGTGGAGTTGTCATTCCTTTTCACTATTAATTTGTCGTTGTCCGGCTCTGGTAACGGGACATGTTGACGGTCCGCCACTTGCGTTTGTTTTGAAACACAAAGGGGTGTAGACGTACCGCAATAGCCAATGCCAGTCAGCTGTTTCCCTGCACCTCCGTGCAACTAAGTGAAAAACTGAAGAAGGGGAAAAGGAGGGGAGTGACCCTCAGTGACAGTCGACACCTCTGGTCTATACTTTGAAAATTAGTTAATTGCTTGTCATATCGCATTTCAAATAATTGTTTTTCTTAAAGAATGGCATTACTTATGTAATGGAGAGGGAATGGAGTATGGAATTGTCGGGAGGTTTTCCTCCAACACCTCGGCTACACTTTGTCGGTAAGGAAGACAGAGTTGTTCTAGCTCCAAGGTGAACATTAACAGTAAAAGTGCATGGAATGCCGCACCTAGAAGGTTGTTGTTGCCGCACCTAGAAGGTTGTTGTCGCGGAGGAATTTGAAAGCTGCTCCATATTATAATACGGGCTTTCCATAAAATGGATCCCTTTGTCCTTGTAGCTGATATATTTGCAACTTTGTGAAAACATTAGTAGCAAGTTTTTCTGGTAATAGTGTTACGCGACATGAAATTACGTGACACCTTGTCGACCTCCGTATCAAGTTTTATAATTCACTTGTGGTCGACCTCAGGTTTAAAAATGCCATCAGGAAAAGCATTCTGTCTTTAAATAGACAAATAAAAAGTGGTTTCTAGTTTTTGGCTCATTGTGCAAATCAAAGTCCAGTATCAACAGCTGTATCGCACCTCAACTTGAACATCTACCGCCCTACCCGTATCTTCTACTAGAAGTCTGCCCTTATATGGTACAGTTCTATGTGTTGGAGGATATTACGTGGCCAGGAACTAGAGCTACCACTGCTAAAACAGCTGCATGAACTTAAGGAGATCCGTTCGCAAGTCTTGGGACAAACGGATGAGGCTGGAGGAGACTCGACAACAGAGGGCAGGGACTCAATAGGACTCCGCGGTGGCAACTCATACACCGGCTCTCTACCCTCCTGTAGAGCAGGGGAAGACAGGTAGTGGCGGTATGACGTCAGTTCCGTCAGCTCTAACCGCCAAATATGCCCCAGAACGAAAGGCAGGTTAGCGTGTGACGTCACTGTGCTGATTTCTGCTGCCCAAGAGGAAGGAAATAGTTTGATGTGTTGGAGTTCGACAGCGTAGGAAGAACAAGAAACGTATTGGGTATTAATAATATATACAACTTACATCTTGGGTGTTGAAATATTAATGCCGACTGTTTTAATACACAATTGGTCACAGTTTATAAACAATTACATTTTAGCACTGTGCCATGAGAAAATATATAAAACTTCAAACTTGGGTGTATCTGAAGGTCAGACATGTTATAAAGTAAATAAAATAAAACATAATTTAATTTTATCTCAAATTAGAGAAGACCTATTCAGAACAAAATCAGGTGGACATTTTCCGACACTTTCTGCTTCGCTTTTAACTAGTTTATCAATGTCAGGGAAATTTGTAATCGAAGGCTGCCTGTTAGATTGTGATCCGACAAGATACTTCGGGGTTTGGACTTAGCTAATTTCATAACAACAAACAAATGTTTGCACACATATCGAGCCAAACATAAACAGTGCCCGTGCGGAAATCTGATTTGGGGGACATTATTGTAAAAATCAGGCAAGTCTTTCTGTGTGTATATTTGTCCTTCAATAAATCGTCACATTGTAAATTTAACAGTTCCATTTGGTACGTGGCAGCTACATTGTTGTCATCGAGTGCGGTAAACCTGACTGAACTCACAGCGCCATTTATATAGGCAACCTGGTACTACACGGCTACGTCACAACTCTCGAAGCTGTCTTCCTCTGCTGTAGAGGCTCTGATATAGAGGATGAATATTCACAGAGAGCATTTCTTTTCTTTGTCGTGCCACTCAAACACTCAGAAATTCAATTAGGATGAATGTTGAAGTGAAATGAAGGGAAATGCTTTCAGGCCCAAAGGTGATTCCTCGATATGATACTTGCTCGTATGGACATCGAACTATACTTCAGAAAATTCACTAGGTGGTGATTCTGCAACTTTTATTTTATTTTATTTTACAATCACAAAATATTATTGCAGCAAGTAGAACATTACAAAGCCTGAGAAATTGTCAGGAATGTACAGTGACATTATACAAGAAAATAATCGTGTGTCAACTGTCAGTTAACAGTTGCCAAGAAGAAATCACTACATATCTCCTGTCGCCTCCTCTTTCTAGTACACTGCATTACTGGACAACAAATTCGACATTTCCAAAACTAAATATTTGTGTATTTCACCTACAACAGTTTTCTCTGAAAGACTATTTAGTACAGCAGGACTCATATGTGACAAAAAAAGAAGTAGACTTGACCCCGAAACAGTGAGAATGCTAGTATTTGTGAACAAAAACTTATAAAAGTGGACTATTTTGACTTTAATTGTTCACTGTAGAGTTTAAAAGTAAGAACACTGATGGTTTTAAGTTTTGTCTCATTATATATGTACAATTATTTAATTTTATAGGCATTACACAGTTCTCCCAACATTCTAAAACTAGAAATAGAAATGGTGATATCGAGTATAGAAGTATCCAGTATCGTGCAAGATATTGCATATTAGAATCGATTATCGAGAAAAACTGATCTCGACTAATCCATAATGAATTCCAATTTTTAGATTTTTCTTAAACTATTATTTACACGAAAGATTTTACGAAAAAATTGACTTTTGAAAGCATATTCTTAACTCTTTGAATGTAACTCTTTTGATGCCGTCAGTTTTCTGTGAATGTCCTCTTGAAGCTGACAAACGTTTGTACAAATGCTAGACTGTATTCATGATATCCAAAAATACCAAAGCTAAAATACACTGGAGTGTAATTATTTATAATGGCGTGTTGAAATGAAATTTTTATCTGTATATCAAAAATAATTTGACACTGGGACATGTTTAAACATAATATGTTATGTTAGAGATTTCTGAGATGACAGTATACAGGTGTATGACGTAATGAGACCGCGGAGGTACTGACAAACTACCGTTGTGTTGTGTATATTCAATGAACCCGTTATGCCCGCCCCAAGAAACCAGCAGCCCCTCCCTGCCTTCAGGGCCGCGGCCTCGACCCTCAACTAGGAGCGTGCATACCGATCACAACTATTAACACTCCTTTTGGGACTTCCTACGTCTCACGTTCAAGTGATCCCGAGTTCGAATCTTGGTCAGGATCAGTTATCTTAAGTGTTTTTTCTGGGGTTTTCCTTATCCTCACACCACGGAGGCAGGCATTTGTGTGTGTGTGTGTGTGTGTGTGTGTGTGTGTGTGTGTGTGTGTGTGTGTGTGTGTGTGTGTGTGTGTGTGTGTGTGTGTTTTTCTGTCTGTATGTGTGAACGGCAAAAGTCAGAGAGAAACGGAATATATAAAACCTTGTATTCCGAAGATGCAACACATGTACCGTCAGAATCGTACTCACCTAGCCATGAAAATATTTTGGAAAGTTCGTATTCTCTCAAAAAGTCAGAGCATGGGTTTTTTCGCGATGTTTCCAATTTTCCTTCATCATCAGACGGTCCTGTTCGACGTACATGGCTGTTTTCTATGATGTACTCAATGCTGATGTACCCAAATAGCAACCACTGGTCATGTAGACTCTATTAAAGAAAGTTAGTTTTCAGCTAAATTGCCCTAAGTAGATAACCTAAGTAACACGAAAACGGGGTTTCCTTGTAGGTTTTGTGCCTTCTGCATACATAGTCTCCCATCTTAAAGTAAGACATTTTTTGTTTCAATTTCCCTTACACCTATCCAGTCATTTATCCTCCTATTTTCCAGTTATATCTACGCGGAATAGCAAAAATCTAATGTAAATACATTCACATATTCTTCAACAGACTGTTTTACAAAACCTTGTTCTTCGATTTACATTTTACAAGGGTGATTCAATGAATACCCGTGTTAGGAATAAAGACGCCAGTTCCTTTAAACACAAATTATTTATTTCTCAACGCAGTCCTCTTTTAGGGATATATCGTAAACTTCTCTTAACTCCTCCAAAAAATAAGAATTGTCAAACTCGGCAAAATACGCCTTTGTCTCCATGATGAGCTCCTCAATTCGTTCCTGCGAGTCATTTTAAAACCTTGTGACTTTGAAATTCCGTTCTCTTTGCACAATCAGAACATAAATAAAACGAAAAAAGACGTTCTGATTAGTAAAAGCACGAGTATTTGAGAATTCGAATTAATTAAAGTAATTCCTAAAATCAGTGATTACTTAGAAAACAAATCAACATAAATTTTACGTTTAAGAGATTTGCATTTGTGTGTGCTGATATTTTGTTATAAAGAAGTAAATTTCAAAGGATTTCAAAATAAATAAATAAAAAATAATAATTTAAAGCATATATTTTGTCATGAAGATATGTTAAACGTATTAAAATCTTTCAAAAAATGTACCATGTTAAGGGTAGTAATTAAGTTACTGATGTGGCTGGCTTGGACCAACAGGATTATATAAACAATTTTTCCTAGTTAAAAGCTTCGCTAATTTGTGTACTTAGCCTTTGAGTTTTTCCACATAAAAGTTAATTTCGCAAGGGCTACACAGTTGTTTTGTGAATTGCTTTGTACTATAGTGAAATTACATGATCCAAAGAGAATTGTCAGCCAAAGCATTGTTGTATTATTGACAGTGGAACCATTAATGGATGTCCTTTCTTTACCCAATGTGACAAGAGCAGAAAGTGATTTTATTTTTAACAAATCCTTCCAATTTAATTAGGACAAGGTAAACAGCAGGGAAAATGGAAGTTTTGGGTTCACTTTCATCAAGAAATGTTTTACTCTAGTAAATGTTGGACAGTTTTACCTATGAACTTCTTTCGCACTTGACGTTCCACTTCTCTCTTTATCAAATCATCTAAAGGATCTGTATAGTAAGTGCCAGAGTAAGATGTCTCCACAATGGGCGTCACGAGTGGGTTGTAGTACTTAGGGTGGGACGTCCAAATGTGTAGTGTTTAACGCCCGCTTTTACTACATATGGCACCGCAGGCGAATTAGGGTGGGACCTGACCAGGAGTCACTACTGTTTTGTCAGTTGTAACTTAACGAGGCAGGATTGGAGGGGATTCAACCAGATCTTCTTTGCCTATGCCCCAAGCTGGACATCCCGGGGAGGGAGGATGAGGTGAGAGGAGACAGAGGGTGACTGACCCAAGAGGTCACGATAGTGCAGAGAGCAGGGTCCATACAATTGAGCACTTGGAAACTTCCCGAAACGAACCACCAGGTCGCCTCTACCCAACATTTGCCGGGAAAACCCCGAAAAAACGCATGGGTCAGTAGACCGGCCACGGGAATCTAACCCGGAGTTCCCGAATGTGGGGCCCAGAGAAAACCACCTGAGGCCTCCCACTCGATACTTAAACCTTTAATGAAGAATATATCGGAAACGTTTAAGGCTCCAGATCATTTGAGATAAAATCAAAACAAAAGAATGAACAAGTTTTTCGGTGTTGTTATTTTATGACCAATATTGCGTGAATTCCTACTTCCTTTGTTATTTTGTAAATCCGCGTTAGGTTCACCGATCGTGATGACTCAGGCGATTCCGTCTGTGGCCCGCATTGGTGAAGTCCAGGTTCTATTCCCGTGGCTGACCTACCTGATCCATGGTTTATTCGGGGGTTTTCCCGGGTAGCTAGGCGAATGCTGGGTAAATTAATTACATCCCCCGAATTTCCTGTTCCTTCATTTCATTTCCATTATCATTTCACATCATCTCTCATCTGGTGGTCTCTTTCAGGGTAGAAGTGTCGGCGGGTGTCTCGGCGTTGCGTGGCAGGATGATGGGTTCTGAGTAAACCACTCCTTCCTCCGATATGACGGTTTCTGGTCTCGAGCCGACGTGGTAGACCGTTTCCGGATCACGGCGGATGGGATACCAATTGTGCTAGCCTGCCGGGGTAGTTTCCAACTAGTAAATACTAGGAATCTTGGCCTCGGTACTGTCCTGACTCCTTGGGTCAGCCACCTTGTGTCTCCTCTCGTCTCATCGTTCTTTTCAGTGATGCCCCTCTTGGGGATATAGGTACAATAAACAAACAGGTTTTGGTGCCGAATTCCCTCCATAGTAATCCTAACCCTAACTTCTAATCAAAGCTTTAAAGCATAATGCTATTTGCTTTGTTGCTGTTGTCGGCATTGATGGTGATTCTAAAGTTGTTCAGGATACCAACATCTTAGACAGTATCTCTGTGTTAGAGGTTAGGTTTCCATATAGAACTGGCGCAAGTTGAAATGTCATCAATACGTAGCTTTTATGATTTTATTGCGTGTTTACTAGCTTGAGCAAGTTGCGCGGGTCAGTAAAAAGGATTGTAACAGTTCTGGCGTCGACAGGACCGGACAAAGATACGCCTGCGCTAGGACCTTGACGGCAGAACGTTGGGGTAGGCTGTGTTCAGATCACTGACCTCTCCCAAACGTCTAGTGGACGTGCCCGCCTTTATCTCTGTGGGATTCCAACTTTAGGGATGCTGCAAGCGACAGAACACGAATAACCATCTCAACGCTCTGTGATTCAGAAGAAGACATCAAGATTACAGGTGAGTTTCCTGACTGGGGTTAGAATGGCAATATCAGTGACACTTTAGGGGTTCCTACGATAGAGATACAGCACTGAAACCTGAGGTTTATTGTACCTAAGCCTCAAATGGAGCATTATCGTGAAGAAGAATGAGGCTAGGGGAGACAGAGGGCGGCCAACCTAAGGAAACTCGACAGTACAGAGGACAGGGTCCCTATAATTGACCAATTGGAAACTTCCCTGCAGCCCAGTGCGAACCGCATCGCACCAGCCGTGGTCCTAAAACGGTCCAACAGGTCGGCATATCATCCTGCCATGCAGCGTCGAGACACCTGCCAACACTTCTGTTTCAGTGAAATGATAATGGAGATGAAATGGAGGGACAGAAAATTCGGAGATATAATTAACCTACCCAGCATTCACCTAGCGACCCGGGAAACCCCCCGGAAAAAACCCATGGGTCAGATAGGTCGGCCACGGGAATCGAACCCAGGTCTCCCGCTTGAGCCATCCCACTCCACTTAGGAACTATCCACTGGAGGAACTATTGAGCGAAATAAGAAGAATAAAAAATTATGGTAGCCGAATTAATGAACGGGAAATCTGCGGCTCAGAACCTTGCAGGACCCACCAGTTTGACCAACTTGTTTCAGCCTTTCTTTAGTCTTAACTGGCAAGTGCCGCGAATGCGCTCCAGCACTGCCATTTGTAATATCTCAGAGCTGTCGTTAAACATCAATAAACCATCTATGTTGTACTGCTATGAGTTTCTCTGCTCATGTACAAACTTTTCTTATGAACCTTATTCCTCTATCTACTTCATGTTATTGGGGATTGTGGGACTAGGCGACGTCGTTTGGTATGTTGTGACGGGACGGTGATGTGTGTGAGACTCCCATAAATAATCAGACAAAGCAGAGTATTAAGTTTTGAAAGTGAAAATCAACATTTGATGTGCTATTTTATTGAAATTAATCATAATTGACAGTTACATGGTTCGTTCTTGTAAGAAAATAAGTGTTATTTCGCATAAAATTATATAATGCATACATTTTTAGGAATAAAAAGAAATATTGCCTTTTTGGCCCTCAAAAGTAATCGGACATAACTTGAGTGTGATACAAAATATGTCTTAGTACTTTGTGACTCTCCCTCTGTTCACTACTAACAATCTATTTGGCATGCTGTGAACCAGGGTTTTCAGGTAGGCTGTAGAAAGTTTGCTGCATTCCTCTTGCAACCTCTCCTTCAAGTGCTGCTTGGAGTTGATGGGGTCTTCCGCACGGCCTTCTCCAGTTTATCGCATACTACTTCTATGGGATTAAGATCCGGGGACTGAGTGGGTGGATAAGTACATGAGGACAGTTGCAAAGTAACCATAGCTGCACAATGTGGGACGTATGCTTCGGATCATTATCCTGATAAAATGAGGAGCTGTCCAAAATACTCATCATTTTTGCACTTTGTTTTAAATTTTACTGTAATAGTCTAGGATAGACTTCTTTGTTCATGATTGTGTCTATGAACACCAGCTTTCCCACTCCCATAGAGGAAATACAGCCCCATACCATGACACTCCCCTTGTAAACTGCGCTCTTCCAGCTCTGTGTTTGCTTTTCTCCACACAACCACCCCGCTAATCGGAACCGGCAAGGTTGTATTTGCTTTCGTCACAAAAATAACTTGGCCCCTTCAATCGGTTGTCTTGTTAACAAAGTCTGTGGCAAATTGTAATCGCTACCGTTTATTCTTTCTGGAAATGTATGACTTTCTTCTGGCTACGCGACCATTAAAATCTTTTTTTCGCATGGTCCTTCTGACCATCTCAGGGCTAACTGTCAGTCCCAGTTGTTCCTGAATCTCAGCAAAATCACCGGAGCACTTATACGCGGATTCCGTTTTACCTACTGCTGCCTATCAGTAAGAAGTTTTGGTCACCCTGCCTTTGCTCGAGATTCAATTCTGTCTTCATACTTATACCGGTGAATTATGTCACTAACTGTAATTTTGCTAAGATTCACAATCTGTGACATACATACCAATTTCTTGGTATGTTTTGTTCTTTTCGTAGTGAGAGATCACTAACAGTCTCTGCTCAAAGATACTCTGCTTATCTCTGGGCCACATATACTATGTTCTTGCCTTCTTCTTGGTGCACAGTTGACGTACTTCTTCTACGATGCTGTTTTGTCTACTGACAGACTTCACCTACTCGTTTGTAGTATATTTCATTTGTTCTGTCCGTAAACTCATTATGTAAACAAGGTTGAATAGGGAAGCTCTTAGTTTAGCCACATTGTCAATCTCTAAGATGCATAGCAAATGATCTCTGCTTAACACAAGGACTACCTAGAGATTGAAATACTTATTCTATCCTGCTTTATAGAGCACTTCATAGCGAAATGCAAAGTATGTCCGATTATTTATGTGAGTCAGTGTATGTGCTCATCCTTCAGCTTTACCTCGGGGGTCATATCGAGCCTCTGTGCAGTGCTTAGGGCTGTTATCTAGGAGACTCCTCTTTCTGGAGTCAAGCTGGTATGCAATGCTCAAAAATACCATTGACTGGAGAAACCAATTTTCTTCTAGCTTCCTTGCCTAGTCCTAGTACGTTGCAGCTTAAGCTCTCGCCGCGGAGTGTACCACGGACCCATCTCATCTTCGGGGGCGGTGTGGGGCATTTACGCTCAGGTATTCTTCCAGTATACTGTCTACCCACCACAAGAAGGCAAGAGAGCAATGAAAGAGAGAGGGGCTTGAACTGTTTTTCTGCTCTGTTAGTGGATCTGTTTACTACGAAATGAGTGTATGAGAGTACATATGCGTCAACCATACTGTCAGATCTAATGCTCGTTTCAGTAACTGCAATGATAGGTATTATGTATGGGCGAGTTATGTGGCAACACGTGTGTATTTTAAACGAACCTAGCATCCTTGTCATACAGGGAAGGCGAGCATAAACACCGTGTGGACAGCAAAAGTGATTACGTTACACTATCCCCTAGCTTGCCTTCTTGTGTTGGGCAGACAGTACAGTTCAACTGATTCCAAGAAATGTTTAGGTCGAGGCGAGCAGATCATTGAACATCTCTCCACTCACCATCAGTCTCCACGAGGTAATACGCTTTCAATGAGACTAGTTAAAGGATTTTGAAATGATATTTTAAATGTTCCATGTATAAGCCGCTTTTGGCGTCTCAGATCATATATTTGGAACAATTACTCAAACAACAAGAATGTTTACTAGCTAATATTTAGTTTTGTGTTACATTTGCTACATACTTTCTGGCACTACATAGAATGGAGAACAATCCCACCCTCCAGAGGGAACTGATCCCGCGACGTAGGAATTTGAAAGTTAGCACGCTAACCGCTAGACTACAGAGACAATCTTTAACTTCCGATGGAGTATTGTCAAGCCGTAAAACAATGAAACAGAACACCTTTACAAGTCAAACATTAACATTACTGAAGAGTAAAAGTAGATTTTATCTCGTCTCTCTCTCTCCCTCCCTCTCTCTCTCTCTCTCTCTCTCTCTCTCTCTCTCTCTCTCTCTCTCTCTCTCTCTCTCTCTCTCTCTCTCTCTCTCTCTCTCTCTCTCTCTCTCTCTCTCTCTCTCTCTCTCTCTGCCTCATACGTAATTTTATCCGTTACCTAAGAAAAATAGATTTGAATTATTAACTATAAAATTATTAAAAATTGTTTTACAAAAGATATAGAATCGATGTTTTGACTTGGTGTAAGATGATATTGGAGGTTTGAATAGTGAAGAGTCGTAACTATAGGGATAAACAGGTAAACTGTATGTGATTCAGGCGACCAAAGTTTTATACCTGAAGAAATTCGAGAAGCTCCAATTGCTAATCTTAGTTTTCTGCTACAAAAGTCATGTGCAATTTATGACAAAGAACATTTATGTTTTAAAAAATGGTGCACTTCAAAAAGTGTTACGAATATTTGCGAGGAAGTGAATTTATCATATTTTTCAGAGAAATCATAATCGATTTAACTCGTCGTTTAGTTCATCTTCAGCTTACGCTACAGGACCTGTATTCAGTTTTCACAATTATACCATTAATATTATGAAAAGAAACCAAATAATAAAATATAATTCTGTACATTGTACATGTCGTATGTTTTTATTTGTTTTTCAGATAACTAAAGAAAAATTGAACATCGGACTAATTGATAGTCTTTGACACTATATTAGAGTAGGCGTTGTGTTTTTGTCTCGTAAATGTTAACTTTATTCTTCTGTATGACCTGCTATATTGACTCTGGTAGAGATAATTCGACTATTTACAGAGATTATTCATGTCTAATAGTAAAATGTCTACTTCTCAGTAACAAAAGTATCACGTAACGATGTGTTTTTGTCTCATATTGACTCTGGTAGAGATAATTCGACTATTTACAGAGATTATTCATATCTAACAGTAAAATGTCTACTTCTCAGTAACAAAAGTATCGCGTAATGATGTGTTTTTGTCTCATATTGACTCTGGTAGAGATAATTCGAATCTTTACAGAGATTATTCATGTCTAACAGTAAAAGGTCTACTTTTCAGTAACAAAAGTATCACGTAACGATGTGTTTTTTTCTTATGGTGGCGGATAAAATCTTTTATTAGCGAATGTTCGTTGGATAAAGCTCTGAAAGGTTTACTTTCAAATGCAGTGCGTTCATTTTCTTTCTTTTTTAAGCCAAGCAAATTCCTCGTTTAAAACAAATGAGTTACAATGCGCAGTTTATAAACCTAATTGAAAAGCGAATGAAAACGAACTCTGTTACCGTTTGCTTAACAATGAAAACACAAAGTTAGCTTTGTTTGTGGCTTTAGCTATTGTGACGCTTGCCTTCGGAACTTGATTACTTTTTATGACAACAAAATTGTTTTGACCTCCACAGTAAAAAGTAAAATCAGATTGCCACACTCACATGACTTTCTCTACTCTTGTAAAAACTATGCATACTAACACATTGCTCTATCTAATCAGGCGGTTTCGTCTTTGGCGCCCATTCGGGAAGTCCAGGTTCGATTTCCGTGGCCAACCTACCTGAGCCATGGCTTTTTTCCTAGGTCGCCAGCTGGATATGTTAATTACATCCCCTGAATTTCCTGCCCCTCCATTTTATCTCCATTATCATTTCATATCATCTCTCATCTGGTGGTCTCTTTCAGGGTAGAAGTGTCGACGGGAGTCTTGAGGTTGCATGGAGGATGAAAATACTTCCTCCTCCAGTAGCACGGTTTCCGGTCTGCTAGCCGACCTGTTGGGTCGTTTGTGGATGGACCCCGGCGGTTCTGATGCCTGTTGTGTTGGCCTCCTGGGGAATTTCCAACTGGTAAATAGCGAGACCTGCTCTCTACACTGTCCTGGCTCCTTGGGATGGCCTCCCTCTGTGTTCTCTCGCCTCATTCTTCCTCCCAGAGGTGCCTCCAGTAGGGGGTATGAGTACAATAGACCTCATTTGTTTCTCGGAGCCGAATCCTCTCCGTAAAATAGTCCAGTCCGGTCCAGATATCTCTTACAGTTGATCAGTTATACAATAGTCATGTAGCATAAAGGGTACTTCTGAGGATGTTACCAGAAAATTCTTGAGTATTTGTGATAAAATAAACAAAATATCGAAAAATGTTGCATCTGAAAGGCAATTAAGTTTGGGGAGATTGAAAACCTTCCTGTCGCATCTCTGGAATTTGCCGAACTTAAATTAATGTGTTCTCCTGCATTGTCGTATCGTCTTTGAATTAAGCTACACACACAACGTTGAAATACAATTCTTCCCCTACCTATTATATGTAGTGTATAAAGTAATAAATAGATAGTCTTCTCAGTACTACTGCTTACCCAACGGGAGACTTGTTAGATCTCTCGGCAGAGAATTGAGGAGACCATGCTCCACACTGCAGACTACAACAGACTCGTGGACGGAGGTGCAGGATTCAGCGGTCGGGCAGTAGAAATGGCACCACAGTCTTAGCTTATGTAGTTTATGGATAATGTGTACAGACTGGACTGGAGCGCACTAATGGAGGTCCAAACATGGTCTGTTGTACCTATGCCCCCAAGTGGACCACCGCCGAGAGGAAGCTCGAGCCTAGAGGAGACAGAGAGTGGGAGCTCCAAGGAGTGACGACAGCCCCTACATTTTATCAGTTAAGAACTCTCCGCCAGGCCAGAACAACTGCATCTCACCCTACTCTGGTTCAGAAACGACCCCTCCAGATCGAACCGGAGGCCTGAGACTGTCCTACCGGAGGGGGAAGTATTTACCAGGAGCACATCATCGTGCCATGCAGCGCCGAGACGGCACTGACACTTCTACCCTGAAAGAGACTACCAGATGAGAGATGATGTGATATGGAGGGACAGGAAATTCGGGGGATGTAATTAACTACCCAGCATTCACCTGATGCCCGGGAAACCCCCCGAAAAAACCCATGGGTCAGGTAGGTCAGCCACGTTCCCGGACCTCCCGAATACGGACCACAGAGGAAACCGCCTGAATCACCCCGCACAGTAGTTGCAACCCTGTCAGAAGGAGCTCCAACAAAACAGGGGACGACCGCAGAGGGCAGGTTCTCTATTAATGAATTTCTAACGACTAGCATTGCAGTTACAAAAGATGACAAACATAGCTGAGGTACTCCTTCAAATAAATTCTAACTCATCTCTTAAGGGCTGGGGAGGATCCCTACAAATGTGTAACCGTAATTTTTTTTAGTATCATTTTCCAGACATATGAACAATTTGAAGCAAGTTGTCCAACTTTGTATAACCCATGCCAATTTGTTGTACTCGCAATACTTTCCTAACTTTATCTGCTACATTCCAATTTTTTATAATATTCTCATAACTTTATCCGCTACATTCCAATTTTTTATAAAATTCTCATAACAATATCTACAACATTCAAATTTTTATAAAATTTTCCTATCTGCTACATTCCAATTGTTTATAAAACTCTCCTAACTTTAATTGCTACATTCCATTTTTTTATAAAGCCCTCCCAAATTTTTGTGGTCCATACCAATTTTTATAAAGCTCTAACCTTTTGTGGTCCATACCAATTTTTATAAAACTCTTCTGGCGTTTTCTAGTACATACCAATTTTTATACAACTCTCCTGACGTTTTCTGGTACATACCAATTTTTATAAAACTCTTCTGACCTTTTCTCGTACATACCAATTTTTATAAAACTCTCCTGACCTTTTCTGGTACATACCAATTTTTATACAACTCTCCTGACGTTTTATGGTACATACAAATTTTTATAAAACTCTCCTGACCTTTTCTCGTACATACCAATTTTTATACAACTCTCCTGACGTTTTCTGGTACATACCAATTTTTATAAGCTCTCCTAACCTTTTGTGGTCCATACCAATTTTTATAAAATTCTCCTGACTTTCTCTGGTACATACCAATTTTTATAAAGCCCTCCCAACTTTTTCTGGGATATTGCAATTCTTTATAAAGCTCTCCTGACTTTTTCTGGTACATACCAATTTTTATAAAACACTCCTGACCTTTTCTCGTACATACCAATTTTTATACAACTCTCCTGACGTTTTCTGGTACATACCAATTTTTATAAGCTCTCCTAACATTTTGTGGTCCATACCGATTTTTATAAAATTCTCCTGACTTTCTCTGGTACATACCAATTTTTATAAAACCCTCCCAACTTTTTCTGGGACATTGCAATTCTTTATAAAGCTCTTCTGACTTTTTCTGGTACATACCAATTTTTATAAAACTCCCCTAACTTTATCTGGTACATTCCCAATTTTGATAAAACTCTTCTAAGTTGATCCGATACATTCCAATTTTTTGTAATACTTCCCTAACTTTATGTGACAACGCAACTGCAACATTTGCAATTCTTTGATGGTACTCCTATTGATGGCCACATGTCCAACATGACAAGGCAGTGGAATGAGATTTAAATGTTAACTTTGGGTCTAGTAGCAAGTGTTAGTTGGAACTAAGGTACAGGAGCTAAGTACACACTCCAAGTCAGAAAGGAGGACGCGTAGACGAATTGTGTACGACAGAAGAGGGTTGGAATCGACTCTTTTTTTTGTGTAAACGCCAAGATTGCCAGCTGCTTTGTCCTGACCTAAGGCAATGCGTAATAGTTTGAGGAACGCCGGGTAACCGACGGGGTGAACGTACTCTAGCGGGTATTTACCACGTGGTCGTCTGTCTGGAGCACCAACAGCATTGATCGAACCGAGGCCGGGTTACATCATCTGGCCCACCCGCCAAATTCTTGTAATGTGCCTTACCCTCTTACACATATGACCGCCAATTGCTTGCTTAATTATTCTAATATTTCTTACGTTAAACAAATTAACATTCCTCTAATATAGATATATATTTTGACTCTTAACAACTTTTTAAGAATAATGCTTGAAACATTTTTATTGTTTTAGTTTTTGAGAAACAAACTATAAACTCAAGAAAGCTTTTTCACTAATTTAGTGCATTAATTATATTATAGGTCGGTGGCTGTGTTCCAAGAGTATCGGGAAGTGCACGCCGGACTATCAGAACTGCACAATAGCCAGCATAATCGTTTGAAAACCAGAACTTTCTTGAAGATTCGCCTTCACGAACGTTATGGAAAGTTAAAGGCTATTTTAGTTCTCTCAGGAGAGCGGAGGAGTCTCGCGAATTGAAATCACTGTACGACTCAACAGGTTGTAAACTATTCGAAAGAAGAGGCTGCGTCGTGTACGCACTGACAGTTTTACAAACTGGAAAACTATTTCCGCAATGATAAGCGATAAGGAAGAGTCACTGCAAAAATATTATATATCTAGCCTTAAGTATTTTTCTAAAACATCTGAAGGAAATTGAACAAAACTTTTATCTTGTGGTTCATTTTAAGCTGATAAAAATGCAGGGAAAAAAAAGAACCTTACCCCCTCCAGAAAAAAGAGTTTAAATGTTTACAGAAAGATGTCATTTCGCACCAAGACGCGTTTATAAAGTGTTGTGAAATTATTTCTAATCTGCAATAGTTTATGGAACCAGATCAGTCATTCCAATAAAAGGTATGAATAAAAACATGGAATTTTAAGAGATTTTGCCAAATTTTCAGCAATGTGTATCCTTAAGCAAGTGTTAGATACGTATTGAAGGTAAAATTAAATAAAAACGAATCACTTAATTTTAAATGGGAATATCAATTCTTTTGTTTATACTTTATTAAGTAGTGAAATTTCTGTTAAATCATGAAAATCAAGTTATTTCCTTCAACTTTACGGAATATATGGATATATATGGTTGGCCTTTGAATGTTTCGGGCGCCCAAACGAAATTAAATTATTAGTTTGTATAAGGTTTCAATGTATAAAAAATCTGTATACCCAAAATATGTGTATTGGTTGAATGAATTATTTTTATAAAAATATTGGAATGAACTTTGTTCACCATAATTCAAAGATTTAATTAATATAATATAAAATATTGTTTCAAACTCTTATACCTGTGAAATAGTTTTATGTGCAGTTAGGCACCATAAAAATATTGTAGTTGATAAACTTAGAGACATTTTGAAATGAAATTTGATATATACTCACTGATATACTAGTAACGTATGGTTACAAAAAGAAAAGAAGTGTGGAAGTTTGAGAATTCCCCGCCAATGTTCTGTAAGATGTTTCTATTAACCTAATTACTAAACAATGGAGTACTTCCTCACGGAAACATATAATATAGGGCTCTGATAACCATTAGATGAGGTTTTCTAAGATCTTCACTATCACATTATTTAGTAAACCCTTATTGGGAGTAGCTACTTACCTGCACAACATTATATATGTACATTCGTCTACTAAAGAAGTGATTGACGTTGTGTAGGAGAAACGTGTCAAGATAGAAGCAGTAAAAGACCCTAAAGATCTGCAAAATAAACTCTAAGGTAAGATATACCAAGATATAACAAAATAAAGTTCAGTACTTCTTAAAATTCAAATGTTAAATATTAACCAATAAACTACAAGGAAAAGAAATCCAAAATGTAAATATTATCAGACATTACGTAGAAAATGCAGCTAGCTACAGTGAAGCAATGAATATTACACAAATATAAATATTTGTAACAAAACACTTCACTTATCTTAAGAAAATGGTGTTAATTCCTCTTGCTAATGGAGATGGATTTCAAAAACCGATTGTTTTCATCGTCAGTCAACTCCATAGTCAAGAATTCCATTACCATATTCTTATGTTTTATTATTTAGTATTACCAAAATCTGAAAACGAAAGAAACCTAAAAACAGAATCAAATGCTCGTATTTCAAAATTCATTAGGCGATGTTTGTTTTTTATTTTTTAAAATAAATGTATTTTCCCAAACATCGCGTAATAAATCTTGAAATGCCAGCATTTGATTCTGTTTTTAGGTTTGTTTCGTTTTCAGATTTTGGAAATACTAAAAAATAAATCAAAAGAATATAGTAACGGAATTCTTGACTACAAATTTGACTGATGATGAAAACAATCTGGTTTTGAAATCTATCTATATTAGAAAGAAGAATTAACACCAATTTCTTAAGATAAGTGAAGTGTTTTGTTACATATATTTATGTTTATGTAATTATCAGACATGTTATTTACTATTGTTAATTAATTAATCTAGCTTTGATATGAGTTATGTCCAGCTTAATTAACCACGAAATTGGCTACATTTGTTTACACAGAGACAAACCAAGCAAGCCTTTTTATAAAGTATCGAGAAATAGCAAGGTATCGACCTCTCGCTAGGAAAACGATTGTCTTTTGTTAGCTAGCCACCTATCATGGAATAGTTATTGACAGTTTACAAAACAGATTGTATGTGTCGTGATACGTTTGGAACGTAAGTCAAGGCAAATGTAGCGTTATTGTAAAGTAAAATTATTATGAAAGTTTAAATAAAGCTATTAATTAAATTATGAAACAAATTTATTCTGTACCACACCAAAGAAATAATTAAGGGAACGTGCCACTGAAAATGTTCAGTCAATTCATTTATTATGTATGGTTTGTGTATTTAAAACATTATTTTCGAGTTATTAAACTTTAAATCTTGATTTTAATATCCTATGAAAAATTTTCTAATAAAGCCATTTTAAGTATAATAGTTATTTCAAATTCTATGTCATTTATCTGATTAGCACGTGTAATTTTGTTTTGCTAAACTTGGTTCAAAAGGAAACCTCTCATTTGAAATGTTTATTTTATTAGTTTATACAACTTTAACAACGAAGAACTCAAAAACTGTTTGAAAACAATAGTAATTAATTAAATTTAAATTTAATTTAATGACAGGTAAAATACCCAATGGGAAAAACAACAATTATATAACAGATTTCATTTCTAGACAACTTGGATAGAAGCTGTATCGCATGGAATACTTTCTAAAGCTAAAAGTGATGAATTTTTTTTTTCAAAAATCTTAAATTTGGAGCAAAAGCACTTGTTTTCTGGATTATTATTCTGGACTGCGTGATATAGACATTTATAACATTAGCACTGAAGTTTTTAAGTTATCTGAATTTTTGCTAGATGTGTCCTGAATTTTAATGGTACAGTTCAAATATTATAATAAAATGTAAACCAAGTTTAAAGTAAGGATGATCCGACGCGACTATCATAGAAAGACCGCTGTGTTTTGAGCAGGATTCGCCAAGCCATAATCTATGAATTCCTGCAGAGTGAAGCAGTTTACAAGCGAAGACCAGTATATACAGTTTTCTTCGCCTGTAACCCAAAAACAAGCAGTCTATATAGTTCATTTGGCTGAAACCTAGCAACAACTTTTTTCAGCTTAAGAATTTGCAGTTACTCCTTTCTCTTATAAACGAATCTTCTAAGTAATTAATAAGCTTATTTCACAAGGTTATGTCTCAAAAAATTTTACAGATACATTTTCCAGCATTAACGTAAAGAAATAATTCAAAGAATGACCCAGTAATATTAAAAAATTTAATTAAATGGTTTTCAAACATCATAGTCAAAAACAATATGACACGTTTTCTATTAAGTCGTTCCAAAGGATGAACATTTCGGTATAAGAGAATTAATTGTTGTATCGTTTATTGTAAACAAGTTTTGTTACCATGGTCATTTACGTGATATTTGACAATAATGTTCACATTGTGTAGATGTTTTAGCATTTTCATAATTACTATTTTCCTTTAGACCAATAGAATTATTCCAATTATTACTATTTTCCTTTAGACCAATAGAATTATTCCAATTAGTTTATATAATGTTTAATATACTACTAAAGAATTTAATTATAAAATACAAATTGTTTCCTAAAATAATTAAGAAAGAGTTAAAACTAATAAGAATTAAAGCTTAATACATTAAGTAGTAGGTGTGTAGGTTTGTGAAATGTGCTACAGAGTCTTGAGTCTTGACGTGAACTAATTGTTATATACTTGAGCTCACCTGTTGAATCAACATCTCCAGGGCAGCAGGATTCCCGTCTCATTTCTTCACACTTTCATAACATCTCTATAAAGAAATGAAAATCAAATTAAACTCATGTTTCTCTTCTCTTTCTACAACACATCAATTTAAATCGCAAATTCAAACCTTGTTTTCTCGTTAACTTCTTTACATCATTTTTACTTTATCCATAGTGAATTTTCCTTGGGAAAATAGACAAAAGAAATTAAAGTGTATTATAATAGCAACAAAGATCTACATTTGCTATATCAAGTAGAATGTGTTACAAGGAAAGCAAGTAATATGTTGAAAATGTTAAAAAAAAAAAAAAAAAAAAAAAAAAAAACTAGGAGGAACTAAATGGGAAAATTCTAGAAAAACTCTGAATCTGACACACAACATATATATATTAAACCAATATTGGAATAATGTGGTGAAGAAATAACACCATCTAATTCTTGTAAAAAGAATTAGAAGAAGCACAAAACCAAGCACTAACCTTAATAACAGGTGCAATTGAAACCACCCCAATAGAAACACTTCTCTTTGCCTAGAAGTTGAAGAACAAGCTGTAATAACTTACGAAAAACTCATAAGAATTCCAAATTTTATTAGAATAGACAAATAAAACACACTAAAAAATCAATACCTATTGCAAAAGACAATCTATTACATCCCAATAAAGCAATAGAAAGCTTACTTTTAAAATTTCAAAGGAAAGAAATTCTTATCATTAATTTCCAAAACTAATATTTTATATTAAACTATCCTTTGATATAATTTATATCTCTGCGAGATCTTCAAGAAACAAACAGATATTACAAAACTGACGGGATTAGAAACGTTACAAACGAAATACGCTGAACAAGAAGGGACAGGTATATACACATACTCATTTGTAACAGATGGCACATGTCAGTTTTTCTCCTTTAACAAAAATGTGGAGAAGAAACATTACAAATTTTGAAGGAGAAATTAATGCAATCTAAATTTTGTTTGGCCTTAAAAATGTAAAAACATTGTCAGTTTACCAGATTCTGGAGCGGAAATCCAAGCTATAGCTTTAACTCAGAATTCGAAAACAGAAAAAAAAAATAGGAGAAATTCAAATTTAAGTAAGAATACAGTCTTGCAGTGAATTCCTACACGCTGTGGTTTGAGTAACAGACATCCTAGCAATAAAGGGAACTAAAATTCAAAATAAGGTACAACCAGAAGTACCAGTGGAATCAGTTAAACTGTCACCAAGAAGCAAATGAATGGTTATAAAACTAAATTAACCACATATATATCAAATACCAAAGGAGAAATATTCTTTAAAGAGCTTAAAACCAATTGCTGAACTATCTCGAGAAACAGCCGTCACCACTAGATATGACTGTCTCAGCAAACACCTACATATCATCTCTAAATTGTCTGTTATGTAACAAGGAAGAGGAACTGTATGTCTCTCTATCTTTGAATAACTTAAAAACTATCGAGACTTGACCTCAAAATATTGGGAGACAAGAAGGAGAATGACTTTGTTGCCATGAGTGTTACCTGAGTATTACCTACATACGTTAAAATATTACATGTTTAAGTTGTTTTCATGACAAATGAAATGTGCCTACATCTTGAATTTCCTGATAATATTTCCAAAAGCTTTCTTCATTCTGAATGACTTTTGTATGACTGGTAAACCCTAAGAGGTAGACAAAATGTTACTATAAAAATTTAAAATGTATTGGGTTTACTTAATGAAATAAACATAATAAATAAGTATATTTACTTACTGACAGTGAAATTGTATTTCTTCAGTCAATGCTGGGATCCTTTGACACCAAATCCTCGAGTATTAACCCTGAAATAAAAAGCATAACGACTTCAGAACAAGTTAATATTAACATCACACCTGTAAAAAGCATTTGTAAGTGTATTAAAACATATTTTGACCACTCTTTGTACAGTTAATAAACTTATTATTTGGGTGTGAGTACTATATATAAAAGCCGCTAGATGGAACCATGAGCGTATTTCAAAACATCACATCTTACGAAATCTTCAGTTCCTATTTAGTATCCAGTTTTCACTCACATGTTAGTATACACATTTTGAAAAAAAAATCAATCAAAAAAACAAATCAATCGCTATGGGACCATATGAGGTTCCATTCTGACAGAAAATGGACTAAACTCAATGCATGATAAACTTCTGAAACAGATATCATATCGTGACCATCACTAATTTTATTCATTCACATATAAACATTGCTTCATTACGAAGGGCACATAGTGTCGCTATATACTTGCCTGGACTTCGCGAGGAGCACATTTTAAAGAAGTGATCATTCATAAATTCAAATCAAACTCAATCAAATAAACTTAACCTTTTAACGAATTTTGGTTTCATAAATAACTCTTACTACCTACAACCATTTACTTTTATAAAATTCTTCGAACTATTTTTACAAAAAAAAGTATTACACTTCCTGATAATAGAAAGATTGACAAAATTTTGCCTTAAATTGGTAAATTAAGCAGAATTTTAAAAAATGTTGCTTTGAAAATTGCAGCATATGAAACAATAGTCATAGAGTAATAAGATGTAGCTATAAAATGTAATAACTCCGAAACTAGAACAGATATCAAACTCAAATTAAAAAGCATATAATGCTAATAGAAGACTACAATTAAAATAAACTTTGAGCTATATTACCTGAAAACTTGAAATAATAAAATGTTCCATACTATATCCCTTTAAACGTATATTTTAGTCAAAAGTTACAGCCATAATTAAAAATAATATATTTTGAAAAGATTTTCATAAATTTTGAATGGTACTTACATGTGGAAGGAATGCCTTCTCCCAGCAAGCAGACCTCTGGTAGTGAAGACTGCACGCGCCGTCAGTAGGAATTATGACGTCAAAGGTCTCGCCATGCCCTACACAAATTACAGGCATTAAAAGTATAAAACGTCAACCTGCCTCGTGCAAATCAACAATCGAAATACTTCAGCAATCCTGTCTCTTTGTCAGGGCATCAAAACAAAGATTTCTATGGATTACCGTGGCAAGATTATAGTATATTTTACAAGAATCTACAAAATGTGACCTCTTCTGTTACACCTATATGACTTTTTCTACTCTTGTACAAACACTTATTGCTCTATCTACTTCAAGATAAACATTATCTTATTGTAGTTACAAGGGAATACAGTAGACTTTAAGTGATAGTCAAATGTTTTGCTCGTTATGTGATGTATACATGACTTTCTCTACTCTTGTACCAAAACTTATTGCACTATCTACTTCAAGATAAACATTATCTTATTGTAGTTACAAGGGAATACAGTAGACTTTAAGTGATAGTTAAATGTTTTGGTCGTTATGTGATGTATACATGACTTTCTCTACTCTTGTATAAACACTTATTGCTCTATCTACTTCAAGATGAACGTTAGCTTATTGTACTTACAAGGGAATACAGTAGACTAAGTGATAGTCAAATGTTTTAAACTCTGCTATTCTGTGGTTGCTTTGAAATTAAATTTTCTTTGTATTGCTATGAGGTAAAAAAGTAATAAGAGAGTGTTGTTTAAAAAAAAAGCTTAAGTATTGGAGAATTCAAACAAATAGCAATATCAAAAATGGTTCACTCCATAAAAAAATATGATATTTATCTGTTTTATCAGGAAGTACAATTGATCTGTAGTAAAATTTTCTCTGTTTCGAGCACTTCTTAGGACATTTGCAGAAATTTCTAGGTATACATTTCATTTGCCATGAACATATCTTAAACATATGGTAGTTTAATGTGATTCTTTAGAGGCACTTTTGAAAAAATCAAAATTTTCGTAAAACCTTTCATTTGAAGGATAGTTTTGGGTGGTAGAATTTTCAAGAAAATCTTTTACGTTGCGTTCTTGGAGTTGCTGAACTTAAATACAAACTTGACATTATCCAAAACACCGGTTGTTTTTCTAAAAGTTGTAGTTTTAGTTAAATGAGACATATATTTCTGGGGAAATTATCGATTTGGGGGGGGGGTGGAATGAAATTTCTGAAAGTTCAGATATAAGTGTTTCGCCTTTACGAGTGTTAAGTTGCGCCTAAGGCCCTTTTTACTTTCTGATGCTTACGTATTTTTGGTAAGTCAAGGAGGTATGAGTTCTAGTCAAGAATTTATAGCCTGAATCCCTTCCAAAGGTCATTTTTAGAAGACACTCTCTGCATGCATTCATGTTTTATATCTTGAATTTTCTGTGAGTCCTCTTCATTCTGAGTGAGTTTTGTAAAAGTGGTAAACTGTAAGATATAGACAGTATCTTACTGCACAAAAAATGTAGGTGTTGTTAAAATGCGGAATTTATCTGCAGTGAGCTCTTTATTTGGCTAATATTTTTGACATATTCCTTATAAAATCGAATTATTAGTTTAGTGTACAACGAAATGTGCAATGTCCCGGATCCATGGAGATTAGAGTTGTCTGATATTCATCTTTCAGGACAAGAGTGAATGTCAGGAAAATGTTACGCAGATAAGCAACCCTCGTCGAGATTCAAACTTTGAATGTGAGACAGACACGCCACAGAGGTGGGGTACAATTAAAAAGTAATTTCTAAGAAGAGAAAGTCAGGTAAATTAAATAAATCAATGTTTTAGTTTCCCCCGTTGGATTCAATACCCCCACTCTCCCTACAAGACAAAGAAATTAGACATTTCATGTTCGATGATGCCCTTGAATCTGATGGCTGTAAATTGGAGTCCATCAGTTTATAAGTATTCAAATAAAGGGAATTGGCTGACATTATGTCCGAAGGTCAGAAAGCAAAGTGTATAAGCAACTTCTGGCTGTTAGCTTTCGGGTACTGTCGCCATGTGTTGTACACGATGCATTCCTTAGGCCAGATTATACTAACAGTCATCTTTGGTTTTTGGTTTTGTCTCCGCGAACGGAATGTTGGTATAGCCGAAGGTTTGGTAAATATTAATTACTGCTTCGATTTAATTGTGAAATATTGGTGACAAGTAGGGGATAATTATGGTGTAATGAGCGAATTAAAAGAAAATAAACGGCGGGAGTGTGTTTTCGTGTAGTGTAAACCGGCCGAATAGTGCATCTCCGAGGGGTAAAGAGGGATGCCGCGCATGAGCAGTTGACAGACGAACGCAGCGCAAAGTGCATCACGGCGGAGAGCCCAAAGCCGACCGTGTTGAGACAGGTCAGGGAACACCGAACAAGTTCAGCGCGTCCACCACTGCACTTCACTCCGCGCGTTCGAAGGCTCAAGTGAATTTTCGTAAACTATTGCTGCCAGTGGTCTTTGTCCAACAAATCACCTCCAGAAAACGCCAAGTCTCTCTTGCTTCACATTTAATAATTTTTCGGGAGCATCCAAGGCAACTTTTCAACTTTTAGCACCCTCAGGTGCAATCCCAAAACAGGTGAGATTTGTGTTATGTCATGGGTATCCCTTTGTTCGTCCTTGTAAATGTCTCTTTAGCTTGGTCCAGCTCGCTGCGTTTGTAACGCTTTTCCCTCCATTCTTTTGTTACCGCCGCGTCACGTGAGATCAGAACGCGCCGTACATTTAAAACACAAACTGATGCTCGGATATACTTAACGCTTCTCTATGCAAACCGAATACGAATTTGCTGTAAAATTGCATCCTTCATTATATCTGCCACTCTAAAATACGCCTAAACCCAATAACTATTTAAAATTATTTATTCTAGGTAGTCACTTTCTGAATCGGATTCTTTTTTTATATAAAATGGTTTTCTTAATTTGAAATTATTTTAGACAATCCTGAGTAAAACATAAGCATTATTTGGCAGTAATGTTTTATAGAGTGTGAAAAATAAATCCAAACATTTCAAAATTATATCATAAATAATTTTTGGCTCCTTAAAAATACAAGTTTTATAGTAATGTCAAAAAATGGAAATTTTTATTTCCTAATTGTTGTTTTCTTTATTGCAAGTACTTGCATGATATTCCTGAGAAATCTAAGAACTTTTCTGTCATGCAACACACGTGGAGCAAAATTCATTAACATTGTTGAAGAAAACCTGCTCTAACACTGAAAATAATAATTGTAAACTGAGATGTTACTTACTGCGAAAACATGCAATTGGAGTCTTTTAGAGCTGGCATCTTGATATTTGTAGCTTTTTAGAGCTGACATCTCGTTGTTTGTGTTTTTGTGAAGCTGGCATCTTGAGGTTAATATAACAAAAAGCACAAATGTTTGTTGATGTTGGTGCACAGAAGTACTTGAAAGCATGTTTACAGCTTTTTGCCACCACGTTACTGCTGCATATCGGTGGATACCAAAATGTAATGGTAAAGATATACACAAAGTGAATGTTTATGAGAGTGTCAATGGCTATAAACGTACACATATGCTATGTTTTGGCCATAAATCAATGGAAAGCATGTGTAAGGTGAGTCAAGTGCTTGTAATGTGTACATATTGTCACTCCTCCAAGGAACGTTCCTCATCCTCGAGCATAAATTACTTTTATGAGCCAGAATTTCGGGAAACAGCCTGACTGCGCGTTCTGCCCTTGATTTCGTTTCGTAACAGTTATTGATCGAGTACCTTGTGCATTAAAATGGCCATATATAAGATCCGCCATATTTGTTGCTAGTTTTCCTCAACTGCTAGTAAATTTTCTATGTACACATTTATTCTGAGGCATTGAAATTTATCAGAAAAAATAAAACAAGATGCAAAAATCTACAGGCAGAGTGGCCCATTTTGGCAAAAGGTAACATTTTTTAAAAACTATTAGTGATACAAATATTTTTGTTGAAAGTTTAGCCTATATATCGTGGTGATTTATTGCTTTAATTAGCGTTACTCTACTGTGCTCTCGTGCAGGACGAAAACTAAGACAATGTTAAATTTTGACCCATATTTTTCATCCCAGTTATTTTCTAGTAAATAGTTGGGAATGTGACTGTACTTAGAAAAGATATAGGTTATAGTACGAACATCGAAAATGGTGTTTACTCGAAATGAAATGTAGGTCAGTAAGTGATTCTCCTGGTACTGACAACTTTGACAATATTTACGGTATGATTTGATTGCGTGTATTTATTATGCTGTAATATATGTAATAATATATGTGCTTTTAAATAATATCAATGTGATTCAGTGTCTGTGTTCATAAAATTGAGGTTATGTCTCAGAATTAGCATTGTTTACCTCAAATTAAGCATCGATTTAATTTAAAACTAATAAGCATCAATATTTATTAAAAATGTGGAATGATATGACATTTGTTTACACTTACCCAATATTTCGTTGTCAGTAAAGTGCTTAAACATTCCCCCAAGCCTGCCAGATTGATTTATTACCCATGTTACATAGCCTAATTGGCATTTATGTTAATTATTGTGTTATTTAGTAATACCTTGAGTGCATTAACACTGGGAACTTCAAAAGAAAGTAGTTTTATGAAATATCACTAGAAAATACTCATTCAGTTACGAATTTTCTTTGAGATACTCCCAGTCAGCTTCCGAAGTATTGAAATGGCTTGGATACTTTTGCTTTTATAGACATTTTTCGAACGCTTATTACCTTTTTGAGTTAGTATACACACAAAGAGTATATTAGAGTGATATTATAACCTTGAGTTAAGGTATGCTTGCATTTTTTGTAAAACTATTACTTACCTTCACCATATTTCTCATGTTTTGAACACTGGTGTTATCTCTAGAAGCATTTTAAACGAAAGTTGACAAACGATTTTTCTTTCTAAAATTTCCTAAGTGCAAAATTAGACTTTGAGCTTGAAATTCAATAGTAAAGTCTGTTTTATAAATACAATGCATATTTAGGTTAGCTTTTTATAAATAGAACTAATGGAGAACCTTTATACTTACGTCATATTAAATTAAGAGAATGACTCTTTAAAAACAATTGCCATACGAGGAAAATTAAATTACAAAGACATCACATTTATATACTTTATGCTCCGCTACATGTGTAAGCGTTTCTTATTCCCATTCCTTTGTTTCAGTTTCTAATCCATATTTTTATATTTCCGAGCAGTTATTTACCACAAGATTGTTATGAATAGAAACTGTTATACCTAAGGCATAGTATTTTGCAAAAGACTGTACTTCTGTTACTTTTCAGAGTTAACTGTTCTGAATAAACTGTTAGTTGGCAATGCTCATAGCTCTAGAATTAGAATGATAAACATTTGCATAGCTAGAAATCCTTCAAAGATTCATTGCTGTCAGAAAATGTGCAGCTCGACGTTTTGTATACAGATTTTGTTCGTAGTTAATTACCCTAGAACATTTAAAGAATTGCAAGAATTGGATTTGGTTTCTATATCGTGCTAACTTTATTATTTTCGGAAATATTCAGAAAACTTATATTAAGAACACGACAACCTTTATTTAAACTTTTCACTACTTTTCAATTTTCCATTCTTATTTTTGTATTTTATTATTTTAACAAAGGAACCAAGAGCTGGGAAAAAGGAGGTACCAACTTTGAGGCTAAACAAAAATAATACACAAACAAATAATTTCCCACCTTGAAAATTAACATAGAAAGAGGAATTTTGTCGACATTTACTAACAAATCGATACTCCTATTTTTAACATTTTCTTATTCAAGTAAAGGGGAATTGTCACCTAGTTTGTGAGTATTGTTGAAATCATCATAAATGTTTCTGAATCTTTACTTCACAATTTTTATTTTAACTACCTACTGGTTTCCTTTTTGCACTTTATTATTCAAATAACTGCATTTTATTTTCTCTACTAGCTGACTAAATCAAGCAGATGAAATATCGCATTCCACCTAATAATTAAATATGCAAATGAAGTGGTAATTAAATCTTAGAAGTGCCCTAGTAATATTGTAGTAAATGTTCACTTTACATGCACTTTTCTTTATTTATCGAAACTACTTCTAATGATTTTGTTTAAAATGTAATATTTTGAAGCTTGAACAAATGAAATGTATAACTTATACTTTCTGGGAATGTCCGCAGAAGTTCTCTTTATTCTGAATGGCTTTTGTACATATAACTGGTAAACTGTAAGAAGAGATAGACAAAATGTAAATCTTGTTAATCACAATATTTATAACTCTTTTTTTTTGGAGTGAACAATTTAGGAGATATTCCTTGTTGTCTGAAATTCCTAATATTTTTCTCAAATGAGATGTTATTTATTTTTCACTTCTTGGCCATACATAGAGAATAGGAAGTTCTGTAAAACTTTTGACTATTACTTGAAGTCTCTTGTATTCCCTTTTACCAACAATGATAGCTTTTCACGATGAACAAGAAATCAGATAAGCCTTTATAATCATAGTTCGTAGTATAATTTTAATTTAATTCCTAAAGTAAAACTTAAGAGCAATTTAAACATTTATTGTAAATAACGTTTATTCAGGATAAGACAAAATGAACATTTTAATGTTATAAATTTCTGTAATAATCACTGTTATTCAGAAAAATTAGGTAAATTAGTAATTCATTCTGCATTTTAAGCATTTATTTTCTCTAGTGTAAGATTTTATCGGACAGAATAAGAAGATTTATGCTTCTTAGTGAAGTTGTGGATCTTCTTGGTTCATATTTGTTTCCCATAATGTAAATCTTTTATTAAATATTTGGAAAATGAAAGGACAATGCTGATGGGCTGTTTTCTTCATTTAAAGAAATTTTCATTCATCTTTTTAACCATTTGGTAACACTTAATAGAGGTCATGTATTACACCTTTAGTCGTTGTATTTCACGTTTGTTATTTTAAAAAATGCTGAGGGGGATAGTTAAGCAAATGGTTTTTGATGTTTGTCTTTCTGACTTGAAAATCCTTCAATTCTCTGATTTCGGCTTGCCTTAAAATATATATTTGTAATTTTCTTTTTGCTCCATTAAATTAACGAATGTAAGACATATGATCCGGTGGCGAGTTTGTATTGGCTGAGAAATGAAAAAATAATGGCAGATTAGCAGTTTGCTAAGGTTCCATTAGACAATTTTCTTCCCAAGATATGGACATTTCTTGAGAATATTAATCGCGAAAACTACTTTTTCTTCCATTTTGACTTTATTTTTAATTATTGTATTCTACAAAATAATAATAATAATAATAATAATAATAATAATAATGATGATGATGATGATGATGATGATGATGATGATGATGATGATGATGATGATGATGATGATGATGATGATGATGATGATGATGATGATGATGATGATGATGATGATGATGATGATGATGATGATGATGATGATGATGATGATGATGGAGTATTACTAAAAAGGGATGTATATTTGTGTAAATAATGAATCCCTTAGGGTATAAATTTCCTTTAGAAATAAAATAAACAGTATAATTATAAAACGAAATCTCCCATAAGTATCAAACTTGTATATTTTCCTCAGGCTTTCACATAAAAATATACGATTCTGGATATATCTCTGGATTTTGATTAACGTACCCATCATAATATATTTAAGATATATGAGACATGAAACGTACATTTTAGAACCATAAAGTAAATAAATAACAAGTAATAGACAAGAATATGACAAAAACAATTGACTCTTCTTTTATAACCGGCTATTTCAGAAATATCTCCTACTACTACTTTTTAAATGCTTCAAATGTTTGTTGTTTCTAATACTGTCGCTATGGAGTTTTGCTCACGATGTCGTGGAAAGAACATTGAACATGTATCCATTTGGTTTCTGAATTCTTCTTGCATCTACAATGAAATGTGTAATGCACTACTTTGGAAAACGTTTGTATCTCCATTAATATGGGAGTAGACCAAAATTCTTTTGTAAGAATAGTCTGTAGAAGCTACATAGAAGTAGACGAAGGTGGGTAGAAAATCTCATGTGAGTGTAACATATCAGTCTTAGTTTCCTGCTACTTTAATACTTGAAAATACTCGTTTCTTTCAGGAATTCTTAAATAATCTGTTGCTTGAAAGTAGTTCAGTAAATTGTGTGTTTAATCTTTTGTATTTGGAAGTTGTAATTTGTAACTAATAACTTCATATGTCAGTGTAACATAATGCTTAATAACTTTTAGAAGTTAACTGCATTATTAAAATATTTCACTGTTTACCTTGAGGGTAAAGCTACATATTTCTGATAATGTTGCCAATTACTGTTGGCACATTCAATAGTATTACCTTTTACATATTATATTATTATTGAGAAAATATATTTAATGTATCATTATTATATTTATGTCATGATTGTTAGGTAATATATTTTAGAACATATTATAAATCTCATATATGCTTTGGCATTGTTACGTGTTTAATGATGGTTACAATGATGTAAGCTGAAACATAACCTTACTTAGGCTAGTATGCCCATTAAATCCTTGCCTAAAAGTAAATTGTGGCTACATTTGTGTAAATGTAAAGTTAAGCTATAAAAGAAAGCAACATTACTCCATCGCTGTTTTTGAATATTTTTATAAAATGTTAATGTTTACTTTCTATATAATGTTGCAAAACAAATAGACGTCAATTGGCTAACAGCACGTTGATAATACAAAGCCATAGAGTACCAATATCTGAAAACTGTATAGTGAATACAAATTAACATAATCGATGAGATATTATTATTATTATTATTATTATTATTATTATTATTATTATTATTATTATTATTATTATTATTATTATTATTATTATTATTATTATTATTATTATTATTATTATTATTATTATTATTATTATTATTATTATTATTATTATTATTATTATTATTATTATTATTATTATTATTATTATTATTATTATTATTATTATTATTATTATTATTATTATTATTATTATTATTATTATTATTATTATTATTATTATTATTATTATTATTATTATTATTATTATTATTATTATTATTATTATTATTATTATTATTATTATTATTATTATTATTATTATTATTATTATTATTATTATTATTATTATTATTATTATTATTATTATTATTATTATTATTATTATTATTATTACTATTATTACTATTATTATTATTATTATTATTATTATTATTATTATTATTATTATTATTATTATTATTATTATTATTATTATTATTATTATTATTATTAAAGGAACCAACTGAAAATCTGAGATTTTGGGTCAAATATGTTATTTTTTGTTTACATTAATAAAAATTCTTCGCCTGTTTTTCTGTTTAAAAATTAGGATTTTTTACCCTGCGCCATGTTTAAATATCTCAGCGGCCATTTAAGCATGGGAGTGCACACTATTTAAATACCTATTGAATTCTTATTTTCCTCTTTTCTCAAAACATGTTCCTTCACGTATAAAGCTCTTTGCATTGAATTTTGTCAGATTGTTATGAAATGTGGAATATAAGGTGCTTACTGTCTCCATTTTATAATTTATTCTGATTTTTGCTTGAAATAGGGCTTCCTGAGCATGCAAGCGTCAGTAAATAGTGAAATCATGAAATAAAAATAGAAAAGTAAAAACCTAAATTGCAAATAGAAAAAATTCGCGTACCTTTCGTGTTCATGGCACAATAACACTCAGACCGTGCTTTATGTATTAAGAACACGGTTACCAACTGTTATATCTGAGAGATGGAACGATATTCTATATTGTATTATAATTCTGTTAATTAAACAATTAATAAAGTGGAAACTAACTGAAGCGAGACTACTGAGAAACAAACACCCAACATTTCAAAGCCATAACTTTAAAATTGTGACACTCAGGATTTGAATATGATTGTACTCGACTAAATTCGAACTCACGATTGGAATTATCGAAGACTATGACACATGTAATAACAGGAAGCACTTCAGTTTATTACAAGACCTTCTGTATTGTTGAAGAATGCTTTCTTCCAAATCCAAATGTGCTGCAAGAGAATTAGATGGGATGCTCTCATGTCGACAGGCATTTGTTCAAACTGACATGGCCTACCCTATGAAGCACATTCATAAGCAGAACTATATCGATAAATAAATGAAATAGTTGTCGATGTGTGATACTGTAAACCGTTTGTTTACTGCCTTGTGAATAGTTAATAGGAAAGCTTCTTAACTAATTACAAAATAAAGATGAGAACATATATGTTTCCAAATTAGTATTTATTAAATAAAAAATGTAATTGTGAAATTGGAATCCAGTAAAATTAAATGGTTACTAATATTTCTGACTCTGTTTATGAGTTTATTGGCGCTAAAAAGAAGATTTCTGAAATGGATAGCGCTATAATCGTGATTTATAAAGTAAGAGAACTTAAAAAGTCACGACATACGTCAGTAATTAGTACTCGTGTTCTTATACTGCATATAGAACAGGGACTAAAAAGCAAGAATTATAGCAAACTTTTTGATCTTGTACAATTGACTTAATCCTGGTTTATAAAGCAAAACTGTGATGTCCTTATCACGTACACTACCGTTATATATTATACACTTTTATTGTGTAGATTCAACATGGCTGTGATTTAATTTTTGATGAATAAAATACAAGTAAATGCCCAAACAAATGTACAGTTATTATACCTTGCTCTGTGACATAAATGGCTCACTTTATTGATATGTACGTCGTTTGTTTAGTAAGGTCTAAGTTATACGAAAACCATTCAGAGTTGAGAGTACAATCCCAACAAAATTCAAGATCCACATTTCGTTTGTCATGAAAACATTTCTAATGTGTGGTATTTTAATAAGAAATGTGTTTAAAAAGCTTTCAAGGAAATGGTGTGAATTTTCAGATAGGAGCCTACTTACAGCTTTACAAGAGTATATTCGTTAGGCTGCTACTTACTTACAGTTTTTACAACAGTATATTCGTTAGGCTGCTACTTACTTAGTTTTTACAAGAGTTTATTCGTTAGGCTGCTACTTACTTACAGTTTTTACAAGAGTTTATTCGTTAGGCTGCTACTTACTTACAGTTTTTACAAGAGTTTATTCGTTAGGCTGCTACTTACTTACAGTTTTTACAAGAGTTTATTCGTTAGGCTGCTACTTACTTACAGTTTTTACAAGAGTTTATTCGTTAGGCTGCTACTTACTTACAGTTTTTACAAGAGTTTATTCGTTAGGCTGCTACTTACTTACAGTTTTTACAAGAGTTTATTCGTTAGGCTGCTACTTACTTACAGTTTTTACAAGAGTTTATTCGTTAGGCTGCTACTTACTTACAGTTTTTACAACAGTATATTCGTTAGGCTGCTACTTACTTAGTTTTTACAAGAGTTTATTCGTTAGGCTGCTACTTACTTAGTTTTTACAAGAGTTTATTCGTTAGGCTGCTACTTACTTACAGTTTTTACAAGAGTTTATTCGTTAGGCTGCTACTTACTTACAGTTTTTACAACAGTATATTCGTTAGGCTGCTACTTACTTAGTTTTTACAAGAGTTTATTCGTTAGGCTGCTACTTACTTAGTTTTTACAAGAGTTTATTCGTTAGGCTGCTACTTACTTACAGTTTTTACAAGAGTTTATTCGTTAGGCTGCTACTTACTTACAGTTTTTACAAGAGTTTATTCGTTAGGCTGCTACTTACTTGCAGTAGGTGACAGGAGCCAGAATAGACGTTCTTAATCATGGCGGTTGCTATGGCCCGCACCCTTGCCCAGAGGATCGCAGGATCGAGTCCCATCTGATGCTGATTTATTTATTTATTTATTTACGCTCTCCAGCTTTAAGTCATATCGGACGACTAATGAAATAATGTTCAAATGAGTACAGGGTACATAGAGCTTAGAGTTACCAGACATTCAGCTTTCAGGATGAGAAAACCCTAGAAAGAACCTTATCCAGGTAACCCACCCTGGCGGAGATTCTAACTGGGAACTCTTTAACGTGAGTCAGACATGCTACCATGTAAGCTAGTCCCATCTGACGTGAATGTCTGTATGTGTAAATCAAAGAACCGCCAACAACAAGACATAACAGTAAGTACTGTACACAAATAGGGAAAGCGTGGTTGGTGAAATCGAAGGTGAAGTAATCCTATCTTCTTTCAGCAGCTCCTCTCTTTATCTACAGCAGAATTTATTTCCCAGATTTATTTCGAAGGTTTAGACGGATGAGTGGGAGTTTTCATTTTCTATATTACGTTTTCAGTAAGTAAGGGAAGCAATGTATTCCATTCAAGACTTACAAGTATGACATACAAAGGTTTTCAACAAAAATACCGCAAAATGAAAGTATTCTTTTAATTTTGTCAAAAAACGACTAAAAGTTTAACTAATGTGCCCTAAAGCTGTTATTATGAATAATGAAGTGCTTATCTTGAATTTTTGTGAAATGAATTCTGAAATGTTCTTCGAATGAGTTTTGCACAAGTGGTAAACCCTAAGAGATAAGCAAAAGCATAAAAGCACACAAATATAGGTCTCGTTAATCTACACAATTTGTGTTTTATTGGTGCTGGCCATGGAAAGAGAGTACAATTTCAAAGCCGTGACATAACAAGAAGCTCTTAAAACATTTGTACATAGAGAAAGTGAGAGAAGGTTGTCGACATACCTGTGTCTTCTTCCTGGTGATGCCTGATCAACATTATGTAATGACGACAATGATGACCGCGCCCTTTGCAATTGGAAAGAGGCATAGGTTATACTTAGCTGCAAGGTCTACACTTTCTCTCTTTCCTTGTCTCTGACCTTGCTCGACTTGGCGAGCGCGACCGTCCACCTGGTGGAGACGCCAAGTCCAATACTGCATGCCACTTGGGTTCGACTCCCAACCTCTGGGGGTGTTCCTAGAGGCGATTGAACACGTTGCTGATGAGCAATTAATTTTCCCCTGGTGTGTTGTCTATGAGCCAGTTTTGTTGGTTATGTTTAATTCTGTTCTTTATGTTGACAATTTTAATTTCTTTTGGCAATTTTTGAGACTGACAAGTGCTTGCCTCTATCCGAATTTCATTTTCGAATTCAAGTGAAACTTTTGATATAGTTGCTACGTAAATATTTTATTTTGTTGCTATTGGCATCAGCATTTATTCGGTTTTAATCTGCCTGTCAGATTGATATTACGAAATTAAATATCTAAAACTGGATACACTCCCTGCTGCGTGGCCGTAGTTTTACTTTTCTCAGTATTGATAGACCTGGTCTTATATAACATTCCATTCTCTTTGCATGTCCAGGAAACAAAAAAGAAACGAATAACCACTTCGGATTTCAGAAAGCATTAAATAAATTCCAACAATTGATAAGGAATATGTCGCAAATGGTTCACTCCCCCAAAAAGTAATTAACATAAAATGTGGATACGCACGCACTACGTAAGAATAGTAAAAAGTCATTACAGCGCTGCTGTAGTAGGTAGAATCCTTTCCCTTGATTTGCCGTAGCGCATTTTACGACCCCCTTCTAGGATATAAACTGTTTCTGATGTCTGAAAGTTGCCAAATCTCCTTAGGGAATTCGTCTAGCTTTCTCAGCGATATCACGTAAGCTAGCTTTCTGCTGTTTTTGACACAGGATGTAACCCAATCCATCTTCCTCTGATAGACTTGCAATCGATAAAGTTCGGGGACGTCATTATACGTGGTAACGTGTGTGCGGGTTACGTTAGGTAGCCGGTCATTTGTGCGTGTGGGTTCCTAACGTTTCTAGAACATCGCCTGAACCCATAACCTCAAACGATACTGACACAGACGACGATAAAGGAAATGGTGCGGATAAGAAAATCGAGGTAGAACTGGAATTTGCCTACAGAAAACCCCATGGGTCAGCTGACATTCACGCTAAACTAAATCCATGTCATCTCAAGCAACTCGTCCTTAAGCTGTAATCTTATATCAGACAATAACATAATTGAAAAAGTAAATACATTTACATTTTACGGTCTACATTATCATACATTAAAGAAGTAGATATTGGAACTAAATTTAAAGGTTTTATAAAAATATGTGGAACAATTAAAATAACTTTAAAAAATAATGTAAGAAAGGATACAATGATGAAATTCTATAAAACCATGGCAGTTCCAGTAGCTCTATACAGTAACGTAACTTGGACAATGGCAAGCAAAGATAAAAGTACATTACAGAAATGAGATGTTTAACCAGTGGCGTATGCTGGGATTTTGACTTGGGCTATCACTAGGCCTACCAGATCCGGACAATAAAGGATTGTTTATTAAATGTTAACTTCACAAACAGTGCATTTAAATCAGTTGTTCTTGAAACATGCTGTGAAAAGAATTAAAAAAGTAAAACTACCAATTTCACCATACCTTTTAGTTAATTGATGGAAATTAATCATTTCTTCACACTAGCCGTATATAGGCTAAGGTTTTTTATAGATAGAGTAAACATGAAAAATTCATTACCACGGTTGGGATTTATATATTTCCCCGTTAGACCACAATGGGCTCTCGTATCTGAGATACACCGTTTGTGGCGACTTAATATCGTAAGTATTTGAGACCCGGGCTTCATCATTTGACTCGTATTATTTAACCAGGAGATCCGTGGTTCAAATCCCGGCCATAACATTGGATTTTTCATGTAGACTCGATCTATCAAAAACCTTAGCCTATATACGGCTAGTATGAAGAAATGATTAATTTCCATTAATTAACTAAAATAATAAGAATTAAATGATGAAACCTGGGACTCAAGTACTTAAGATAGTAAGTCGCCAGAAACTGTTTCTTAATAACAGAAATATGGCTTGTTAGTTTAACAAGAGCGTTAAGCTAACGCATGTTGGTATAGTGCACTTTTTGTTAAAAGGACTAACAGCCGCTGTTGGTGAAATCGGCCATACTTATGAGACAACCTGTAAGTACTTTAAGTGCGTGCTTCATAGTTAGGTTAGTTCTTTCATAACAAAAGGTCATATGTAGGCCAAGATTTGGGTAGATAGAGTCAATTCCATAGCCAGGATTTGAACCATGGCTCTCCCGGTCTCCCTCCGATCGCTCTTAACCATTGAGCTACCGTGGTTCAAATCCCGGCTATGGCGCTGACTGACTACATAACCAAAATTTGGAGAAATGCTAGCAATTAGTAACCTCGTACAATGGAGGTTGATCGCTAAATAAAATGACAGACGATAAACTCCCGTTAATGCTTGTTTTGTTTTTCCCAGAGGACGGCACAGTGTTTATTTATTGATGATAATCCCAGTCTGGCTGCTTTAGCTGTTAAAATCAACGCTTTACTGATGTGACCGCTTTGTCTCTTATTCTTATTCATTTGATTCCTTTTTCTTGAATTCGTCTAACTCTGGTTAGTAGCTTGTACACTTTTGTGTCTTTGAAGCTTTTCCTTTCCTTGAAAGATTTGGATCAAGGGTGTAGAAATTAAAGTGGCTTAAGATTTTCAAAACATGTGTAATAAACATTAAAGTGTATTTTCACAGAAAGACTTATTTCGTCTGCATCAGTTTCAGTGTAATTGGATAACTAAAAAGGCACCAACATTTTATATCAAGGTTATACAGATAATCTCGCACAAAGTAAATTTTCCTTGACGATTCAAAAACTACTGAAGAGATTTAAAAAAAAAAAAAAAAACGTTTTGTGCATGTTACTGGACACATATCAAGGAAACTGACTATAATTTTGTTCCCATGTTTGACAGTTTTTTGTGTGATTTACGTCCTCCAACGTTGTCATATCGGACGACGAGTGGTAGGGGTGAAATGATGCTCAAATGAGCCCAGGGTCCATGGAGCTTAGAGTTACCGGACATTCGTCTGTAAGGATAAGGGAAACCCCGGAAAAAAACCTTATCCAAGTAACACCCTAACTTAGATTCGAACTCGGGGCCTCTTGTACGTGAGGCAGACATGCTACCATCCACGCTACCGCTTAAAAGAATGATTTATTAATATTTTAAATTTTCGTTGGTTTTGGTAGAAAAAAAATTGACTCTCACAAAGCCAACCCGTTTCGATTCCATGCGAGCGCATGAGACCAGGGGCCTGTTTTCTCCGGGATTTCCGGTTTCGCCCGCCATAATCTTTCCATTATCATCTTTCCTTTCATTCTGTCATCTACTTCTCTGATCCAGGCATCGGTCTACAACCCGACCCTAATGGCATAAGCAATTGTGATAGTGGTAAAACCAGGGAAATTGAAGAAGAAACAAATTTAAGTTAGTTTTGTGAAATTTAAATTAAGTTCATGTTGTCTGAAGGAACTATTGTGTTTTATGGCTTGAGTAGTAACTTTGTATTGCTCATTCATGCACAAGAATCGTCTACTTTTACATTCCTTAAGCTGTACTTGCCAGTCTTAATAGCAAGCGCTTATCTAGGAAAATGGCCATTGGATGGTAACTGACTGTAAGGATTCTTAGGAAAATACAGAAAAAGAAAGAAACTGTACGCGAAAAATGTGTTAAATGTAAAAACAAGAGAAATTATATTGGAAATGCAGAACTGTTTTAGTGAGGGAACAAATGGAGACAACTACAGGGTCCGAGGGGATAGTCCCAGTATGGTGCGATCCATATAAACGTGAACCATTTCAATAGACCATATTTTCCCTTTGAAAACTCGTCGAATGTAGAAATTTGTTTTAATTATCTCAGTGGCTCTGGGAGAATTGACAACCCTGGCAATTGTTGACAGTCTTAAATATGTTAATTTTATTTGATACGACTGTAGAATATGGGTATCTTCAAGACATTTGTGGAGCAGCTGGATGATATCGAATTGAGAGCAAGATGGAGCAACGTGTCATACATCTAATGACACCATGGAACTTGTAACTAGTTTCTTTGATAATCTCAAAAGGTCTGTGGCCCTCAGATCCCCTGACCTAACCTCACCAGAGTTTTTCTTGTGGAGGTATCTAAAAAATAGAGTGTACAAGAATAGGCCACGGACAATTGATGTTCTCAAGAAATCCACTTGAACCGAAACAAGTAACATTGGCGAGGATACTCTCCGTAAAACTTGAGAGAATATGGCGAGATGAGTACAAACATGTATAGATGCTGATGGAGGACACTCCCAACATTTTCTCTGAGATGTAAATAGTTTAATGTAATCTCCCAATTGTGTATTATATTCTCCCAAAGTTGTACGTGTGTCCTATTATTGGTTCAAAGGTTATAGCCTACTGAAATGGTTCAGGTTTATATGGATCGCACTATATAAATAGACATAAGTATTCTACTAAACATTTTTCTTAAGGAATTGTGAAGTAATACATATATAACACATATAAAAAGCAAATACTATTTATTAATGATCTTAAGGTTAGGATCACTACGGAGAGGATTCGGCAACGAAACCTGTAAGCTGCAATGGGGTATCCCCGGAAGGAAGGATAAGGGAGAGGAGACAGAGGGCGGCTGACCCAAAGAGTCACACAGTAAAAAGCGCGCGGTCCCTATTATTTACCAATTGAAAACTCCCCGGCAAGCTAGAACAACCGGCATCCCATCGGATGTGGTCCGGAAATGGCCCCCTGAAGACCGGAAAGTGTTTACCAAGGGCATTATTATCCTGCCATGCAGCGCCGAGACACCCTCCTACCCTGAAAGAGAGATTATATGAAATGATAATAGGGATGAAACGCAGGGACAAGAAATTCGGGAATGTAATTAAGCTGGCGACGCGGCAAAGCCCACGAAAACACCCAAGAGTCAGGTAGGTCGACCGGGGTACAGGGCTTACTCGGTAGAGCAGCTGCCTGTTGTGTGGAGATGGCATTTTTCACTAACCAAATTATTTGCTATATTCCCTACAGTCTGGGTGATCTAACAGCAGTGTACACCAAACGCCGATATTGAGGTTAATGTTAGAGTATAAATCGGCAGCCTTTCATATATCGCAGTAAAATTATATTTGAATTACATACGTGCAACTTTATATTTAAGTAGAGGGATTATACATTCTTGGAATATTCCCTTTGTGTTTCTCTTACTAATTCTCACTTTGTATTTTAATTCTATGTCAGCTTTCGACGTCGCATTAAAACATGTTCAAAGGTTTTAACAGCAGCACAAGTGCGGGGAGATGTGTAACTTAAAAAGGGAGTTGCTGAAATATGAAGCTGGGTGTTACTAATTAGGATTTGCTTGCCTCACGTACAGACACTTGTTGCTGGTGTGTCGACGGATAATAAGGTTCATTAACACTCTCTTCCTTCGTGGATTAATGTCTCAAAAGTGACAGTCAAAGCAGTTGGTGGCTATGTGCTGGCTTTGTTGTTGTGTCGTCTCCAACACTAAAAACGCTTTCTGTTTGAGGAAAGTGTAAGTATTGGACAATGCAAAGCAAAAACAAGCAGTGTTACGGCTACCACCAAGTGGCCTGTTCCGGCTTCATCCTATCACTGCCTTGCTTCATTTGATAGCATTATTTGTTGTGTTTTATTATCCTACATTCTATTAACGTGATGGTAGGCTATCTGCCTCAGGTCCAAGAGGTCCAGAGTTCAAATCTCGGTCATGGGGAGCTACCAGGATAGGGCTTATTCCAGCGTTTTCCCTTACCTGAAGAACGAATGCCGTGTAACTCTAAGCTCTATGGACCCTGGGCTCATTCGAGCATCATTTCATCCATTTCATTCATCGTCAGATAATTAGAGGACGTAAACTAAGGAAAACTCTATTTCTTATTTCTTGATTTTGTATTTTTTTAAATTCAGTTTTACCTCAGCTTGAGCACTTGCCGGCGGCATCTTGGTGTGTCATCAAGACTCGTCAAAGCAGGATATGGACGGGGAACTTCCCCCACCAACCATATCATCTCCTTCCTCGACCGAGCGCGATGGCTCAGGTTCGATTTCCGTGGCCGACCTACCTTACCATAGGTTTTTCGAAGGTTTTCCCGGGTCATCAGGTGAATGCTCTGTACATATACCACAGGAAAGAAAGTCTCTGGGGAATGAGACGCAGGGAAGTTGGAAAAGGTTTCTACAGCCTCCCTCGGTAGTTTATCACACCCCATGTCACTACACTTACAGACCATTCAAAAACACTCTAACGGCTTCTACTTTTGTGAATGAATCTTCTCGGTTTTAGTGTACTGAGTGACTAGGGCGCAAGTATTTTTAACGATGTGCTCCCTTATGTAGCATGCGTTCTCTGTCACACACATTCGCTGTCCTTATCCCACTGTGTAGGGGGACACATTCCTTTCAGAGACTTACTCTGTGTTGGTGGACAGTAGGTTAATGACACCCTCCGAATTTCCTGTCGCTCCATCTCATCTCCATCATCATTTCATATCATTTCTCATCTGATGGTCTCTTTCAGGGCAGAAGTGTCGGCGGGTGTCTCGGCACTGCTGGCTCTTGGTGAAAACTTTCTCCTCCGGTAGACGTTCTCCGGGCCGACCTGGTGGGCCGCTTCAGAACCAAGGTGGCTGTGATGTCCATTGTGCTGGCATACCGGTCAGTTGTAGGGACCCTGACTCCTTGGGGACCACCCTCTGTCTTATCTCGCCTCATCCTTCCTCCCGGGGATGCCCCACTTGGGACATAGATACAATAGATCTAGACTGGTCGTAGTACAAAACCCTCCGAACGGATCTATCATATGTTATCTCCTTCCTCACTTTAGGACAGTTTGTGTGCTCCATGTGATGGGGTCGGTAATTTGTGAAAGAAGTTGCTAGTCCTGCACGGGCCCACCACGTCATGATACCTACATCGAAATATCTAAATTTATAATTATTATATATCTCATTTAAGGGACTGAGTTTCTAGGTGAAATGACAAAATGTTCTCTTTTGAAATTCTGTTATATAAATATTCTATGGACATCAGTAGTCATTCTGACAATACACTGTTTTGTGACGACACACCATTTCTCACTAGATACTTTTAAAAGGCGTTTTCCTCTCTTTTATATTTTTGTGCATGCTATTTACTGCTTAAATTTCAGTTTTGCTCCGATTTTTATGCAAATTTGCATACATTTCTAGAAACATTCCCCTAATATCTAAAGTACCTATGTAGTTGTTGTTTGGTCTTTTCCTTGGCTCATCTACAATTAATTCAGTTTTAACTGAAAATGGGGAATTGTAGTACCAACTGTACAAAAACAAACATTTATTTCTCTTATTCTCGCTGCTCTAAAGTATCAGAAAATGTCAATGCACCTATTGGACAAATAAGAATGCTAAGGCAGTTTTAGAAAACTTGCATTGTTTTCACCAAGAAAGTATATTAAGACAAAGCTTTAAAATATTTCGCAGTAATTTTTTTCATTTGTCCATATTAAGTATACCAGTTTTCGAATAAATAACTTTAAAAATTCAAGATACGATAGTAAATTTAATCCATGTTTTTTACGCTTCTTTGATTGTGCTTAGATTGCACATAATATAGATAACTAACAATGATATAGCACTAATCGGTAACAATCGATAGTACAAAATAAGTAAGTGGCATGACTGACTTCTTTATTGATGTGCAGTTGTTTGTAGTTATAATGTTTCTTGTAAGAAGTGTATGAAGACGAGTTCTCTTATATCTGTTATGTTTGGAATCTAAATGCGACATATTAGAGAAGAACATAAGGGAATGTTCAAGTCAGTTTTAAGTCTCTTGTTAATGTATCGTATGGCAGTTTGTCTAATGACGTTGCACTTTCAGTATTCGAACCGTGCACACCGGAGAACGAGAGCGCGGAAACACTCGGATTTTACGACCTTTTCCAGACGAAAGGGCGTCATAGGAATGGGCGCCATATTTATTTGACTAGAAATGGCTTTGGTTCGAACATTTACAGCTTAAATCCACAAGGAAATCTCTTTTTATCTATTACTAATTTAATACGGCAATGGCAGAACTTTATCGTACTTTTTACTTTATCTAGATATTGCTTACGTATCCAAAAATATGTCAATGGAAATACTCGTTTTGAGATTCCCTAATAATAAAGATGTATTTTAGGAATGTTGTGTGTGTGTGTGTGTGTGTGTGTGTGTGTGTGTGTGTGTGTGTATGTGTGTGTGTGTGTGTGTGTGTGGGTGTGTACACGCGTACGTATGTCTGTGAACAGGTAAAATGTAGGATAAACATTAAAATTGGCATTTAACTTAAATATTTTCCACCTAAAGTTCGACGTACTAGGTCCCCACAGCTCTCCGAACCTTATCATAAGTACGTGCCAGAGATGTGACACAAAAGTTCCCAACGAAACTCCCTAACCTCAAATTATTCCCACATGCAACAAGTTTGGAGAGTATTAATTTTCTGAAAAATGGCTCTGGCGATTTTGATTGAAGCACATATGTTTAAGATATTTTCAGGACAAATAAAACATCTATCTAGAGCTTTCTAGCAATGTGCTCAGAAACCCTCTTCATTGTAAATGACTTAAGTAGTTGGTAAACCGTAAGAGATAGGCAGCACACAAAGCTTTTATGTCAAATACATTTGTGTGTTAGTCATTTCGGAGATATTTGAATGTTGAAATACGTCGATTTTTGTCAAGTAGTAAGCCATGGAGTAGTGACGACGACATTGTTTACTGCAGCAGACGTCAAGTGAATAGCTCCAGATTTAGGAGGCCTTGGGAATGCTCAAGTTTATGGCCTGCAGTATTTAGCGCATTGTGTAAGTGCACACGCGGTTGGTTAGGCTTATAGGGCGCCGGGTATACAGTTACACTACAAAGTGGCCACATCCTCCTTACTCTCACATCAAACTCTCTACTCAGTCATTGCAATACTATCTTTCTAAAGCTAAATGAAATGTGACAGCCACTTTCTAATGTTTTAAGAACTGATTGACAGTTCGACTTAAAACACTTTGTTGATTATTATCATCTAAATATTTTGTGTTTCATATATGCGTTCCATGTACAGAGATTTTACTAGAAATACACACTTTGAAGTCCCTTTAATCCAAGTAAACATATTTTATAACAAGGACAAAAATGTTAAAACAAAAGTCGATTTTGGATAATTGTTATTAAATCTGAAGTTTAATTTCAGCACCTTCCAGGGATGTAACATGAAGATCTTCAAGGACATTCCCCTCACGATAATGACGTTTAAGGATGCCTCTCCGACTTGGTAGCGTAGATGGAAGCTGTCTGCCTCACGTTCAAGAGGTACCTAGTTCGAATCTCGGTCAGGGTGAGTTACCTGTATAAAGCTTTTCTCCTTTTCCGGGGCTTTCTCTTATCCTGAAACATGAATGTCTCGTAACTCTAAGCTCTATGTACCCTATACTCATTTGAACATCATTTCACTCATCGTCCGATATGACTTAACGTTGGAGGTTTTATCTTATCCTGAAACATGAATGTCCCGTAACTCTAAGCTCTATGTACCCTGTACTCATTTGAACATCATTTCACTCATCGTCCGATGTGACTTAACGTTGGAGATTTTATCTTATCCTGAAACATGAATGTCTCGTAACTCTAAGCTCTATGTACCCTGTACTCATTTGAACATCATTTCACTCATCGTCCGATATGACTTAACGTTGGAGGTTTTCTCTTATCCTGAAAGATGAATGTCTGGTAACTCTAAGCTCTATGTACCCTGTACTTATTTGAACATCATTTCACTCATCGTCCGATATGACTTAACGTTGGAGGTTTTCTCTTATCCTGAAAGATGAATGTCTGGTAACTCTAAGCTCTATGTACCCTGTACTTATTTGAACATCATTTCACTCATCGTCCGATATGACTTAACGTTGGAGGTTTTCTCTTATCCTGAAAGATGAATGTCTGGTAACTCTAAGCTCTATGTACCCTGTACTTATTTGAACATCATTTCACTCATCGTCCGATATGACTTAACGTTGGAGGTTTTCCCTTATCCTGAAACATGAATGTCTCGTAACTCTAAGCTCTATGTACCCTGTACTTATTTAGACATCATTTCATTCATCGTCCGATGTGACTTAACGTTGGAGGTTTTATCTTATCCTGAAATATGAATGTTAACTCTAAGCTCTATGTACTCTGTGCTCATTAGAACATCATTTCATTCATCGTCCGATGTGACTTAATGTTGGAGGACATACTTTTAAGAAAAAACTACAAGGGACAGAGATAAAGGGATTACAAAGTCTGGGTCCAGCAAAAGCCAGAATTATAGGTATATGTACACAATTAATCACTACACAAACCTAATATAAATAGAAAATTAGAATTAACAAAGATGTATAAAGCCGGAAAGTTATAAAATGCCTTTGAGCTGCTTTGTTATCGTCCACCAGGAAAAAATCCCTGCACCCCAGAGCACACTTTACATCGAATAATTTTCTTAAATTTTGATTCATTAAAAGAATGCTAACGAGTTTTTTAAAATAACACATTTTTATGATGTTTTCATGATGATTTATTTGAATTTTCTGCGAATGGCCTCGAAATCTTCATTCTGAATGACTTTTGTATAACTGGGAAATTGTATTACTGGACAGAAATTTAGTTATTCAGATGTATATATTTTTTTCTTAGTACATTTTTTTGCAATGAATTGCTTCAGAGATGTTCTTGGTTATTTATATAAATTTGTAATACTTAGAAAAATGACAACATGAAGTTCCATCTAAAAATTTTTTACCAAGTCGTCATCTCAGTGCTAACTTACAATGATTTTTACCTTTTTTAAATGTACAGATTCAGCACTGTAGTCCAGTGTTATGTGTCTGTTGCACGCATCGACATGTGTTGCTCCTAGCTTTTAATACCCACTGTCCGCCGACTAGCCACTGTGCTGGAGCACATATCATGCTTTGCACACCGAGTCACATCTCCCTGCTCCTCGAGGATACCTTTTACACCGTCCCGGTCACGACCAGCTATTTTGGAACTCGAATCTTTTAGTTCTGCGTGAATCGAACGCTCTGGAACCTCTAGTGCGGCACTGCAATATACTTCGTACTTGTAACGTCAATTCCTTCATGGCAGGCACTCCAGTACTTATACTTTACTCAATATGGGAGGCGTTATTTATTTATGTATTGGCCATGCACATTTTTATCTGAAAAGAGCAACCCTTTTGATGTCAGGCAATACCAACCTAATAGCGTCTCCAAATTTGTAATAGTGTTTATTTTAAATAGTACTATCACGCTACCTTCAGATCTGCTAAAAGTCTCACAGACTTCTCAAAATATCAGAGTAAAGATAGGATTATTTTTAAATAAATGATCTTTTGATTAAATTATTTGTAGTTATATTTTATATGAGTAAGAAGCATGTCACTAATACCGCACTGCACATACTGCGCCTCGGTAGCGTGGTGGTAGCGAGTCTGCCTCACGTTCAAGAGATCCCGAGTTCGAATCTCGGTTAGGGTGAGTCACCTGGATAAGGTTTTTCCGGCGTTTTCCCTTATCGTGGAAGAGGAATGTCGGGTAACTCTAAGCTCTATGTACCCTGGACTCATTCGAGCATCATTTCACCCATTCCATTCATCGTGCGATATGACCTAACGTTGGAGGACGTAAAATAAAACATAGAAGGTTTTATATGTTTGCCACAAAACAGAAGCAGCCGTTCAAAGCAAAATCGAAGTTGGACATACTTCCAAGGAAGGAAGCCACATACTTGACAATAGTACCAATATTTAGAGTAAAACTTCCCCGACTGAAGTTAACCTCCCCAACTTCAAAGAGTGTGGGAGTTGCGGTGTATAAGTAAAGTTTTTATCTACAATATTGAGCAGATTAACCGGGAAGTTCTAAGCAATAACATTGGCAATTTTGTTCGTTTGTTCTCGTATATACAATTACGCAAAGCTTTAAGCGAGGTATTCGATTAATATCGAAAAGCTGTGTCTGTGCAAGCATGTGCAAGATTGAATATCCTAAAAGTTCAACAAACCTGTGCCAGATGCCAGCACTGTACAGATACAACAGCTCATCTTGTAGCTATATAGATGAAAAATTTGAGAAATGTCTATTTTACATAACCGATGTTTCATTCACATGATTTTCCCTAACATTTCATGAGAAACAATTTTTGAAAAAGTTTATTTTTCTATTTATTTAATCAATATGAACATCTAATTGTAAACCCAGATTTTAAGTGATATTAAAATGTTTTAAACAGCTGATCTACGAGAGGGTTTTCAAATTACATTTTCTTTGTATGAGCTAGAGATAAAAAAAAAAGAATAACGACATTCCATTTGGTGAAGGAATAAATATTGCATAATCCAAACAACAAGGAAATTCCTGAGAATTGTTAACTAATAAATTGTGCTATTTCCTATACAAAAACACTCAGAATAAAGAGGATTTCAGAGGTTTCCCCCAGAAAAATCAAGTTATAACCCTACATGAGGCGGTTTTTCTAACTCTTCATGTCTCATTTTTTTGAAGATGAAGGTTGGAATTGAACCGACTTCTCTTTTGGAGTTAGGTACGTTGTCAGAAACACTAGTATGTTTATAAAAATGACTGTTTTTATTTTAGGGGATCGTAAAACAAATACTTCCGATTAAATATTAACATCTTGTTAACTCAAGTATAAGTATTTGTTTTACAGCATTTCAAAATTAATAATAACAATAAAACACTCCTTACTTGGTAATATAAATTCCTAACCGATATACATGAATACAAAATTCACACATTTTTCTTCAGAAATACACCGTATTCAAAAAACAAACAAATACACCAAATCATAATGGGATATTTGAAAACAAGAGAGAGCTAAGAGTAAGATTGTGGCTTGTAGTGCCATCTTTAGAGGTAATCTACAACAAGCAGTAACGCAACCGAACACAGGGTTCCAGCGCCAACTTCAAACAATGTTAAACGATGTTCATGGGTACCCGCACGTGGATATGACGCTAAACCAGACTGTCGTGCTACTTTCTCTGCTATTATAGGGCAGGTAGTGCATTCTACCTAAAAATTCAATGTCTAAATAAATGCTTTAAGACCTATTGAACCAAAAAAACAGCATTGTAGTGTCTGTGGTGTAAAACTCAGAACAAAAAACTGCAAAAATTTCGTGTTCCAAGCAAAATCCATCCATACCAGACTAGAATACGTTTATTTTCTCAAAAATGATTCTAAAAAGAAATATTTTTGTTTGTGAAAAACGCTGTATATTGCTAAACAAATAGTAATTTGTTTAAACTTTCCATTACTGATACTTTTCTCAAATATGAAGTCATTTTTCTTGCCATGCAAAGAAATTCGTATTTCAAAGACATCTATTTTCATGGCCTGGTAATAAAACAGACTTTATATTTGAGGAAGGTATATGAAAGTATTGGAAAGTTTAAACAGATTACAAGGATTAAACCTCAGAAATGGTTAGATCCACAAAAAGGAAATATTTGGCATTAATTATGTATAACCGGTAGTGGTTTATGAGTTACATAAATGTCGTGAAGGATGAGGACTTCTGAGGACAGTCCCAGAAAGTTTATGTGAAATACATTTCATTTCCCAGGAAAATATTTTAAACATATAGTATTTTAAATAAAAAGGTTACAACAAAATTTTGAGAAAATTGAAAAGCATGAGCATTTGCCACGTCAAGGTAGAATATTTTGGGAATATGTTGTCTGTTTTTGTGTGTGTAATTTACGTCCTCCAACGTTAAGTCATATCGGACGATGAATGGAATGGGTGAAGTGATGCTCAAATGTGTCCGGGGTCCATGGAGCTTAGAGTAACCCGACATTTGTCTATCAGGATAAGGGAAAACCCCGGAAAAAGCCTCATCCAGGTAACTCACCTAACCGAGATTCGATTTCGGGACCTCTTGAACGTGAGGCAGATATGCTACCATCTACGCTACCAAAAGCGGGCGAATATGTTGTTGCATCCCTGTAGAACTTGAATACAAAGTTCGATAGTTGAGCGACATCACAGATTTAGCAAAGTCAGATGTACATTTGTACCCACATGGACCTGTTTATTTAAAAACTGCATTTTCGATAAAACCTGTGCATCCAGTTTTGGGGTGGAATGTTACACTTCGTCTTAAGGTAAGTACTGGAAATTCTTTCTTCAGGATACGGCAATCAGACTAAAACATCTGAAGCCATCCATAGGTTAGTGCTCCTGGTGTCACACAGCAGTTAGTTCATACAATGTTATCAAAGTAAAAGGTTTTCGTAATAGGAAAAAGGCCGGCTATATTGTCATCAATTTCAGTTCATGGTTTATTCAGAGGGCCCTGAAAAGCATGGTTAAAAAATCACCAAGTTTTGCGCCTAAATTTGTCTTTCTTTACTTAAGATCTATTCGGTTTTGCGGAATGAGAGTTGCTGCTGAAAATTCAATTTATAAATTTAGATGAAATGTTAATTTTCAATACTATAACAAATAATAGTTTTATATTTCAGTGTGATATCCCTTTTAGTTTAAATTTCCGAGTTTCTAAGTCTTATATAGCTATAACAATTAATAACAGCTGTTTTAAATCAAAATAGTATAAAATGGATTAATTACTTGAGCTGTGAGAATCTACATGACAAACTTCACATCCGTGGAAATTATTTCAAAAACTAAATGCATCGAGAAAAATAATTTCCAAAAAGCTGAAACTTAAAAGTGGAAAAGCATTTTTATTCTAAACCAATATCTTACATACATTATATAAACGTAAGTATTTACAATACGTAAGGTAAAAAATGTTTTGAAATTATGTCCCTAAGTCGTGAAATATAACTGTTAATTTCTACAAGGTTTGAGTATCACGTTTCCTTAACAAAATAGATGAACAGGACTACCAAAGGGGGAGTAAAAAAGAAACAAAAGACCGTTTATTACACATTGTGCTAGACATGCGAGACCATTGCACATGGCTCAGAAACATTAACAAATGTGACTTGTATCATGGGATCTTCAACTCCGCCTCTCATGGAAAATAAGTAAGTTATTCTTATCTCCTACCTATTTTAAGAAATTGTAACCATTTAGATATACTTATGAAACGATTTATAATACTTCACTTAACCTATCAAACAAATGCAGGATGCAGTTAGCGATGACGCCACGTTACTTCCCTAAAATGCAGTTCGCTGCAACAGTACATGCAATGTACCAGACAGCTGCTGCTCTCTGGTGTGCAGTAGACAAAATTCTTACTCAACAGAATGTCCAGATTTTTTGTTTTGCCTCCGAGCCACATTTACCACGTGTTGATGAAAGTCCACGTGTGTGAGCTACATAAGCAAACTTACATTTGATTTGAACATCTTCCAAACGTGAGATATGAAGAAAATCTCTCCACCCTAAACTACTCTTTTTTCGGAATATGTGTCGCTATTGTTGATTTCCTTAACAATGGCTCAAAGATTGTGTATTGCATGATAAATATGAAACTTCAACATTCTTAGAGTAGTCGCTGAAGTCTTCTACATTCAAAATAACTTTTGCCTAACTGATAAACTGTAAGAAATAGACAAAATATTACTACAAAAATGTAGAACGTGTAGAAATGTAGAACATTTTGTTGCCAAAATAACCATATCCGAACTTTTCCTTGTTATTGGTTTGAACTTTCAAATAATTATAATTTTTTAAAATAGGAAGTGCTCGCTTGTTCTTTCATATCCTGGCCATACAGCGAAAACGGAATTTGAAAGGCATCACATAACGACCAAAACATTTGACTTTCACTTAAAGTCTACTGCATTCCCTTGTAACTACAATAAGATAATGTTTATCTTGAAGTAGATAGAGCAATAAGTGTTTGTACAAGAGTAGAGAAAGTCATGTACACATCACATAACGACCAAAACATTTGACTTACACTTAAAGTCTACTGTATTCCCTTGTAACTACAATAAGATAATGTTTATCTTGAAGTAGATAGAGCAATAAGTCTTTGTACAAGAGTAGAGAAAGTCATGTATACATCACATAACGACCAAAACATTTGACTATCACTTAATGTCTACTGTATTCCCTTGTAACTACAATAAGATAATGTTTATCTTGAAGTAGATAGAGCAATAAGTGTTTGTACAAGAGTAGAGAAAGTCATGTATACATCACATAACGACCAAAACATTTGACTATCACTTAAAGTCTACTGTATTCCCTTGTAACTACAATAAGATAATGTTTATCTTGAAGTAGATAGAGTAATAAGTGTTTGTACAAGAGTAGAGAAAGTCATGTATACATCACATAACGTCCAAAACATTTGACTATCACTTAAAGTCTACTGTATTCCCTTGTAACTACAATAAGATAATGTTTATCTTGAAGTAGATAGAGCAATAAGTCTTTGTACAAGAGTAGAGAAAGTCATGTATACATCACATAACGACCAAAACATTTGACTGTCACTTAAAGTCTACTGTATTCCCTTGTAACTACAATAAGATAATGTTTATCTTGAAGTAGATAGAGCAATAAGTCTTTGTACAAGAGTAGAGAAAGTCATGTATACATCACATAACGACCAAAACATTTGACTATCACTTAAAGTTTACTGTTTCCCTTGTAACTACAATAAGATAATGTTTATCTTGAAGTAGATAGAGCAATAAGTGTTTGTACAAGAGTAGAGAAAGTCATGTATACATCACATAACGACCAAAACATTTAACTATCACTTAAAGTCTACTGTATTCACTTGTAACTACAATAAGATAATGTTTATCTTGAAGTAGATAGAGCAATAAGTGTTTGTACAAGAGTAGAGAAAGTCATGTATACATCACATAACGACCAAAACATTTAACTATCACTTAAAGTCTACTGTATTCCCTTGTAACTACAATAAGATAATGTTTATCTTGAAGTAGATAGAGCAATAAGTGTTTGTACAAGAGTAGAGAAAGTCATGTATACATCACATAACGACCAAAACATTTAACTATCACTTAAAGTCTACTGTATTCCCTTGTAACTACAATAAGATAATGTTTATCTTGAAGTAGATAGAGCAATAAGTCTTTCTACAAGAGTAGAGAAAGTCATGTATACATCACATAACGACCAAAACATTTGACTGTCACTTAAAGTCTACTGTATTCCCTTGTAACTACAATAAGATAATGTTCATCTTGAAGTAGATAGAGCAATAAGTGTTTGTACAAGAGTAGAGAAAGTCATGTATACATCACATAACGACCAAAACATTTAACTATCACTTAAAGTCTACTGTATTCACTTGTAACTACAATAAGATAATGTTTATCTTGAAGTAGATAGAGCAATAAGTGTTTGTACAAGAGTAGAGAAAGTCATGTATACATCACATAACGACCAAAACATTTAACTGTCACTTAAAGTCTACTGTATTCCCTTGTAACTACAATAAGATAATGTTTATCTTGAAGTAGATAGAGCAATAAGTGTTTGTACAAGAGTAGAGAAAGTCATGTATACATCACATAACGACCAAAACATTTAACTATCACTTAAAGTCTACTGTATTCCCTTGTAACTACAATAAGATAATGTTTATCTTGAAGTAGATAGAGCAATAAGTGTTTGTACAAGAGTAGAGAAAGCCATGTATACATCACATAACGACCAAAACATTTGACTATCACTTAAAGTCTACTATATTCCCTTGTAATTACAATAAGATGATGTTTATCTTGAAGTAGATAGAGCAATAAGTGTTTGTACAAGAGTAGAGAAAGTCATGTACACATCACATAACGACCAAAACATTTAACTATCACTTAAAGTCTACTATATTCCCTTGTAATTACAATAAGATGATGTTTATCTTGAAGTAGATAGAGCAATAAGTGTTTGTACAAGAGTAGAGAAAGTCATGTACACATCACATAACGACCAAAACATTTAACTATCACTTAAAGTCTACTGTATTCCCTTGTAATTACAATAAGATGATGTTTATCTTGAAGTGGATAGGGCAATAAGTGTTTGTACAAGAGTAGAGAAAGCCATGTATACATCACATAACGACCAAAACATTTAACTATCACTTAAAGTCTACTATATTCCCTTGTAATTTCAATAAGATGATGTTTATCTTGAAGTAGATAGAGCAATAAGTGTTTGTACAAGAGTAGAGAAAGCCATGTATACATCACATAACGACCAAAACATTTAACTATCACTTAAAGTCTACTATATTCCCTTGTAATTACAATAAGATAATGGTTATCTTGAAGTAGATAGAGCAATACGTGTTTGTACAAGAGTAGAGAAAGTCATGTATACATCACATAACGACCAAAACATTTAACTATCACTTAAAGTCTACTATATTCCCTTGTAACTACAATAAGATAATGTTTATCTTGAAGTAGATAGAGCAATAAGTGTTTGTACAAGAGTAGAGAAAGTCATGTATACATCACATAACGACCAAAACATTTAACTATCACTTAAAGTCTACTGTATTCCCTTGTAACTACAATAAGATAATGTTTATCTTGAAGTAGATAGAGCAATAAGTCTTTCTACAAGAGTAGAGAAAGTCATGTATACATCACATAACGACCAAAACATTTGACTGTCACTTAAAGTCTACTGTATTCCCTTGTAACTACAATAAGATAATGTTCATCTTGAAGTAGATAGAGCAATAAGTGTTTGTACAAGAGTAGAGAAAGTCATGTATACATCACATAACGACCAAAACATTTAACTATCACTTAAAGTCTACTGTATTCACTTGTAACTACAATAAGATAATGTTTATCTTGAAGTAGATAGAGCAATAAGTGTTTGTACAAGAGTAGAGAAAGTCATGTATACATCACATAACGACCAAAACATTTAACTGTCACTTAAAGTCTACTGTATTCCCTTGTAACTACAATAAGATAATGTTTATCTTGAAGTAGATAGAGCAATAAGTGTTTGTACAAGAGTAGAGAAAGTCATGTATACATCACATAACGACCAAAACATTTAACTATCACTTAAAGTCTACTGTATTCCCTTGTAACTACAATAAGATAATGTTTATCTTGAAGTAGATAGAGCAATAAGTGTTTGTACAAGAGTAGAGAAAGCCATGTATACATCACATAACGACCAAAACATTTGACTATCACTTAAAGTCTACTATATTCCCTTGTAATTACAATAAGATGATGTTTATCTTGAAGTAGATAGAGCAATAAGTGTTTGTACAAGAGTAGAGAAAGTCATGTACACATCACATAACGACCAAAACATTTAACTATCACTTAAAGTCTACTATATTCCCTTGTAATTACAATAAGATGATGTTTATCTTGAAGTAGATAGAGCAATAAGTGTTTGTACAAGAGTAGAGAAAGTCATGTACACATCACATAACGACCAAAACATTTAACTATCACTTAAAGTCTACTGTATTCCCTTGTAACTACAATAAGATAATGTTTATCTTGAAGTGGATAAGGCAATAAGTGTTTGTACAAGAGTAGAGAAAGCCATGTATACATCACATAACGACCAAAACATTTAACTATCACTTAAAGTCTACTGTATTCCCTTGTAACTACAATAAGATAATGTTTATCTTGAAGTGGATAGGGCAATAAGTGTTTGTACAAGAGTAGAGAAAGTCATGTACACATCACATAACGACCAAAACATTTAACTATCACTTAAAGTCTACTGTATTCCCTTGTAACTACAATAAGATAATGTTTATCTTGAAGTGGATAGGGCAATAAGTGTTTGTACAAGAGTAGAGAAAGTCATGTATACATCACATAACGACCAAAACATTTAACTATCACTTAAAGTCTACTGTATTCCCTTGTAACTACAATAAGATAATGTTTATCTTGAAGTAGATAGAGCAATAAGTGTTTGTACAAGAGTAGAGAAAGTCATGTATACATCACATAACGACCAAAACATTTAACTATCACTTAAAGTCTACTGTATTCCCTTGTAACTACAATAAGATAATGTTTATCTTGAAGTAGATAGAGCAATAAGTGTTTGTACAAGAGTAGAGAAAGCCATGTATACATCACATAACGACCAAAACATTTAACTATCACTTAAAGTCTACTGTATTCCCTTGTAATTACAATAAGATGATGTTTATCTTGAAGTAGATAGAGCAATAAGTGTTTGTACAAGAGTAGAGAAAGCCATGTACCGCCGAGACTCCCGCCGACACTTCTACCCTGAAAGAGACCACCAGATGAGAGATGATGTGAAATGATAATAGAGATGAAATGGAGGGACAGAAAATCCCGGCAATGTTTTTAACCTACCCAGCATTCGTCTGGCGATCTGGTAAAACCCCCGAATACACCCATGGGTCAGATAGTTCGGCCACGGGAATCGAATCCGGATCTCCCAAATGCGGGTCACAGACTACATCACCTGAGACATCCCACATGGTTCAGGAAAATTAAGTATTTGAAAATTCTAACCAAAAGCAAGAAATATCTGGGAAAGGTACAATAACAAGAAGAAGAAAAAGCAACTGAATCTTTCTGTGCCATTGTATCCTTATTGCTTACATATCTCTCAAGTAAACATGGTCTGGTTCGCCATTATGTTGCAAATATTGTAAGATTTGTAATTATGTTTTATGTTAACCCATTTAATTGTTAGGCGGACACTCATTCCCGACTTCCATACATATTTAAAATTTCATTTTGCGCTATCTTTGGAAGCTTCATAGAATTGAGTTTGTTTGTGTTGTGACGTCTTTTCAGTTGCTACGCGATTTAGACGACAAAGGACACGAATGACGTAAGATAAGCTTTTTTATTTTAGGTAGCCTGTAGCTACGTAAAGCCAGACAGCTTGGCTTCAAGCTCTCTTATGTGACTTTCTCTACTTACAAACTTAGTGGTCGAGTGGTCACCAGTCCGGGTTTGATTCCAGGTGACCATGTTGAGATTGTGATGGACGAAGTGGTTTCCACCGACAGTTCCATAATCACATGTTTCCGCTATTTCATATTGTCTGATCTTAGTGGCTCTATTCCTCGACAAGCGTCTGAGAGATGCAAGTCGAAGAGAGATAACCGAGAGAAATGTTTGTAAGAAATGAGACTTTATTAAAAACTTCCTGGTAGGTAGAAGTGGAATATTGCAGGACAATAGACTTTAAGCGATAGTCAAATGTTTCAACAGCTGGTGGCTATGGAATCACATTCTCATTGCATAGCATAAAAGAAAAGAAGAGGAAAAGAAAGGAAAATAAAGAAAAATGATTTTGCATTTGAAAAAAGAGTGTAAGAATTACAAGATTAAAAACAAATGCACTGACAATGAGTATCTCCAAAATGCTTTATTCTACGGAAAATAAATTGAGCATAAATTAATTATTGTAAGGAAAAATAATTTTGTTGTAAATGAGGTTTTGTGTTTGTCATTGTTTGCGAGTTATGTATACTAAAGTCCTTCGGAATGGAGAGTACTTATCATTATATAGCCAGAAAATTCAGGAAATACATTTTATTTTGTCATTTAGCATATTTTAATCGAGATTACTGAAGACATATTGGAGAAAATTAGTAAGTTGTTTCCATGTAAAGGTTAGTTTGCAAAAACATATCCTTAAAAATCTTGGAGTTGATTATTTGAAGGATGTTGAATTTAAAATCGTAGACTAATCGCACTTTTGAGATATGTTGTTCACAGAGACAGCAGTTCTGCCAACTGTTTTGTCAACAGATCAAACGAATCCCATATTCGCTAACGATTTTGCTATTTTAACCTTTTCATTTTAATTTACGGAACGAACGTCAGATATAATTTCACATATAATAATGATCAGGATTACCACAGAGGGGTTTTGGCACCGAAATTTGTGGTTTATTGTACCCAAGCTCCAAGTGGGGCTTCCCCGGGAGGAAGTATGAGGTGAGAGGAGGCAGAGAGCAGCCGTCCCAAGGAGTTACGACAGTACTGAGGGCAGTGTATCTACTATTGACCAATTGTAAACTCCCAATACAACCAGTATCCCACCCGCCGTGGTCCAGAAACAGGCCATCAGTCCGACCCTGAGACCGCCCTACTCAAGGAGGAAGTGTTTTCCAGGAGCATATCATCCTGCCATGCAACGCCAAAGCTCCCACCGACACTTCTACCCTGAAAGAGACCACCAGATAAGAGATGATGTGAAATGATAATGGAGATGAAATGAAGGAACAGAAAATTTGGGAGTGTAAGTAACTTAACCAACATTCGCGTGGCGAATTCCCCGAAAAAAACATGGGTCAATTAGACCGATCACAGACCTCCCGAGTGTACGCTACAGAAATGAAATGAAATGTGTAGTGTTTAACGCCCGCTTTTACTACATACGGCACCGCAGGCGATGACACCGATGATACATGTTTTGAAGATGGAGCGCCGGTGGAATGAGATGGCGGGGGAAACCGGAGATCCCGGAGAAAACCCGCCCCAGCACCATTTTGTCCACCATAAATCTCACTTTGCGGTCACTGGGATTGAACCCGGGCCGCCTTGGTGAGAGCCAAGCGGTCTAACCACTGAGCCACGGCGCGGCCGTAGGCCACAGACGAAACCAGCTGAGCCATCATGCTTAGTTTATTAAATATTGCACTATTTATAACATTATATGCTCGCAAGAGCAATGAGTATAGTAAGAGAGTGATGCAAAATTCTTTAATTTGTTATGAAACTATGATAAGGTTCGGGGTAGACTTAGAATGGAGAGACTATAGCAGAGGGCAGGTCGTGGCAGGTCATACAATCAGCTCTCTCCCCCTGCCCACTACTTAAGCCATTCCGCTCAGTTTTATTTTGCTAAAGACTAGCACAGCATCTTCACATGAAAACAAGTTAGGAATTTCACTTGTTTGTCAACAAGGATAAACAAAATAGTAGAGAAAGTAAAAGGAACTATTTGTGGTATTCGCAAATTAACACATTTCTTTTATAAATCTATTTAGAGCGGTCGGTCCGTTAGTGGTTGGAGGGCTGTGATATATTGCTACGGTCGTCACTACCTGTTGCCACCTTCTAATTCTCTCTCACTGTCCGCAAAGTTTATCTCAACTCAACTCTGCTGCACTCACACTACTTTCTTCTTTACCAAAATACACTTTTCTACTTCTTAACAGATATAAACGTTCATTTATGTGTTTAAGAGCTTAGCGTTATCAGACATCCATCTTTCAGGATAAAGGAAAACCCCGGAAAATCCTTATTCAGATAACTATATAAGGTCTCTCCTGGTTTGAACTCAGACCTCTTGAATGTGAGGGAGACAGGCTGCTGTCATGACAGAGGGGCGGGCTCCACTGTGATTGGTTTTGTATAACTGGCAAATCGTAACATGTAGATAAAGTTTTATTGCATGGCAAATGCACATCTCGTCAAGACACACAATTTATGTTAAGTACATTCTTCTGGGAGCTATTCATTTCCGAGATTTTATTTTTAATTTGTGAATTTTCTAAGCTTTTGGCCTTTTATTACAAGAGATAATGCGCTGTTCATTTTTCATCGTGGTCATGCCAAGAGAACAGCAATTTAAAGGTATACCATGTATGGAGCAACTGTGAAAACATTTGACAATCGTTCTAGGCTAGTGGCCTGTTTTATGCCTACAAGAAATATACAATGGAAGTTTAGCTGTATTAGGAAGAAGTAGATAGCAAAAATAAGCCACCAGTGTCCCCTGAGCAGCACTAGGAAACATAAATAATGAAAACTAAATCAAGCTCCAAAATGTAATTGGTAGTGGTAGAACAAACACAATTAACGTGAGCACAACCTGTTGCTGCTCTCTGTGGGACAAAGGCAACAGACCTCTGTCTCATCTCTGAAACGTTATGCATGTACTAAAAGGCGTGATCAACACTGTTTTATACAAGCCAAGTACATAGTCTCCATTTGTTTGTACACATCGTTACGGTACAACTGTGTCAGTGTTTTGTTCATTTTGAAATGAATGTCTTACTGGATACGAATTAAGTCGAAAAGGAGGAATTGGAAAAATTGACACACATTCATCAATTGAGGTTCCAGAAGACCTCTTATCTTGCAGTTTAACTACGATTCTCTTAAAACTAAGATTGTTAGGAGCACAAAATAACCTAATTATATGCAAAAGCCAGAAATAAGAGTGAGGTGGTCATTTTAGGTGTTTGCTTTACAATAAATATTGAGTGGCTTAACAAGAGACCTTTTTCTTATACTGCCGAAACGAGCAAGAAAAAATGTTCAAATTTCATCAAAACAGTGTTTAAAGCGATCAACGTTTCTTAAATGTTACTTTAAGTCAACCACTGGCGCCATAGCCCTGAGAGAGCCAAGGCATATCAACCCGACTGCCGGCCTCACGCCCACTTACGGACGACAGAGGTGGAAGATCACCCAACCAATACGGGGAGATGTGGTCAGCATCTCGGCATCCCTCAGACGGAACGTTGGTTTTCGTGACCAGGACCGCTTACCTAGCTCTTCACTTTTCTCGTGATGCTGAGTGGGCACCGGTCCTATACCCGGGACTTAAAATCCGCACTCCATGGGTGGGATCGAACCCAGGGACCAAGGCATGCTACGTCACGGCGCATGACTCTTAAATATTACTACTGGACGCAAAATAAATGGAAAAGGACGAACCTCAAATGTCTTAAGAAGGTTTTGGGTGTTCAATGGGACGATAACTCGCATGTTCTATTGATACATGTCCACGTCAGAGCGCCAGTAATGTTGGTGAGATAAACTAGAACTAAATAAATTAAAAGTAGCGTTTACCAGCTCCCTTCTTTGTTTCCTTGGGGAGAGTTGCATTTTTTATATGCCCAGAAATTCTTCAGTTGTTTCTGGAATGACGTTGCAAAACGCCAAGAATAAACATTTTTTGGAAGAAGTGCTTAACAAGAGCATATCATCCTGTCATGCAACACCGAGATTCCCGACGACATTTCTACCCTGAAACAGACTGATAGTAAATGATAAAGGAGATGAAATGGAGGAACTGGAAATTTAGGGAATGTAATTAACCTACGCAGCATTCACTAGCGACCCGGAAAACCCCCAAAAAGCCATGGGTTAGGTAGGTCGGCCACGGGATTCGAACCCGGAGCTCCCAAATGCGGCCAAAGATAAAATCGCCTGAGCCAACCCACTCGTTAGTTTAAGATACTTTTATGTCAAATAAATGTATATCTTGAACTTTCTGGGAATGTCCTCATTCCGGATGACTGTTAAACGTAAGAGATAGTCAAAAATGTAAATCTGGTTAAAATACACAATTTATGTCATATATACCAGAACATTCCATATTACTTGAGTTTGTTTCCCACATAAGCGTCCTAAACTTGCGGTAGCTTTACGTGCGGTGGAAGAAACATCAGAAACCATTCTAAAACACAATGATGACCATTTGTTGAAGTTGTTAGAAATGATTGTAATTCCAGAGAGGACATAGAATGGATAGAAATCATGTATTCAGGTGAAAGAGCACGTTTCCGAATCTTTTCTAAAGAGCGGAATTTTATTACTTGATTTTTCCGACTATAAATCTCCCGTCCTGGCAATGGACCAAGCACTCCCGACAAAAAAAGGCGTCGGAGCGTAAACGGTGAACGAACGCCGTGTAAAGAATGTTTCAGAACATTCACTTATAATGGAGCGCTCACTTCACATTATTTTTATAACCATGATGTTGTAGTTATTTATCCGGCAGCATCATTACGCGATCCTTTTACTGTTTAAAAAGGTCCAGGTACTGTCTATCCTACAACTATCCTACTTGTCCTACATCTTATAAACATTCTCACGTTTTCAGGATAATTTGTGTGAGGTTTGGAAAAGTTACGTTATACATTTAGGACATTTTAGAAACGTGGTATATTGAAATAAAGAAATTTTAAGAAAATAAAAATGAAGAACCAGGCTCTGAGATATGTGTACTATATAGGTACTCCCAGAATGTTTCAAGGTATACAGTAACAAGTCTAATAACTAGAAAATATTCGAAGATATAGAGATTAAAAAACTGTTAAGCTAATTATTTATCAGAGTAAAGGTCAGCTGTACTTTATGTTGCAATAAAAATGGTTGGGAATGGGAGGGTTATATAGACAATACTGGTAATGAAGAAAGGAAGGGGATAGTGTGTGTGTGTGTGTGTAGTGTAGTGTAGTGTTTAACGCCCGCTTTTACTACATACGGCAGCGCAGGCGGTGACACTGATGATACATGAGATGAAGATGGAGCACCAGTGGAATGATATGGTGGGGGAAACCGGAGTTCCCGGAGAAAACCCGCCACAGCGCCATGTTGTCCACCACAAATCTCACTTTGCGGTCGCTTGGGATCGAACCCGGGCCGCCTTGGTGAGAGCCAAGCGGTCTAACCACTGAACCACGGCGCGGCCAAGGGGATAGTGTGCAGTGCCCATTATGTATGTGGGGAAAACTGAGATTTGACAGAAAGAATGCATTTGAACAAAAATTAAGAGGAGCAAAATTATAGATAAAAATTGCAAGAATGTAGGGCAGTTTTTGGAACAAGTACAAAATAAATGGGAATGTACTTTGAAAAAGGAAACGAGCAATATTGTGTAAACATACTCAAAGAATTTAATAAATAGTAGAAGCAATAGTAGTAGAGATAGAAGTAGTATTAGTAATGGCAGTGATTGCACCTTGTATTTAATAATAGACAATTCAACAAATAATGACCTAAGTCAATTACCGGTGACCAGATCAGTGATGTAATATCTTAGCGCCTAATAAAACGACTAGAAATGAATAATTGTTCTTTCATACTACCAGTATGTACAAGGTTTCTTAACGTACAGTCAGGCAAAAAATTCAATGTCATAGCCTGGATTTAAACCACTGATGTTCTAGTCTAGGTGCGGTTGCTCTGAACACTGAGTTACCATGACTACATGCTAGCAGACTCTACCTATTCTAACCTTGCCCTAAACACAGTTAGTGTCAAGTAACAACTAATTTCCATTAATTGTGCCTAATAGTGGTCCGAACTATAAGGCCCGGGCCTTAAAGTACTTACAGCATAGTAAGTCGTCATTAAGGTAGTTGTCTCATGTGTTTATGAGAACTCCAAGTGGTTTACTATAAAGCCCGGGCCTTAAAGTACTTACAGCATAGCAAGTCGCCATTAAGGTAGCTGTCTCATGTGTTTATGAGAACTCCTAGTGGTTTACTATAAAGCCCGGGCCTTAAAGTACTTACAGCATAGTCGTCATTAAGGTAGTTGTCTCATGTGTTTATGAAAACTCCTAGTGGTTTACTATAAAGCCCGGGTCTTAAAGTACTTACAGCATAGTAAATCGTCATTAAGGTAGTTGTCTCATGTGTTTATGAGAACTGCTAGGGGTTTACTATAAAGCCCGGGCCTTAAAGTACTTACAGCATGTAAGTCGTCATTAAGGTAGTTGTCTCATGTGTTTATGAGAACTCCTAGTGGTTTACTATAAAGCTCGGGCCTTAAAGTACTTACAGCATGTAAGTCGTCATTAAGGTAGTTGTCTCATGTGTTTATGAGAACTGCTAGAGGTTTACTATAAAGCCCGGGCCTTAAAGTACTTACAGCATGTAAATCGTCATTAAGGTAGTTGTCTCATGTGTTTATGAGAACTCCTAGAGGTTTACTATAAAGCTCGGGCCTTAAAGTACTTACAGCATAGTAAGTCGTCAATAAGGTAGTTGTCTCATGTGTTTATGAGAACTCCTAGTGGTTTACTATAAAGCTCGGGCCTTAAAGTACTTACAGCATGTAAATCGTCATTAAGGTAGTTGTCTCATGTGTTTATGAGAACTCCTAGTGGTTTACTATAAAGCTCGGGCCTTAAAGTACTTACAGCATAGTAAGTCGTCATTAAGGTAGTTGTCTCATGTGTTTATGAGAACTGCTAGGGGTTTACTATAAAGCCCGGACCTTAAAGTACTTACAGCATAGTAAGTCGTCATTAAGGTAGTTGTCTCATGTGTTTATGAGAACTCCTAGTGGTTTACTATAAAGCCCGGGCCTTAAAGTACTTACAGCATAGTAAGTCGTCATTAAGGTAGTTGTCTCATGTGTTTATGAGAACTCCTAGTGGTTTACTATAAAGCCCGGGCCTTAAAGTACTTACAACATAGTAAGTCGTCATTAAGGCAGTTGTCTCATGTGTTTATGAGAACTCCTAGTGGTTTACTATAAAGCCCGGGCCTTAAAGTACTTACAGCATAGTAAGTCGTCATTAAGGTAGTTGTCTCATGTGTTTATGAGAACTCCTAGTGGTTTACTATAAAGCCCGGGCCTTAAAGTACTTACAGCATAGTAAGTCGTCATTAAGGTAGTTGTCTCATGTGTTTATGAGAACTCCTAATGGTTTACTATAAAGCCCGGGTCTTACAGTACTTACAACATAGTAAGTCGCCATTAAGGTAGTTGTCTCATGTGTTTATGAAAACTCCTAGTTGTTTACTATAAAGCCCGGGCCTTAAAGTACCTACAGCATAGTAAGTCGTCATTAAGGTAGTTGTCGCATGTGTTTATGAGAACTCCTAGAGGTTTACTATAAAGCTCGGGCCTTAAAGTACTTACAGCATAGTAAGTCGCCATTAAGGTAGCTGTCTCATGTGTTTATGAGAACTCCTAGTTGTTTACTATAAAGCCCGGGCCTTAAAGTACTTACAGCATAGTAAGTCGTCATTAAGGTAGTTTTCTCATGTGTTTATGAGACCTCCTAGTGGTTTACTATAAAGCTCGGACCTTAAATTACTTACAGCATAGTAAGTCGTCATTAAGGTAGTTGTCTCATGTGTTTATGAGACCTCCTAGTGGTTTACTATAAAGCTCGGACCTTAAAGTACTTACAACATAGTAAGTCGTCATTAAGGTAGTTGTCTCATGTGTTTATGAGAACTCCTAGTGGTTTACTATAAAGCCCGGACCTTAAAGTACTTACAGCATAGTAAGTCGTCATTAAGATAGTTGTCTCATGTGTTTATGAGAACTCCTAGTGGTTTACTATAAAGCCCGGGCCTTAAAGTACTTACAGCATAGTAAGTCGTCATTAAGGTAGTTGTCTCATGTGTTTATGAGAACTCCTAGCGGTTTACTATAAAGCCCGGGCCTTAAAGTACTTACAACATAGTAAGTCGTCATTAAGGCAGTTGTCTCATGTGTTTATGAGAACTCCTAGTGGTTTACTATAAAGCCCGGGCCTTAAAGTACTTACAGCATAGTAAGTCGTCATTAAGGTAGTTGTCTCATGTGTTTATGAGAACTCCTAGTGGTTTACTATAAAGCTCGGGCCTTAAAGTACTTACAACATAGTAAGTCGTCATTAAGGTAGTTTTCTCATGTGTTTATGAGAACTCCTAGTGTTTTACTATAAAGCCCGGGCCTTAAAGTACTTACAGCATAGTAAGTCGTCATTAAGGTAGTTGTCTCATGTGTTTATGAGAACTCCTAATGGTTTACTATAAAGCCCGGGTCTTACAGTACTTACAACATAGTAAGTCGCCATTAAGGTAGTTGTCTCATGTGTTTATGAGAACTCCTAGTGGTTTACTATAAAGCCCGGGCCTTAAAGTATTTACAGCATAGTAAGTCGTCATTAAGGTAGTTGTCTCATGTGTTTATGAGAACTCCTAGTGGTTTACTATAAAGCCCGGTCCTTAAAGTACTTACAGCATAGTAAGTCGCCATTAAGGTAGTTGTCTCATGTGTTTATTAGAACTCCTAGTGGTTAACTATTAAGCCCGGACCTTAAAGTACTTACAGCATAGTAAGTCGTCATTAAGGTAGTTGTCTCATGTGTTTATTAGAACTCCTAGTGGTTAACTATTAAGCCCGGGCCTTAAAGTACTTTCAGCATAGTAAGTCGCCATTAAGGTAGTTGTCTCATGTGTTTATGAGACCTCCTAGTGGTTTACTATAAAGCTCGGACCTTAAAGTACTTACAGCATAGTAAGTCGTCATTAAGGTAGTTGTCTCATGTGTTTATGAGAACTCCTAGTGGTTTACTATAAAGCCCGGACCTTAAAGTACTTACAGCATGGTAAGTCGTCATTAAGGTAGTTGTTTCATGTGTTTATGAGAACTCCTAGTGGTTTACTATAAAGCCCGGGCCTTAAAGTACTTACAGCATAGTAAGTCGTCATTAAGGTAGTTGTCTCATGTGTTTATGAGAACTCCTAGTGGTTTACTATAAAGCCCGGGCCTTAAAGTACTTACAGCATAGTAAGTCGTCATTAAGGTAGTTGTCTCATGTGTTTATGAGAACTCCTAGTGTTTTACTAAAATGCCCGGGTCTTAAAGTACTTACAGCATAGTGAGTCGTCATTAAGGTAGTTGTCTCATGTGTTTATGAGAACTCCTAGTGGTTTACTATAAAGCCCGGGCCTTAAAGTACTTACAGCATAGTAAGTCGTCATTAAGGTAGTTGTTTCATGTGTTTATGAGAACTCCTAGTGGTTTACTATAATGCCCGGGTCTTAAAGTACTTACAGCATAGTAAGTCGTCATTAAGGTAGTTGTCTCATGTGTTTATGAGAGCTCCTAGTGGTTTACTATAAAGCCCGGGCCTTAAAGTACTTACAGCATAGTAAGTCGCCATTAAGGTAGTTGTCTCATGTGTTTATGAGAACTCCTAGTGGTTTACTATAAAGCCCGGGCCTTAAAGTACTTACAGCATAGTAAGTCGTCATTAAGGTAGTTGTCTCATGTGTTTATGAGAACTCCTAGTGGTTTACCGGATAAAACACAAGTTAGTTGGAGAATTTAATGTCATCCTGGCAAGTTGGCCATGGTAGTTCAATGATTAAGAGGGCCGGACGGAGACTGGAACATCCGTATTTCAATTCTCACCTATGGCATTCAATTTTCAGTCTGACTATCTTTCCAGTCGAATATCAAGGCTTCAAGACTAGGGTTGTGGATTATAGGCGCCGTAGCACAAGTGCCAATCGTTCTCCGTCTTCTTTGATCTTTCATTACGCTTATGTGATCGTTTGTTTCTCAAGTGCTACGGCTCCAGTTGTTAAGTGCCCTTCTCTCACATTCTTTTTGGTCGCCCCACAACCTTAACTTCATATTGTCTGAAATGCACAACGGTTCCAACATTTACCATACATCTGTTCCATAGCTAACACTCCTTAGGGCCCAGAAATTCAAAATATATTTTATTTGTTTATTATTATTAATGACTATATTTGTATAATACAGGTTAAAAATCTAGAATAAAAAGTCCTCTTTTTACGTTTCTGGTTTAAAATGATTTTTTTCAGCAAATCACCTTTTGTTCAATATGGTGCAGTGTCTATTCAATTGTTCTAAAATTTTCCATGTAGGTTCACAAAGCACAAGTAACAAAAAGGTTAATCTGAATATTGCAGGCCAATTTGACGTAAGTTAGCTAGCCACGCATTGGAACGCCAATTTGTTAATGAAACTTTATATTTTTTCACGTTATGTAGGCGATTTGAGAAAGATTTGTTCATATTATGTTGTTTTATCTTCTCTTCCAGTCTAGTTGCGTTGATGATTAATTTCTCAGTTGTGGTGTCGGGTCACCTTCATTTGTGAAATAATATTTTCTTTGTAACAACTTAGGCTTTCACGGTCGGCGTCAATCCAGTAATATATAGAAGTTTCCGGGCTCTAGTTTGCCATGAGTCCTCTGAGGATGCTCGACGTCGGGAGCTTCAGTTTTTCCTACTAGACCACGGCCAGCAAGCCCGGCAACTTCTACATAATACTTTCTTTGTAACAACTTAGGCTTTCACGGCCGGCGTCAATCCAGTAATATATAGAAGTTTCCGGGTTCTAGTTTGCCATGAGTCCTCTGAGGATGCTCGACGTCGGGAGCTTCAGTTTTTCTACTAGACCACGGCCAGCATGCCCGGCAACTTCTACATAATACTTTCTTTGTAACAACTTAGGCTTTCACGGCCGGCGTCAATCCAGTAATATATAGAAGTTTCCGGGTTCTAGTTTGCCATGAGTCCTCTGAGGATGCTCGACGTCGGGAGCTTCAGGTTTTCCTACTAGACCACGGCCAGTAAGCCCGGAAACTTCTATATAATACTTTCTTTGTAACAACTTAGGCTTTCACGGCCGGCGTCAATCCAGTAATATATAGAAGTTTCCGGGCTCTAGTTTGCCATGAGTCCTCTGAGGATGCTCGACGTCGGGAGCTTCAGTTTTTCCTACTAGACCACGGCCAGCAAGCCCGGCAACTTCTACATAATACTTTCTTTGTAACAACTTAGGCTTTCACGGCCGGCGTCAATCCAGTAATATATAGAAGTTTCCGGGTTCTAGTTTGCCATGAGTCCTCTGAGGATGCTCGACGTCGGGAGCTTCAGTTTTTCTACTAGACCACGGCCAGCAAGCCCGGAAACTTCTACATAATACTTTCTTTGTAACAACTTAGGCTTTCACGGCCGGCGTCAATCCAGTAATATATAGAAGTTTCCGGGTTCTAGTTTGCCATGAGTCCTCTGAGGATGCTCGACGTCGGGAGCTTCAGTTTTTCTACTAGACCACGGCCAGCAAGCCCGGCAACTTCTACATACTTTCTTTGTAACAACTTAGGCTTTCACGGCCGGCGTCAATCCAGTAGTATATAGAAGTTTCCGGGCTCTAGTTTGTCATGAGTCCTCTGAGGATGCTCGACGTCGGGAGCTTCTGGTTTTCCTACTAGACCACGGCCAGTAAGCCCGGAAACTTCTACATAATACTTTCTTTGTAACAACTTAGGCTTTCACGGCCGGCGTCAATCCAGTAATATATAGAAGTTTCCGGGCTCTAGTTTGTCATGAGTCCTCTGAGGATGCTCGACGTCGGGAGCTTCAGTTTTTCCTACTAGACCACGGCCAGCAAGCCCGGCAACTTCTACATAATACTTTCTTTGTAACAACTTAGGCTTTCACGGCCGGCGTCAATCCAGTAATATATAGAAGTTTCCGGGCTCTAGTTTGCCATGAGTCCTCTGAGGATGCTCGACGTCGGGAGCTTCAGTTTTTCCTACTAGACCACGGCCAGCAAGCCCGGAAACTTCTACATACTTTCTTTGTAACAACTTAGGCTTTCACGGCCGGCGTCAATCCAGTAATATATAGAAGTTTCCGGGCTCTAGTTTGTCATGAGTCCTCTGAGGATGCTCGACGTCGGGAGCTTCAGTTTTTCCTACTAGACCACGGCCAGCAAGCCCGGAAACTTCTACATAATACTTTCTTTGTAACAACTTAGGCTTTCATGGCCGGCGTCAATCCAGTAATATATAGAAGTTTCCGGGCTCTAGTTTGTCATGAGTCCTCTGAGGATGCTCGACGTCGGGAGCTTCAGTTTTTCCTACTAGACCACGACCAGTAAGCCCGGAAACTTCTACATAATACTTTCTTTGTAACAACTTAGGCTTTCACGGCCGGCGTCAATCCAGTAATATATAGAAGTTTCCGGGCTCTAGTTTGTCATGAGTCCTCTGAGGATGCTCGACGTCGGGAGCTTCAGTTTTTCCTACTAGACCACGACCAGTAAGCCCGGAAACTTCTACATAATACTTTCTTTGTAACAACTTAGGCTTTCATGGCCGGCGTCAATCCAGTAATATATAGAAGTTTCCGGGCTCTAGTTTGTCATGAGTCCTCTGAGGATGCTCGACGTCGGGAGCTTCAGGTTTTCCTACTAGACCACGACCAGTAGGCCCGGAAACTTCTACATAATACTTTCTTTATTTGAAAAATATTTCTAAGACAATAAATAAGCTGAAAACTAGGGATGGGTGCTCGATACTTGGGATACCTGCATGGTATCCTTATCGAATGATATTTCACAAAATTCACTCGGTACTTTTTTATACTTCGGGGGATATTCTGCAATTTTTATTTTATTTTAAAATCACAAAATATTCTTGTCGCAAGTACAACATTACAAAGCCCGAGAAATTGTCAGGAATGTGGTAGCTGTACAGTAACATCATACAAGAAAATAATCGTGTGTCAACTGTCAGTTAACATTTCCCAAGAAGAAATCACTACATATCTCCTGTCACCTCCTCTTTCTAGTACACTGCATTACTGGACAACAAATTAAATATTTGTGTAAGCCACCTACGACAGTTTTCTCTGAAAGACTATTTAGTACAACAGGACTCATATGTGACAAAAAGAAGTAGAATTGACCCCGAAACAGTGAAAATGCTAGTATTTTTTAACAAAAACTTATAAAAGTGGACTGTTTTGCTTTTAAAGGTCTAATGTAGAGTTTAAAAATAACAACACTGATAGTTTTAAGTTTTGCCTCATTAAATATGTGTACCAAATTAATTGTATTGACATTACACAGTTCTACCAACATTTTATTTTGTATTGAAACTAGAAATGACGGAATTGTGTATCGGTACGGGGTATGACCCATCCCTATTGAAAACACAGTTATACGCATAGTTGTCAGGAATACTTCTTCATCATTGAAAGAATTCTTTCTAGAGTCTGTACAGAAGTTTTTTTTCTCGTCTCTACGGTTACCGGATTTTTCATGGTCAATTTTCCAAGCAGTTTATCATGTATTTCGCGATTTTAACTGCGTGTCTCTTGTTTTCATCCATAATTACACTTATATTTGATTACATATCCTTCTTAACATTTGTTAAACTTTAATTAACATCTAGAATCAATAAACAACTGTTTCATATCCAAAAGATTTGTAAAGTAGAACTAGAAATGGAGTGCATACTTGAGATTTATATTTGTGGATTAAAGGAATGGAGACGGTAGCATTTTTATTCGTTTATTGTGTGTTGGAAACTTGTGCCAAAACAAAGATTATCTAGTGCCTGGAGAAGTTGTCTTTGCTTTCTCAGCATTGGGACTGACCGAAATGGCACATTTTATGACGAAGAGGTCGTAAAAGATTTTATTGAGACTTGAGCCAACTTTGTATATATGTTTAGTAGGGGCTGCCGGAATGCGCATGCACCAAAGAGTCATAAAAGCGTTGTCTGCGGGATATCCCAGCTATTGCATTCTTCCGACCATTCCTTTCATTCTCTCTAGTTTTATTCTGAACACAAAGAATCAGCGAATGTAAAGAATTTTTAATTGTTCCGTCCAGGGAACCTCAGATCATTGTTTGGTGACTAAAATTGCTTAGACTCATTTATACACAGAAAGCTACAATAAGAACGGAACTTATTTACACTTTTTATGAAGTATCGAGGCTCAAAACCAATGTCGAGACATACTGTATCGTCTGATCACTGACATTTGACAATCATGAGGTACTAACCGCGGATGAATATGTAAATGTGTGGTGTTGTAAGAAGCAGAAAACTCATTTATTAATAAGTACGCTAGCTGCGTCTTAAATACTTGTCATAAGATAAACTGCAGGTTCATTCCGTCGTCCAATGTACACAAAAGATGCAAGTATACTCTAACACAGGGTGGCCACTAACCTTAAGTTTGGGAGCCGCCAATTTATGAAGCTGATTCTAAGCAAGACGCATTGTAAGTTTACAAAATGAAGAGACATTTTTCATTTTATAACAAATGAAGGATCATTTATTTCTTGCACAGCACAGAACATTATTGTTGAGGTAGACATGAAGGAATGAGATTCTACTTTTGAGAAGCGCTTTTTCGAGTGTTCATTTTTGTTGTTAGTTTTTAGAAATCTGACTGATAATTGCAAAAGTGAAATTCGTACAAGTTAACTTAAATGTTTATCAAATAGTCCAGATTGATATTTAGATTTAATGAACTTAAGCGTTTAGTGCACATATAAATCTCTTAGCACATTCTTTTGTTAGTGGGTATCTTTCTCCTCCATACCTGGAGGATGAAATTAAGCGCCGGACTAAAACAATTCTACGCAATTTTACCAAAACCTCAAAGCGCCTTGGTTAGGCCTCTAGGAAATTATGACCCCAGAAGATGCCACTTTAGGTGACATCGAGTATCCCGTATGGCATGCCGACCCCTGAACTAAAACAGGAGCAATTCCTAACAGCAGTAAAAGCCCAGCTCCATATTAGTAATCCCTTTCACAGAGTATTCACCTCTAAATTTTACATTATAGTGTAATACTATTTACACCAAGGTATAGCGGGTACAACAGTTTCATAGAGGGGCAACTTTCTCCCTCATTCTCACTTCCTACCTAAATTTAAACAACCATCCTTAAAAAATTCCAAATTGCTATATGCGATTAAACCCTATTGAGGGTGGGCACAAATGTTTCAGGCTGACCACAACCAGTGGACAGAACATAATAAAGATTTTGAATAAAATCCCTCCCCCCCCCCTCCAGGCTAAACTTACATGTTGATTTTCTCAATCTACACACTCACCTTATAGCCATCAACTCTATTTTCACCCAGGGCTTTTGACGCTCTGCTCAATTCACGTGCAGCAATTACAGTTAGTGGCAATGATTTTGGGATTAATTGTTAACGAGGAGTCCGTGCATCCCATCAAGGGACACTTGACAAACACTTGTTGGACCCCTACAGCAAACAATGGACAGCTCACCTGAATACACTTGCAAAACATAACCGGGTTATGTCACACAGAAATAACATAAAAGACGTACAGTAGACTTTAAGTGATAGTCAAATTTTTAAATAGCTGGTACAGATTCAGGTGATACCAAAACGAGTATTTCCAGTGAAACATCTGTATGTAATTTTAAGGTGGAGTGCAACACCCTAGTGGTAGAAAAGTAAAAATTAGACTATCGCTTTAGTCGAACTAACGAAATATTTAAGAAACGTTATATATCTGGATTAACAAGACACAAGAAGAACGAGTAAGGAAAAGTCGTGTGATGACTGACTGCTAATGTATGGGCAATGAATAAATATCATCGATCGATAAACAGACTTTCAAGGTAAAGGTTACATAACCATGCATTATAATCCGTCACGAAAACCTTAAGGTTTCATAATCTGTACTTGTTGATCCATAACTGATCCTCTCCATTATAAGTAGACATTACAATATCGAAAATTATATATTATCTATACATTATATACTCCCGTAAAAACACTGTCTACTTCAAGATAAACATTATCTTATTGTAGTTACAAGGGAATACAGTAGACTTTAAGTGATAGTCAAATGTTTTAAACAGTGGTCGTTATGTGATTCTTTGACATTCCATTCTCTATGAACGGGAGAAAATGAAGGAATAACGATTTTCTGTTTGAAAAATGTATAAGAATTTGAAAATTAAAACCAATGCTGATTTTTGTTTTATTTTGTAGTTTACGTCCTCCAACGTTAAGTCATATCGGACGATGAGTGAAATGGGTGAAATGATGATCAAATGAGTCCGGGATCCATGGAGCTTAGAGTACCCGACATTCGTCTTTCAGGATAAGGGAAAATCCCGGAAAACCCGTATCCAGGTAACTCACCCTGACCGAGATTCGAACTCGGGACCTCGTGAACGTGAATGCTGAATTTAAAAACTACATTTGGCTTTTAACCAATATTTTGTGCCATTGACAGAGATATAGACATTAAAAAACTCTCTTTTGTAGGCAAGGATGCTCCAGACATTTATTTTCATGAAGTCTTGATATCAGATTTCAGAGTCAAATTCTGTATATTTCTTAGTTACTATCTGTGGTAGAAAAAGTATAAAAACTGGAATATGATATGTGACGGAGAAGATGTTGGTTTGTTATGAACCTGGATTAATTACTTTATGTGTAGAAACAGAAGCGAATCTTTTGTGAGGTATATGGCGCTCTCTGGTACCATTAAATATGCATGGCGTATTGGTTTCATTTCAAGCAAAGGGTTTATGATCCTCGTGTCTAACCAGTCTTTGCCATTAAATATTAAGTCACGTGAAAACGCCGCTTTGCAGCTCACTTGAATTTTCAGAGGAAAAAAAAAAAAAAAAAGGATTCATGTAAGTTTTTAGGCTAATTTCTGGTTTGCGTGCTTCCGCTGCCACAGATGATCGAATCTGAAGTAGTCGTAAAAAGGCTATAAACCGTATCAAAAATATAGTGGCTGGATTAACGGTGATCAAAGTTCTCTATAAGGGGCACTACATGAACGGGTCGCGTGTTCGAATCCCATGGCTGATCTTCCTGTCCCATTGTATTTGTCGAGGGTTTCCCTGGACGTTGGGTAGGATACTTACGTCCCCCGAGGTCGCTATACATCTATTGCATCTATCCTCTTTGATCTGATTGTCTGAGGGTCGGCGTTGCATGGCAGAGGAAAAGGATACTGTAGTGGGATATGTAAGGCGAGGGAAGTTTTGTGGGGACCACACCCTTTCTTATTATGTCTCCCCGTTAGGGATATACAAACAAAAGTCTTCCCTCTGGTACATCCAGGGACAGTATTTGTGTGCATGGCGTGTTTAAATAGTTCAAAAGGGTTGATACTTGTTTGTAAGTTTTCTTTTTAGCAGTGCAGTTTTAATTTTTTATTTCTTTGATTTCATTAAGAAAACTTTGTTGAGTTTTTAAGTTTATTTGTGATTTTGTTTTTTCCCAGCCATTACAAGGTGGTCTGATTAATCTTTTATGTTGCATGATGGCTGCTTTTTCATTGTCAAGATCAAGTCCTGGATTATGTGTAAAAATTTGTAGAGGAAGTACTGGGATGGTTTTGACAGCTCCAGTTGCTAGGTGAAGAATTTGATTTTGCAGAAAATTAATTATTTCTATATTTTCAGTTCTTAATATCTCTTAACAATAAGTAAGAACTTGTACTAACGTTTTTCTTAACGCCTAAAGTGGCATTCTGGTTTAGTTATCTTAAAATGGATTTGGCTTTTGATGCGGAGCTGCAGGATGATAAGAGGACAAACTGCATATTCATCTGACCTTAAGTTGTGTAGATTGCATGTATCTGCATACCAAATCTGAGCCAGACGCTTGATGTAGGTCAGGTGTGCTTATATTTTTATTACGCCCAGCTTCCTTCATCAAATGAAGGACCTTCTGTACTCAAGTTCAGTATTTTTGTATACTTTACAGCAGTTGTGGTGTCTTTGTTCAGTGACAGTCTTTTGTCGGCCGTGTATTGTTAGTCTGGTCCAACATGGCTGATAGCTATTTCCCACTTTCTGTCTCTAGTGTTTACCCATGGGTTTTTTTCGGCGGTATTCCCGAATACTGGGCAAGTTAATTATATTATATTCCTTTCCCTCCATTATTATTTAACATCATCTCTCATCTGGTGATCTCTTTCAGTGTAGAAGTGTCAGCGGATGTCTCTTGAACAGGAAGATATGCTCTTGGTAACACTTTCTCCTCCAATGGGTCTTCAAACCCGGTCTGATGGGTCCTTTAAGGACCATGGTGGGTGGGACGTCGGGTGTTCTGGCTTTCCGGGGAGAGTCAATTATAGGGGGCCTTCCCTCTATACTGTCGTGACTTCTTGAGTCAGCCTCCCTGTTTCCTCTCGCCTCATCCTTCCTCCTGGGGATGCCCCACTTGGAGCATAAGTGCCATAGATCAAAATACGAGGGTCGCCTGATAAGTCTTGGGCCTCACATAGAGATGGCGCCACTGGTCCAGTTTGACGGATAGCATCATATAGTTTAACTCTAGACTATCTTGTATCCATAGATACAGGTCAATAGCTTGTTTAACTTTTGAATGACAGCATTTTAAACGAGACAAGTGTAGAGGTTTCACGAAAATGGAAGCAATGATTAAATACTTCCATTTGAAAGACTTAACGCCTAAAGAAATCAAGGAGGAAATGGACAGTACATTGAAAGACTGTTCCTTCATATACATTAATTAATTTAATAATTAATAAATAACGAATTAATAAAAATAAATAATAATAATAATAATAATAATAATAATAATAATAATAATAATAATAATAATAATAATAATAATAATAATAATAATAATAATAATAATAATAATAATAATAATAATAATAATAATAATAATAATAATAATAATAATAATAATAATAATAATAATAATAATAATAATAATAATAATAATAATAATAATAATAATAATAATAATAATAATAATAATAATAATAATAATAATAATAATAATAATAATAATAATAATAATAATAATAATAATAATAATAATAATAATAATAATAATAATAATAATAATAATAATAATAATAATAAATAAATTAATTAATTAATGAGAATTTAATGTCATGTTGGCACGTTGGTCATCGTAGCTCAATGGTTAGAGTGACTGGACGGAGACCAGAAGATCCATGGTTCAAAGCCCGGTTATGGCATTGAATTTTTCAGTCTGACTATCTTTCATAGTGCGTCCTACACACGGCTTGTGTGAAACAACAATTAATTTCCAAAGCCTATTTCTGTTAAGAATTTGGAGCTCTACCGTAAAAATCGCAGTGAATTTTTGAGACGGATGAAACTTGGATACGTCACTACACTCCAGAAAGTAAATCGCAGTCAAAACAGTAGATTGCACCAGGTGTACCAACTCCAAAAAGAGCAAAGTAAATTTTGTCAGCTAACAAGGTTATGGCGAGTGTTTTCTGGGATACACAGAGAATGATTTTTATTGATTATTTGGAAAAGGATAAAAGTATCACTGGTGACTACTACGCAAGCTTACTGTAACGTTTGAGTGATGAGGTGAAAAGAAAAAGACCTCATTTGGCAAATAAACAATCTTGTTTGTTCACGACAATGCTCTGGCCTGTCGTTCAATTATTGCAGTGGAAAAAGTGTGCGCCACATCTAGCACTCAGTAACTACCACCTGTTCCCGAACCTTTGGAGGTCAAAGATTTCACAAGGAGGTCATTGATGTGTTAAACAGATATTTTGAGAACCATGATAAATGTCACTACAGAGATGGTTTAATTAAATTAGAACAGCGATATGACAAATGCATTAGCATTTCCGGAGATTATGTTGAGAAATATTGTAAGGCCCGAGACTTATCAGCCGACCGTCACAGATACAAAAGATCTGAAATGTAGTTTTGATGTAGGGGACCTCGAAACGTGTACTTATGATGAGCGTGGAAAACCTCGCTCTGATCCAACAGAGAGTCTGTCAGGTGTTTCTACGCTATGCATGAAGAGGCAGTGGAAGCCAGCCACCAACAAGGAAACAGCGCTTTCCCGAATGTTTACTCAGATGACCTACTTCCTATCGTCTTATGATAATGACTAATCGATTTAAACGCAAAGCCAATAGGAAATGTAATGTACAATTACGTACAGAGAGGAATCCCCACAAGTCTGACATACAATTATAGCAACGTTTTGTAAAGGCTTTTGCTTACTTTCATCTGCACATCTAAGGCTTCTATGCACTTCTAATTTTATTAGCCATCAGTTTCCTTTTTCATTTTGCTAATAAGATGCATACATATAGGAAAAGCTCAACCAATTTCTAAAATATTACACCACTAAAACGCCAGTTCATTTTCTCGGACGTGGGACTAAAGAAACTTGACTAAAATATTAAAGAAGATCTATATATGCTGGAATACGAACATATTACACACACGAATGTCCGAGATGGTGCTAGAATTATGTGTATGAACCCATGGGTTGTTATAGATACAATTACTTGAAAGATGTACTGACAAGAAATTAACTAATTTTCAAAGTATAGACCATTAGATTCTATAACCTTGAGCCATCGTTAAGTGAGGTTTATTATCCCACGATGGTACCAGTCTCTGGTTTTTTATGAGAATAATTCGGTGACACTCACTTGCACTGCTTAATGTTGTCAAAATTTCTTCCACATAGAAAATGGGACATGGATAGAAAAGATGATAATGTGATGGTGCGAGATCAGGGCTGTATGCTGGGTGTGGTAGCAGTTCCATTTCTCCCAATTCCTGAATTGTTTCCATGGTTGTTCATGTAGTATGAGGTGTTGCAATAGAACTCTATTTCGGTTAACTAATGCTGGGTATATCCGTCTCCAAATTTCATGAACTCGTTCCAGTTGTTGAGAATAAAGATCCTCATCAATCACCTGCCCATTTGGAACAAACTCCTAGTGAATCACACCTTCCAAATTTTACCAGACACACAACATTACTTTGGGACCAAACGATGACTTTGGCAGGTTGGCAGTGATCAAGTCACTGTTTCGAGGCATCAGAGTTTCTACATCTACGCATTTTTCATCACAAGTGACAATTCTACTGACAAACGTATCATCCATGGTATTACGGATAAGCTGACGACAGATATCCACTCTACGTTCAGTCTGTTGAGGTACAGATCGACAGCTTCTGTAAGATTTTCCAAATGTCTTAATGTGACGATGTATGTATGTATGTATTTATTTATTAACTGCAATTGGGTACTACCCGGTGGCAGAGTTAAGAATACAGATCAAATTACAAATACTAGATTTACAACAATAACACAGTAAACAATACAAACATGATATTATTTTACTTTAGTCACTTAAAACTTATCTAATTACTTCTCTATTTACATATTATATACCATTATAATTTAAAAGTTAAACTATAAACCATCTAGATTTTTTCTAAATTTCTTCAACGACAGGGGACAGCCCTGAAAGACTGCTACAGGCAATTCATTCCATTCTTCAATGGTTCTATTAACAAAAGAAAATTTTCCTACGTCGGTTCTGTATCTTCTACCCTTAATTTTATACCTATGATCGTTTCGTCCATAATAATCCGGATTATCTAACCTTACATTAACGTCCACCCATGCCTTTACACCAGCATTAGCTTTGAATAATGCTACCAACCTATGTTTTTACGCCTAATTCTTAATTCCTCCCATTTAGTCTCATCTCCTTTTATAGGCCCAAAATACTTGCCTCTTTTTATGAATTTTATTGCCCTCTTCTGTATTTTTTCTAATGGATCGATTTGGTTAGCTCTATACGGGTCCCAGCATGCTACTCCATATTCCATAACCGGCCGCACTAAGGCCTTGTAGGCAATTTCCCTGGACCTAGCGCTCCCCTTTTTCAATATTCTCATTACGAAATGTAATGCCTTCCACGCATTCCTAGTTGTGGAATTTACTTGTTCGTCCCATCCAGCATTACTTGCCAGGTACACTCCCAAGTATTTGCAGCTGTCCACCTGTGGAATTTGCACCCCTCCCATGTGATAGTTAACAATAATTTTGCCCTTAGTTCTACTAAAAACAATCGACTTACTTTTCTTGGCATTAATTGACATTTTGTTAGCCGCAGCCCAATTACAGATTTCATTTAAATCATCCTGAAGAGCGGTTTCATGCACTGTATTCCGAATTTTATTATAAATGATACAATCGTCTGCAAACAACCTTGATGTATGATATCTTTTGATGTACCAAGTTCTTCTGAAAGCCTGCGAGTACTTTTTTGTAGATTTTCTCACAAAACTTGGTGTGTATCCTAATATTCTGTGCTTTAGGTCTTCCAGAACGTGGTAAATGTTTAGTGTTTTGTCTCCATTGTTGAAACGTTAGAACCATCGTTGTGCCACACGCTTCTGGATATAACGGGAAAATCACAGCTATGCCTCAGAAACCTTAGTGTTCGGCAACTGTAAGTCTGTGTCTAAAGAATGAAACTGATGTCAACTTTATCATTTGCCTGAGATCTACTGCTAAGGAAATGAAGCTCTATTTCATACATGACCACATAACAACTTCATGTATCTACATAGACCTCAGAGCTAGACAAGTGTAGCTCTGTCGCTTGCCCGGCAGCACGTGAACAGTACTTTCCATTATCGATGGACAGAGAGCAGAGCATTCGCTATTACAGTCTTTTGTAATATTTAGAATTCATTTAGACTTTAGATAGAAGTAGCATCGCGGTATTAAATATCCAATCTTGGTCAACTCACGAGATTTGAACCCGACGCTCCCAAAAGCTATATCAGCTGAGCCATTGCATCGATTTGATCACATTGTTATAAACACACTGTTTAGAACTTAATGGTAACTGCCGCTATTAAGTTAAAGGCAATTGTGTGTTGTTGAGCTAACACTAGCTTGACAGACTTTTGTTTGTTCAGTTGAAACGATTACAGTAATTGAATTCTTAGCTTCCTTCCGTTCGCAAAGCTTTTGCCTAGTTTGGAATATTCATGAATAGTATTTATCAGGAAACGGGGAGACAGAATTTATTGTCACGAGGGAGAAAAAAACCCCGAGGCGGCATTTATATAACTGTGTTTCCCTCTTTGCTGATAAACCAGCCAGCTATAGGAACAATGGAAACTAGGGAACTAGCTCTTTACTTCACTCGCGTTCAGTAATATTACTTTACTTTCTCGCGCTTTGACATTCATTTAACCCCAAAAACAAAAACATCAACATAACTAAAAAAAAAAAAAATAATTATAGAGAAAAGATTCGAAATGAAGATTCTCATATAAAAAATTGAGTTTTTGGTATCGCTGCCTTTCTCTACTGTTGATCAGATTCTACTTACAATTCCTTTAACTATTACATGTTATTCAAGATAAACGTTATCTTGCTGCTAAAATTTCTTCTAGGTTCATTGACAGTACAGTAGCTTTAAGCGATAGTCAAATTTTTCAAGCCCGTTTCTGTAGCGGGACAGACCAAACATAGTCTATACTTCCAAATGGGACAGCCCCAGGAGAAAAGATGAGGCGAGATGAGACAGAGGGCGCTGTTCTAAGGCGTCATGGCAGTGTAGAGGGCAGCACCAGTTGGAAACTCCGTAGAGTTTTAGTACAACCGACAGCTCACATGGCTGTGGTCCGGAAATGTCCCAACATGCATATCCGGAGACCATCCTATCGGAGAAGGAAGTGTTTACCAGGACCATGTCATCCTGCCATGCAACGCCGAGACCACCAGATGAGAGATGATGTGAACTGATAATGGAGGTGAAATAGAGGGACAGGAAATTCGGGGGGATGTAATTAACCTGGCGACCCGGTAAAACCCCTGAAAAACTCTTTGGTGAGGTAGGCCACAGACGAAGGACCCAGGTTTCACGCAAGAGTTTTGATGATAGACTTATAAAATCTTATTTCTGTCAGTTATATTCAGATCCCTAGTCTGTTTTGCACATACTTAATCTACCAACGGCAAGTTTACAAATACTGGACAAGAAAAATGTATAAGAAGAATTGTATGAAAGTTAAGGAAAATGAAAGGCAAGCTGTAGAACAATCAAGTGATAATGGTCAATATTTCTGTTGGACAAAGGTTGCATGCGAGTACTTTTGTTTTCGCGCCGTACCTCCACAGGCCTTGACCTTGTCCATAGCGTGCTTATTTCGTACACGTGCCGCCGCTTTCTTTTATAACTCGTAAAAAATGCATTACGGCGCAGCGGCACTTGACGTCATTTCGTGTTACGCAACTTACCACATCAAAAGGTCAATTCCAAAACGGTAAAAATGATGCAGCAAGCCCACTGTTCTGGAAAATGTCGCACTCTCACGTTCGGCCCAAAATTGATATTGCTATATTTTATTAGACATACGTAATTGAATGAAAATAATTTAATTTAAAATGTTCTGTTTCTATGTGGTCTAGTGAGAGGGATGGCTCAGGCAGTTTCGTCTGTGGTACGCAATCGAGAGGTCCAGGTTCGACTCCCGTGGCCGGCCTACGTGACTCATGAGTTTTCCGGGTCGCCAGGCAAACACTCGGTAGGTTAATTACATCCCCCGAATTTCCTGTCCTCTCTGAGAGTACAAGTGTCGGCGGGAGTCTCGGCGCTGCATGACAGGATGATATTACTGGTAAACCTTCCTCTTTCGGGCCGGCCTGATGGGCCATTTCAGGACCAGTGGGTGGTTTACCGGTTGTTCCCCAACGGATACCCTTCTCTCTTCAATGTCGGCCACTCTCTGTATCGTCTCGCTTTATCCTTCCTCCTGGGACTTAGGTACAATAGACTAAATCTGGTCGACGTATCGAACACCTCACTCACTCCCCAAACATTACATAGAACATTTTAAATATTTCTTTGGTTTTCTCAAAAATAACTATTTCAACAGTATGTTGAAGGTATCTTAACGTTAAATAAATGTCTTGAATTTTCTACAAAAAAAAAACTGCAAATTCCGCTACAGCAAAGAGCAGAGGTAAAATTTTTTGTGTGAATTCGATCATCTCCACGATATTCCTTGTTATTCAGTTTTTAAATATTTGTAATCTTCTCAAACAAGAAACCGTCTTTTTTTATTGTCCTGGCCATGTATATTGAAGTCATGACAATTGACTATCAGTAAGGTCTACTGTAGTCCTATATTCGGATTGTACACAAAAGCGTTACGCCTCACTGCATTTGTCACCATGGTTATACTCCGACCAATATCTGCAATTCTGTGAGTTAACATAACCAGGCTTCATCTGTCAACGATCGAAGACAAGAATCAGTTGCAACAACTCGTTTCTCTTTGTATTGTTCTATAACACACGATGGCATGTTGTACGACATACACAAACTTGCTCAGGCAATCCCCTTATCAATTTACTGGGATTTCTCGTTATATTTCTTAGCGGTTCTCACTTTCTTGTACAAATCTTGAATTGTGCTGGTTGTGGGTATCTTGTTATGAGGATATTTATGCTCAAAAATTGCTTTAGACTCCTTAATGACACTTTTCTTATGTAAAATTCCACTACATCAATTCGTTTTTCAATTGAGAACTGCACCATTTCTCTATCAATATTCCACGATATTAACGACAGTTACTGTGAAACTAAAACATACAGCTCCAAGAATGGGTCACGCAGTGTAGCCAACATTATTTATAAGAAAACAGGTGCAAAATATGAACAAAGTGGGCTAGGTACAGTAAAACTAAGAGACCTGTCGGTTTTATATCGAATGCACTCATCTACAGTAAGATAATATTTATCCTGGTGACATGAGATTGACAAAAAAATAGGCTTACATAGAATAGCTTGTTGAAGAATAGTTTAAAAATCATAGACCTTTCATAATGAAAACTAAAGCTGTTTTCGACGTCATGGTTTAAAGAGATACTTGGGTCTGAGCTAATTAATGTATGTGCTGCACCGTGGCTGGTGCACTTCCGTAGTGAACTTTTAGCAGACCTTGGGGACCGTTTCCTCAATTAAACCTGGAGGAGCGCCAGCAGGTGACTGTGTAGTCAGCTGGCTCCAACACTACTGCACCGCTCAACATCAAATAGCAGTTTGCATTTACAAATATTTTCCCGTTAACATAAATACACTTTTAGGATCCTTATTCTATTCCACTTCTGAATCTGATGACGAAGAACTGAAATCATATTTAATCTTTTACTTTTAGGAAGCAAAAGGAAATCACAATGTGCTAGATCAGGGCTCTATTGCGCTGACCTTTAGGCATCCAGATAATCAATTGTTAATTTTATTATAAGCAGCGATGTTTCCTTAATTATTTTTCCTCTTGTTCAAAACTTTGCTACCCCAAGACATTTGTCTACCAAGCTATCCTCTAATGCTATAGCAGCAACGCAACTTTCTCGCCAGCACTGCATATTTCGGAGTTTTGTACACTTAAGTTCTGTTGTAGAGTCGTTTGACTATTGTCTTCATGATCATAACAATAAATCCAAGATTCGTCTATAGTAACGATATTCCAAACCAAATTTGAAGTGTCGCCTTGGAATTTTTTCAGAGTTTTTCTGTACGTCATTGTTTTTGATCGGTAGTTAGTTTATGACAACAAAGTTTTCTCACGTCTAACTGTTGATGTATTTGACTCATACCAATGTCCAACATGTCCGTCAGTAACAACAGTTCTTGTACTTAGTCCTCGCGAAATTTATCACTAAGAAGTAGCGATCCATTTTGATTTTACTGTACAAATTGAAGCTAAATTTTTGTGCTCGATGCGATGTTTGAAGATGCTATGATGATGCACCACGTTGTGACACCATCTTGAAGCAGGATTATTTGGGATGAAGGTGGATACAGATTAATTTCTCACCTTTGGTGACGATCTTGAAGAAATCTAGAAGTTTTTCCTGCAAATCTGGATAATTAGGCGCATCTGTAATTGTTGATCGATGGGTTCTTTTTCTTTCCCAGGTTCGTGGTAGCTGGGCTGAGAAAGTTAGCGTTAAAACTTTTGAAGACTGGACAAATAACACTTTTCTTGTTCAAAGATGGAAATCTAATTCCCCATAAACATTTTAAACTCTTTGATATAATTCTAAATATTATTAATGTAGTCTTTTTTACAACCAGCGGTAGATGTCACGATGAACTATTTGTTTTCTTGAGCACACGCTACTTATACATCTTTGATGCACACACAAAATTGTTTCTGCACATAATCGGAGAGACAAATTCACGTCTTACACCTAAGACTTTCATAAGCAGAAGAAAAAAAATAAAGCATTTAAGAACTTATCATGTTACGTTGTCATGGTTACACCATTACCTACTTTACATGTTTTTGTTACCAGTACTAATATCTTTGACTATTCCTAACAAAACATGAAATATCTAAAATAACTGCTACAGAATTATAAATTGTTGTTTAGATAGGCCTTCTTCCTGAAATGCATTTCTAAGTCCTCTTTACCTTGTTTAGGCAATAATGGCGATTTAAAGTCATAGCCTGGGAGTATTATCTAGTCAAATTCATTCTGGGATGAACACCAATTTTTGAATGAAGATAATAAATATTTTGAGCAAATAGAAAAATATCGTATTAGACACTGGCTCATTGTAAACACTTTCAATATCGTCCTCGTAAAGTTGAACCGTTACTCGATTTTTGTACGCAGTAATGTCGTATATAACAACCGTCAAACATAACGAGCATTTACCCTCACTTGAATCTCAAGTAATCTGTAACTGTGCAGGTATTTTTACTTTCCTGTCTAACTAAATAGAAGAAGATTTGTATTCCCTCGCAAAATTTATACCCAGATTACATAAGGAATACGCGGCTTGAAAATTCACGTGAGCATATCTCAAGGATCCAACACCAAGATTTTCCCACGTGGAAAAAGTTACGAACACTTTTCTTCTGAATAATAACTGTAAATAGTTTGATTAAACTAGGACATTTTAAAGATATTATTATGACAAATGAAACGCTTCTTAAATTCAGGAAGTGTCATCAGAAGTCCTCTTCATTCTGAATGCCTTGTATAGTTTGTAAATTACAAAAAGATACAAAGACTTCTTGTAGAGGTTTTCATTTGCGAGATATTGCACCGATGACATTGTTGTGCCGCCGCCACAATATTTTTTATTGATTTAAATTATCCAATAAGTCATTTGTTTGTTATTTGAAATTCCTTTTAAAGCAGTTACATAGCCACCAGCTTTTGAAAATCTTAAGTTTGCTGTATTTGCATATTCCCTTGTAGCTATAACATAAATGTATTAAAACTATTTCTGCAAAAGTTCTCCGCCTGATTGTGAAAAACGACAATTCAGAGTAGTTCTATTTTTCGACACAATCTCCTCTAATATCAATACATTTTGTCAAGGTGTAGTGTTCCTCTGGAGGTGCTGCAAAGTACACATTTAAGCCGTAATTACTTCTTCATTGGACGAAAAGCGCCTACCAGCGAGGAATTTCTTCAGTTTTGGAAACAGATGGAAGTCCAAAGGAGCCAAATTTTGGGAATAGGGTGGATGTTGCAGCACTTCATAGTGCAGATCTCTCAATTTCTCCACTGTCAAAACAATTTTGTGGGCAGGCAAATTGTCCTGATGGAAAACATTTGTTTTTCCTTTGTTAACCCAGGTCTGTTTTCATGAGTCTTAAATTCATTTTGGTTAGAAGTTGAGAGTATTATTTTCCAGAAATGGTTTTACCTTTTTCGAAATAGTCAATCAACAATATTCCTTTGGTATCCCAAAACACTGACGCCATGATCTTTCCCACCGATGCATCGTCCTCACCTTCTTTGGAGTTCAAGAACCAGCTTCTGTCCACTTCTTTGACCGTTGCTTGGATTAGGGTGTGTAGTAGTGAATCCATGTTTCATACATTGTGACGTATTGTCGCGAATCCGTTATCTATGATAGCGCGATTGTGTACACATAGAGCCGGCAAATAAAGATACCGGAGATAAAGTACTTGCCGGCGCAGATTAGGTTACGCTTCTGGAAGGTTCGGATTTCGTCATTCGATGTCTTGTTTATTCCAGAAACATCCAGTGATTGTACAGAACAGTCTCGAATTATCAATGAGGTATTTAAGGAAGCGACGAGTCCAAAAACAGTCCGTCGTAAGCAGGAGTGTTGTAAACAGACGTAATCAGAACGCTGTAGATTATGTTGTGTGTGTGACGTAATTATGTTACGTGAGAATTGAACAGTGTATTTCTATAGAAATAAAGAACATTTGGAATATCTGCAACTCGGACTTTTAATTCTACGAACCCACAAAGTTACAATTGGTGTCAGGAAGTGGAACATTTGACCATGGACGCGGCATTGGAAAGTCACTTCTGTTCTTCTGAAAATACGCCAAGCACTTTTGGGAAAGTGTCGTGCGAATGTGTTTGTTATCAACAATGAGGATATGTGATACCCATCTTGCACAAAGATTTTTCATGTTTAATTCCTGGTACAAGATGTGAGAAATAGTTTCCTTTGAAATTTCAAGAGAATTACACGTATCTTTGTACGGCAATCTTCCAAAATCACGTAATGCACTTTTTCAATGATTAGAGTTTTCGGACGTCCTTCGTGTGGATCGTCTTGGACGTTTAAAATCGGCCGCCCATTTCTTCACAGTGGAAACTGAAGGTAAAGAGTCACAATTGCATTGGATTACACTACGGAGAAAATTCGGCACTGAAACCTGTGATATATTGTACCTATGCGCCAACAATAAAAGTATAAACGTTATAAGAATAGAAATTAATTGTTCTTTCACACTAGCCGTGTGTAGGACGAAGTTTGGAAAAGTAGAGTCAGATGCTATAGAAGGGATCTGCTACTATGGTCAACGCGCCAACTGACTCGTATACATCAGGAAAAGCCGGAGCTTGTTCGGTTTTAATGCCATCAGGTAACAGTTTGTGTCGTGTAATGAAAGTGTAGGCTGAGCTTGTTATCTCTGGCAACAAACTTGGGTGATGCTAGGTACATCGTTAAAGTGTATGGGGTTCACTGCACAAAGGAACAATATTACTGTCGATTCTGGGTCACCAAAACAACTTCGTTTTCCGCTCGGCTACTCCGAAATCTGAACTCTACACTCGAGTTATATCGTTAGTACAAATACTCCCTTTGCTACTTTACTTAACAAAGAATGTCGCTTGTCAATGAGTTCGACACTAGTTACAGCCAATGTTAGAGTCGCGATGGCGTGTCTGTCTCGAGTTCAAATCTCGGTCAAGTGAGTAATCTGGAAAAGGATTTTTTTTTTGTGTAGAATTTTTCTCTAATTTTGAAATACGAATGGTAAGTCAATGTTCTATGGAATCTGGACTCATGTGAGTATTATTTCACTATTTCATTCATCGTCCTGACCTAACCGGTTAAAACCGAGTGGGATGGCTCAGGCGGTTTCGGCTTTGGTCTACATTCGGGCGGTCCGTTCTACCTGACCCAGGGTTTTTTGCGGGGCTTCCCCAGGTCTCCAGGCGGATGCCTGTAAGTTAATTACATTCCCCGAATTTCCTGTCCACCAGTTCATCTCCATTGTCACATCATCTCTCATTTGGTGGTCTCTTTCAGGGTAGAAGTGTCGGCGGGAGTCTCGGCGTTGTATGGCAGGATGATATGCTCTTGTAAACACTTCCTCGCTCGGCAGGACGGTCTCCCGTCTCGGAACCTGGTCTAGTTGGGCCGTTTCCGGATTACGGTGGGTGAGACGTCGGGGAATTCGCAACTGGTCAGTAGTAGGGATCCTGCCCTCTGTATTGTCATAGCTCCTGGGACGGCCGACTCTGTCTCCGCTCGCCTGATTCTTCCTCCCGGGGATGCCCCACTTGGGGGTCATAGTTTGAATCTCCATGTGGAACCCCCTCCGTAGCGTAGTCCAGTCCAGATGCTATGGTTACCGGTTCTCCCCACAAACCATGCGAGGCGATCTCTGAGACCAAGGCGCTCTGATGATGTGGCAATGCGGCTCGGCGCCTAATTCTATCTTCCAATATGGGAGAGGAAGTCTCACGGGGAACCTTCAAATGGTCCGAAGGCAACAGCTTAGAACCTGCGGCTATGGTCCAGATTTCACAGACATAAAACATTAAAGGGCGTTCTATAAAAGTTATACATAAGTCATACAGTTTGAAGACGACTTAGGAGCTTCTTCGAGGAAAGTCAAAATACACTTTTCATTTGTCATGAAATATCTTAAACAAAATTGTTAGAGTCGTTTTGAGGGAAATGAATATAATAGTGTTTCAACTTACTGTATATAAAGTAAAATCTGTGTCCAATATTTCTTTGAAACACAACACTTACATGGTAAAAGAGCTGAATGCAGTTGCTGGTGTGACATTACATGACAATAATCTAGTTAATGGCGAATTAGCGCCCATGGAACCAGAAAAATCAGGCCGTAATCAGATCAGCCAGTTAATTAATCCCATGTTAGTTGGCGGCATCGGTTTAACACAAAATCCATCACGTTTTTATTCCTTACAAAACAATATTCTTATATCTGCTTGACGCTAATCCAAATTAGGCCAAACCGACAGGAAACACCATGTCTCTATTTGACTTACCGCTAAAAATTCTCAAATGGAGAATTTAATGATGTCATGGTAGCTCAATGTTTAAGAGCAACCGGATGAAGATCGGTTCAAATCCCGGCTATGACATTACCTTTCCATATCATCTTACCTTCACATGAATCTGTCTAACCGTTCATGCAGACCCTTATATTGTGTATCGCTTACAGTTTACTAGTTCTTACCGAGCAGGATGTCTCAGAAGGTTTCGTCTGTGACCGCATTTGGGAAGTCCGGGTTCAAATCCCATGGGTATTTCAGGGTTTTCCCGGGTCGCCAGAAATGCTGGGTAGGTTAATTACATCTTCTGAACTTTGTGTCCCTCCATTATCATTTCATATCATCTCTCATCTGGTGACCTCTTTCAAGGTAGAAGTGTTGGCGTTGCATGGCAGGATGATATTACGTGACGTAGCTCGTCACATATTTGACTGACTTCTACAGCCTAAGTCAGGTCGTCTTCTCCTTGGTATAGTAAAAATGTTTCTGGGAACGTCACAAAGTCACAAAGGAATTCAATTAATTTTGTGTCAATTCAATGCACAAATTCACAAACAAATTATAAAAAAGGTATCCAAGGATTCAGCAATATTTTATAATAATTGTCTGTGTCAAATATATATAGTATTATAATGCGTTCAGAAATTAATCTTGTGTGTAATCTTCGAAAGGTGCATCATGCTGCATAACATAATTTCAGTCTTGATAACAAATGACAAACGTCATTTTATAAAATATGGTAAGTGAAATGTCTTTGAAGACTTTGGCAAGGAGTGGAATATCTTTCTATTTTAAATGCTTTTGTTTGTCGAAAGTAAAAGAAGGTGTACGTCTTCCTTAGAAGTCTGCGTATGTATTTTTATATTTAGTTAATAACTCGATCCATTGTCACTTCAGTTTTTTTCTCAGTTTTCAAACCTTCCTTGGAGATATACAAATATATCAAAACCAAAATTAAGCAATTTAGTTCAGCCTTTCGAGTTTTTGTGAGATTAACAAACATCAATTCATATATATATACAGAAGATAATTTTGTCGGAGCACTATGTGTTGTTGGTTATGAAACCCTGTGTTGACCCCATTTGTTTCTCGAGAAGTGTAACACTGAAGATACAACTGCTAAATGTAACTGCCCTCTGTGTTGGTACTGATAAATGTTGTTTGATTGTTTCAGGAGGAATGTTCTGCTAAATCGCGAGAGTCCAGGCTGCGGCCATTATATTGTCCGGCGATGGTGGTGGAGAAGTAGTTAATAGTCACCATTACAAGTATTCAACACAACATGCGCCAAGTGAGTACCATCAAACCTATCTGTCAGCTGTTATGTTTAGAACTCATTTTACAGAATTTGTGTATACACAAACCATGTTTTTAAAAATCACCAAGTTGATACTTTTCTTCTACTCGTACTTGATCATTTGTAACAAATAAACTGAGAATGAACACACTACAAAACAGTTGTACCCTTACCATGTGTGTTGGAAGAGAACTGATGATTTGTTTTCTCTTTTTCTCGAAGGATTACAGTTTATGACTTTATGGTTCATGGAACTTCGGTACAAGTACAGTCGCCCTCAAAATTGTTGCACTTTTTAGAGTACGTACGTTGTAACTAATTACACATAAAGTGATCAGTTTTAATCAGTTATTTATGCAAACGGTTCCCGAAAATATTTCCGTTTCCTCGTTAGGCACTTTTCCGGCTTAGAGTGTAAATTTGCATGGGAAATACATTGTTCCTTTTTTCTAGGTTTCCGGGTCCGTTTTAAGCAGGGTTTACTGTATTAGACATAAATCTGTTTTTATGTAGTAAGATAGTAAGGACAGTTCCCTCTGCACTGTCTTGATCGGCCGCCTCTGTCTGCTCGCACCTCATCCTTCCTCTCGGGGATGCCCAATAGGTACAATAGATCAAGCCTCGTCGCAATGTCAAATTCCCTCCGTAATATTCTATCCTAACAAATGTTCATGTTTAAATTAATTTGTTCGACACAAAGCTTTATCTAAACTTACTTTTCTTTTAAACATACATACTGAATTTTTTCTTGCATTATAATATAGGGTCTTTGAACAAGAGTGCCCTTTCTTTGAACGTAAGTAAAACACATTCTATAAATGATAGCGATTTATTTCGGTTTGTTTAACATAATTGATGTCATTAAGTGTGGAAGAGAACATCAGTGAAGTGACCGTCGCGACTTCGTTGGATTCCCCGGATACGGTTGACCCAGTTTTCAATGACAGAAGAACGTGAGTTAGGTCCAACTTCACGTATCACGCGCATGATGTTATTTATAAATTCATTTACTGTTTCTGACTTGTTGGCATAAACTCAAGATTTAACATAACTCCACAAGAAGTAATCCAACGGCGTTAAATCACACGATCTCGGGGACCAGTTAACATCACAACCACGGCAAATGATGAAACCTACGACATCTCGTTCAAAAGATAGATTGTTTCGAGAGCAGTATGACATGTGGCACCATCTTGCGGGAACCATATGTTTCTGAGATCCATATCATCCAATTGAGGCCAAAAATAGTCGCTTATAACAGTCCGGTATCTTTCTCCTTTGACAGAACCAACAGATGATCACCTTTGATAATAAATGTTCACAATTTGTACGCGTTGCTGAATGCTGTAACGTTCCACGGCAATTTGTCAATAACAACTGTAACCATATGAAAAAATGACTGATGTAACTAAGTAACAACGGCAGCTATCAAGTGTTAAAGGCCCTTTATACTGTAAGCAGATAGCAGAGAAAGTTTATAGTGAAGTGGTAGTTGGTACTGTAGTTTGCTGCAGCGGAAGTGGCTACACAAGGACGTACCAGGACACATTTGTTTATTAATGCCAGACCAGACTCACGCGACCGTAAACACGATTCTGCATGGACACAACTTTAACTAGCTCTTTGTTCTCTCCTCCACCACTTTCCGATTCATACAGAAATACGTGTGACCTTTCACTACACAAAAATAAAAACCTGGCCTTTATTGTATCTTTCTTATTAATTGTCTCAAAAGTGACACATATAAGGTACACTGAGGGTGCATTTTCAATCTTCCACTTTATATTTCTCTTAGATTTATATATAGTTTATTGCTTGAAGTAAGAAAAGGCCTTTCAACAAGAGTGTGCTATCTTTAACCTGTGATAGCTGTCATTGTTATTCAGATACAGCAGCCTTTTTCTCACGTGGTTACAGTATTATTGACAAATAGTCATGAAACGTTACAGCATTCAGCAGCGCGTAGTATGCTGTAAGTAAAGTCTGTCTAGTCAACGCGAGTGCAGTTGCCTCAAAAAGAAAAGGACCCTCCCACCCACTAATGACGGTCATAAATCTATCTCAGAAATGGAACACTGTCGTTGAGGACCAATAGCAACCCTGATTTTCTGGAAATGACAGTCGCATGTTTCCTCCACGTGGAGTCTCGGTTGCCAAAGTTCCAACTTACAGTTGATCAGTTTCATTACGTGCAGAAATTAGTTGTGTGTCACGATGTGGAGACTGGAGACCGTGTGGGGAAAATGCAGTGGTAAATGCAAATGAAGTGGTAGATAACTTTCAGTCAAGTGAAAGTAATCAAAGTGAAGACAATAGTGTGAATAACTGGGCCGAGTTATATTACTGGAGAAGCCTCAAAAAACAAAGTTAAGCGGGAACTTTTTCTAAGGAAATTCAAGCGCTTCTTTTGAACACATATAAATATGTGCTGACAAATAATCTTGGTAAGGGGTGGTACAATGAACCTGATAAATTCTGAGTATTCACAAAAATACAGTAAGAAAAATTGTGACGAAAGGAATACCAAAGACGCCGATCAAGTGCAAAAGCAAAAGGAAACGTTTCTCTTAAGTAGATAATTTCACATGCGATTTAATTCGCCTAGAAATTTATAGATTCTATGCAAAAGGGAGAGCGCCCACCTTAGATGAATTGGTTCCACATTTGCAAGAAATTTGTGACTTTCCTTATGGGCACTGCACTTTGTGCGTCCTCCTAAAGGAGCTGAGTTTCAAATACCGCACTTTAAATAAGAGAAGGGTTATTATGGGACCCAGTAGAATTGTAGCTTAGCAATATATAGTCAAAATTGAGGAAGTTTAGACGAAGACCCGTACGATACCCATGACGTATTGAGAAAGGTGGCAACCTTGCAGAACGAACAGAGAGGAGGGCCGGTGTTGTAAAACGATTATAAGGATTCGTCAAAGGAGTCGGCCGACGTGCACATACCTTAACTAAACAGACTTTACTTTAAGCCATGAACTTTATATTTCAGAACAGTATTAGGTCAATTAATGGAAACTAACTGTTCTTTCACACTAACCATGTATAGGATGGAGTACAGAAAGGCAGAGACAAACTGAGAATCAGTAGGAGAGTTTAATGTCATGTCGACATGTTGCCCATTGTAGCTCAATAGTCAAGAGCAACCGGACAGAGATCCGTGGTTCAAATCCCGGCTTTGGTATTTATTTCTGTATCTTCCAGAATGTCACACGAAGATTTAAAAAACAAACTACCCTTAACATGGAAAATGTTTCCTTCGTTTTGATTTTCTCAATTTTGGTGATTAAATTACCATATGTTTAATATATTTCATGTCAAATTTACTGTGATTGTCCTCAGAAGTCTTTTTCATTTTGAATGTCTTTGTTTAACTAGTAAACTGTAAGAAATTGACAAAATATTACTACACAACAAATGTATATCTTGTTAAAACAAAAGAATGCCATTTCAAAGAAGTCACATGACAACCAGCTGTTTAAAACATTTGAATATCATGTAAAGTCTACTGTATTCCCTTGTAACTACAATACGATAATGTTTATCTTGAAGTGCATAGAGCAATAAGTGTTTGTACAAGAGTAGAGAAAGTCATGTATACATCACATAACGACCAAAACATTTGACTATCACGTAAAGTCTACTGTATTCCCTTGTAACTACAATAAGATAATGTTTATCTTGAAGTAGATAGAGCAATAAGTGTTTGTACAAGAGTAGAGAACGTCATGTATACATCACATAACGACCAATACATTTGACTATCACGTAAAGTCTACTGTATTCCCTTGTAACTACAATAAGATAATGTTTATCTTGAAGTAGATAGAGCAATAAGTGTTTGTACAAGAGTAGAGAACGTCATGTATACATCACATAACGACCAATACATTTGACTATCACGTAAAGTCTACTGTATTCCCTTGTAACTACAATAAGATAATGTTTATCTTGAATTACATAGAGTAATAAGAATTTGTACAGAGTAGAGAAAGTCATGCATACCTCACATAACGACCAAAACATTTGACTATCACTTAAAGTCTACTGTATTCCCTTGTTACTACAATAAGATAATGTTTATCTTGAAGTAGATAGAGCAATAAGTGTTTGTACAAGAGTAGAGAAAGTCATGTATACATCACATAACGACCAAAACATTTGACTATCACTTCAAGTCCACTGTATTCCCTTGTTACTACAATAAGATAATGTTTATCTTGAAGTAGATAGAGCAATAAGTGTTTGTACAAGAGTAGAGAAAGTCATGTATACATCACATAACGACCAATACATTTGACTATCACTTCAAGTCCACTGTATTCCCTTGTAACTACAATAAGATAATGTTTATCTTGAATTACATAGAGTAATAAGAATTTGTACAGAGTAGAGAAAGTTATGTGAGTACAATATGTCAATATTATATTAAGAAGTGCATAAAATAAAATTGTGTAGGAGCAGTTATAGTAAGGAAGTTTTGTGAACGTTGATACACACATTACAGAGAGAATAGACCCCGGAGGTACTTGAGTCGTCTCAAGATAAGAGCGCAATTTATAGCCAAGTGCCAGATCTAGATAGCAAGTTGCCTACGGGACACAAAGCGCAGTGTTTCCAACATTCTGATCCAGACAACTCATAATTCCCTATGATTGTTTAAAGCTGAATAACAAAAACTTTCCAAAAGTCACTCTCTCATTTCATACATAATTGTAGCCATAATACTTATATTTCAATAACAGTTTTGGCGTTACATCCACATGAATTTTTCTACCTGTTTTTTCGACATACTATTCTTACTGACTTAAAAATTGCAACTCCTGCAGACAAATAACTACTCTTTTCCCAATGAATAATAAAACTTCATATAGAAAATTTTCATACCATCCCAGAGCTACCCACCTCTTCCAAAAGGTCTTCAAATAACATAAGATTACTTTGGCTTCAAAAGAATTCAATGTACAACACCTTTTGAAATCACAAATAATACAAAAGAGAAACCCACACACGAAAGCTCAGGTGTGTACAGGATAAATTGCAAAGGCTGTGGGAACCTTTACATGGGAAAACAAAAGTGGAATTTGGATATTAGGCTTAAAAAGCATTTTAGAAACATCACGAACCAAGAAATAGACAAATTGGTAGTAGCGTACAATTTTTGGAATGGACCTCACAATATAAAACAAGAAATCCATTTATTAAAATGTGTTCAGCATCCAACTGCATTAACCACGTGGAAAAAGTAATTCATTAAGAAATATTAAGAAAACTTCAAGTATTTCGACACTACCTTTGAAGAGGATCCAAACTTCAGGTTCATCAAGTTACCAACAGTTATCACATCTAAGGACATCACCAAATCAAAATTCAACAATTGACATTAGTTGAGGATGTTAGGAAGGTCCTAAGGAAACGCGTTCTAGGGAAACATCAGCAATATTTGGAGCATGGAGTACTAGTTCAACTCAAAATTAAGTTAACAAAACTACCCTTTAAATGGAACTTTTTTCAAAGCTTTTAATTTTGCTGAAAATGGCTTTAACGATTTTGAAATACGCAATGATTTCTATAGGGTGTGTGTGTGTGTGTGTGTGTGTGTGTGTGTGTGTGTGTGTGTGTGTGTGTGTGTGTGAGTGTGTGTGTGTGTGTGTGTGTGTGTGTGTGTGTGTGTGTGTGTGTGTGTGTGTGTGTGTGTGTGTGTGTGTGTGTGTGTGTGTGTGTGTGTGTGTGTGTGTGTGTGTAATACTTGGGTATTTAGCAACAAAGGTCATTCTCCTTGTTGTCCCAAATATTGTCTGGATAGTTTTTAAGTTGTTCACAGATAGATGTTCTCTCCCTTGTTACATAACAGACAATTTGGATATGATACGTAAGTGTTTGCTGACAGTCATGTCTAGTGATAAGTCTGAAAATGGCGACGGCTGTTTTTTGAGGTAGTTCAGCAATTAGTTTTAAGTTTCCAAAGAATTTGTCTCCTTTGGAATTTCATATATTTGTTGTTAATTTTGTTATATAATCATTATTTATTTTCTCCTTGATGATACGTTTAACTGGTTCCAGTTGTACTTTTGGTTGCATCTTATTTTGAATTTTCCTAGAATGTCTGTTTGAATAACAGGGTGCAGGAACACACTGGAAAACTATATTCTTACTTAAATTTTAAATGTTAATTTCAGCTTCAAATATTACGTTATCTGTTTAACCAATCAATGAAATGCTCTTATTTATTTTGTTTTGTTTTTTGAGTTAAAACCAAACAGATATTTTATAGAGGTATAGATTACATTAACTTCTTCATCAAAATTTGTAATGTTTTTTTCACATATTTTTGTAAATGGAGAACAACTGACATGTGTCACCTGGCATCACTTACAAATGAATATCTGTATATATCCTGTCTATTCTTCTTCAGGGTATTTGGTTTGTAATATTTCTAATGCTATCAGTTTTTTATATCTGGGCTTGTTGTTTCTTTCTTGAATATTCCATAGAGGTATAAATTATATTCTATTTCAGAGTTTTCTATTGGATTAATAGGATGTAACAGATTTTCTTTAGCTATAGGTATGTGCAGTTTTTCTTTTAAATTTTTTACTTCTTGCGCCTTTTTGGGAGGGGGAGGGGCGTTTAGTGAATGTTTCAAGCCCTGGTGTTTGCTTTATTAGAATTCGGTATATTTCTGTAAATGTTATTCTTGATTCACCAAGAAGTAGATAGAACAATAAGTATTTGTAAAATATTTGTACAAGAGTAGAGAAAGTCGTATGAGTGCAACAGATCGTGATATTTTTTCTAGTGGTAAGCATTTGCGAGATGTTTGTTTGAGTTTTCAAATGCCTGCATTTAAATAATAAGTTTATTTTTCTAGAGTTTGAATTTCCAAAAGCGTCAAATAGCGAACCGCTTTTAGAAAGTGTGACTATTACTTCAGTCCGGTACTTATACCTCAGTAGGGTTGCCAACTTTCCCGTATTATGTGTGAACATCCTTATTTCCCGAATTTTTGAAGCTATCTCGTGTTTGCCGTTTTGATTTAGCCTGGGAACTCGAATCTACCGTATTTCAGAAAATGACACTAGGTTGACACTTAACCTGCCGTGCATTAAAAAAATATATATTACTTCCTGTTATTTTGTGTACCACCGACGTTAATTGAATTTTATTTCTAAAAATATCAGATTTTATTTTATATTTGTGCCTGGATTAGCACGCCCGCTTGAAAAGGTTGTTGGAATTTTCATTATTTCAGATAGCAAAATCAATTTACTAAAGGTGTTTCTTGATCCGCATTAGAAATCTAGTTTGATATTGATGATGACTGGTGAAATAACGCTCCTTTTTCTTTTTAACAATTAATGTTTTATTCTAAGACGCAATAAACTAACAGAATATATAATTGTGCATTCCCTCTCAGCAAAACTTCACCTCAAAGCAAAATCTTTCTAGAGTCTCCCGAAAGTATTTTCATAACTCCTAGTTACCACCAATTATCGTCTTTAACTCTCTCTCTTGTTTTTCTTCTATCAATACTTACATTACACAGACATTTTAACACTTATTTGAATTAATATTAAAAAATAAACAATTAACTCCGGTGTGGGGTTTATATTTATAAACTTAACTAGTCTCCCTTATTTTGAAAGAAAAATTTGGCAACCCTAGCCTAGAAGGAGATGTGCAAAGGAAAACATACAAAAGCAAGCTTTTTTTTAAGAATAGTTAATAGTAAGGAGCGAAAAGAAAAGCGGGAAAACACAATAGCAAACGTGTAAATAAGCAAAGTGGTTGATGTATCTTCAAATACGCGATGTTGTTGTAGCTAGAGTTAGTTATCATTAGCTCGATATGAGTAGGTAGGTGCCTAACGAAGTCATTTATTTGTAAATGTATTGATAACGGCCTAGAGGATTCGATAATCGATATTGGGATGTGGTATCTGACTAATCAGGTCCTGTCTGGAGTCTGTTCCGGGACTCGCACGTGTCTGACGGGGAGAGGAGGACCAAAATGGCATCAGACCGAGAGAGAAACTAGGTCAGTAGTGCTATGCGTCTAGCCTAGTTATCGATCCACCACGTACTTCCACTGCCAGACAGGCTCCTCCGCCCGCCCTCTAAACGGTGCAAGGCGTCCCGACGATCGTCCATCCAAATGACGGATGAGAGAAAAAGTATAGGGCGCTTCACATATTGTCTCAAGTGCTCTGCAAGAAAATACACCTGTTGTACTCACATGACTTTCTCTACTCTTGTACAAACTCTATATACTGCAACATAAACATTATCTTATTGTAGTTACAAGGGAATACAGTAGACTTTAAGTGATAACAAATGTTTTGGTCGTTATGTGATGTATACATGACTTTCTCTACTCTTGTACAAACACTTATTGCTCTATCTACTTCAAGATAAACATGATCTTATTGTAGTTACAAGGGAATACAGTAGACTTTAAGTGATAACAAATGTTTTGGTCGTTATGTGATGTATACATGACTTTCTCTACTCTTGTACAAACACTTATTGCTCTATCTACTTCAAGATAAACATTATCTTATTGTAGTTACAAGGGAATACAGTAGACTTTAAGTGATAGTCAAATGTTTTGGTCGTTATGTGATGTATACATGACTTTCTCTACTCTCGTAAAACACTTATTGCTCTATCTACTTCAAGATAAACATTATCTTATTTTAGTTACAAGGGAATACAGTAGACTTTAAGTGATAGTCAAATGTTTTGGTCGTTATGTGATGTATACATGACTTTCTCTACTCTTGTACAAACACTTATTGCTCTATCTACTTCAAGATAAACATTATCTTATTGTAGTTACAAGGGAATACAGTAGACTTTAAGTGATAGTCAAATGTTCTGGTCGTTATGTGATGTATACATGACTTTCTCTACTCTTGTACAAACACTTATTGCTCTATGTACTTCAAGATAAACATTATCTTATTGTAGTTACAAGGGAATACAGTAGACTTTAAGTGATAGTCAAATGTTTCGGTCATTATGAGAAGTATACATGACTTCCTCTACCCTTGTACAAACACTTATTGCTCTACCTACTTCAAGATAAACATTATCTTATTGCATTTACAAGGGAATACAGTAGACTTTAAGTGATAATCAAATGTTTTCATCGCTATGTGATTGTTTTGAAAGTTAATTCTTATTGCATCGATAGGACATAAAAAACAAAATATCCGTTTACTATTTAAGAAATGCATATAAATTCAAACGAGTAGCAAGGAATATCTTAAGTATAGTCAACTTCACAAAAAATATGTAACATAAATTGTCTGCTTAAGCAAATATACATTTTCTGTGTAGTAACATTTTATCTGTCTCTTATTCAGAACAAAGAAGACTTCAGAGATTATTCCCAGCAGATTAAAGATATGCATTACTTTCGTCATGAAAATACGAGGGCGTCGCTGAAAACAAAGGAATGCAGTTTAGTAAAAACAAATGGAAAATGTTATACTTGACAGCTACGTTTTTGGCGTTTTACGAGTTGATTGCCATTTGTTTATTCGATTTCCGGAATAGATTAATTATAGTCATTTAAAGCTTTTTTGTTCGCCCAAAAGTAAAACTCACTATAAAACATTTCCAAACTATATTTTTTCCAACTTTTATGGCCTCCAACTCCTAAACATTATGACAAATAGCTTAGAAATGCGTTCGAGGAAGAACTTCCATCTAAAGTAACATTCATAAGTAAAGTAAATAGTAAGTATAACACATAAGTAAAGTAAATTGATACATTCAGAAGGTCGGTTTTGTCTTAGCGATAAATTTCGTAACTGTTATTACTAATGAAAATATTTTCGCTGTTTGACGGACATGTTGGACATTGGTATGAGTCAAATACATCAACAGTTAGACGTGAGAAAACTTTGTTGTCATAAACTGACTACCGATCAAAAACAACAACGTTTTTATTTTATTTTACGTCCTCCAACGTTGAGTCATAACGGACGAGGAATGGAATGGGTGAAATGATGCTCAAATGAGTCCAGGGTCCATAGAGCTTAGAGCTACCCGACATTCATCTTTCAGGATAAGGGAAAACCCCAGATAAAACCTTACCTAGGTAACTCAACCTGACCGAGATTCGAACTCGGGACCTCTTGAACGTGAGGCAGACACTCTACCACCACGCTACCGAGGTGGGCTCAACAACGTATTGATTGCTTCAGAAAAACTCTGGAAAAATTCCAAGGCGGCACTTCAAATTTCGTTTGGAATACCGTTACTGTTGATAAATCTTGGATTTATTGTTATGATGCTGAAAACAAATCGACTAAATGGGACATCAAACATAACCTAAGTCTCTGAAAGTCTGAAAAATTTGCAGCGCAGTTAAGAGTTTAGTTAGCTCATTTCCTCTAAAACCTGTCATATTGCTGTTAGAGGACTAGAAAATAGATACACCGTTACTGTCAATTGGTATATAAATTTAAATGTAATGCAAATGTTTTGAAAAAGTTAGTAAAAATGCTTAAAAATTGAAATAAGTTTACATAATAGCACACAGAACAAAACTAATAACTGAGTTTCCTGGATCCGTAAAAGGTCAGTACCACGGAGACCTCTGACCTGCCATCTTGTGATTTATTTTTGTTTCCGAAAATTAAAGATAAAATATCTAGAATCACTTTTTCGCTATCACATGCAGCAAGGCAACATTATAAAAACGTTGTTTCTGGAGTATCTTAAGACGATGCCATCATTCTTCTAAGAATTGCTTTCAAAAATGCATTTATGTTAAAGGGAAATATTTGTATTTACTGTATTTATTGTTTCAGAACAATGCCTTGTGGTTAAATAGAGTGTAAAGTTTTGGAGATCTAATACATAAAAACGGATGTAATATTTCGAAACGCAAAGAGTAATTCTAGTAGCGAAGACATTTATAAAACAGCGACACGAAATTTATGCACCGAGCGTCGTTATAGCTTTCCAAGTCATAGCACTGCATTTCGAAACACTAAAAGAAATATGAAGAATGGAGCAATTGTAATCTCTGCTGCCAGCATCAAAGTGGACCAGAATAGAGATTGATTCCTGCAGCCAGAAATCAACATTTTTAACAATCTGTTTCCATCACTAACAGAGAAAGCAATTGTAAGGTTTGAAAGAAAACAAAAACAAAGCAAGTAGATCTAAGGTTTTCGTTCCACCCTCGACATATTTATTTATTCTTTTTTATTTTTTGAGTCTGGAGGAGTGACAAAGAAGGAGAGAAACGAAGAGTAGGGGGGAGTAGGTAGCTATAGCAATGAATGTCAGCAGAATCTGGGTCAAGATGCAAAGGGAGGGAATTATAAGAGGGGTGGTGGTGGCGGCGGCGGCGGCGGCGGCGGCTTTGCAAAGGGCGGTCTGGCCTCTCCCGGAGCGCTAACTTGTCATAATAAGCTTGTTCAGTGGAGCAAAGTGTCGTCGTGATGATGAAAATTCGCCACGCACAAGGGTTTCGGCCCCAAAGGTCAGAGGTACTTCGACTGAACTGCACTGACCAACAAATACCTTGTCCTTCATCCCTCGCTAAAATATATATGCATATTCATTAAGGGGGTGCTACCCAAATCTTGCATACCTCTTACAAAAACTGACATTTTGTATTCCATGAAGAAAGGGCCATGATTTAAAATGTATTTTCACTTCTTATATTCCGAATCCTATATTTATATTATTTAGCTTAAAAATAAAATATAAAGTTATTTTCATTTGGAAATATTAAGTTTTGGAAAATAATTCTTTTCATCACATTCACTTTTTCAGTTTTTTTCAAAATATCTTTCTCCCAGTTCTTCTAAAATGTACCATATGGGTCCCCAAAACACTATCAACTAACTGCCACTTAACTTTTGTACTTCCAGCAGTTTTTGAGTTATTATTTTAAAACTATAAAAAGCTTATAACTACTAGATATTTCAAATGACCGAATTTAAAAATTATTTCCTTTTACACTAAGTCATTCAAATAATTGATTTTTTTGTGTTTTCCTTTATCCTAAAAGATTAATGACTGGTAACTCTAAGCTCTATGTACTTTGTACTTTTTTGAACATCATTTCATTCATCGTCCGATGTGACTTAACGTTGGAGGTTTTCTCTTATCCTGAAAGATGAATGTCTGGTAACTCTAAGCTCTATGTACCCTTTACTTATTTGAACATCATTTCATTCATCGTCCGATGTGACTTAACGTTGGAGCTGTTCTCTTATCCTGAAAGATAAATGTCTGGTAACTCTAAGCTCTATGTACTCTATACTCATTTGAACATCATTTTATTCATCGTTTGGTAGGATTTATTATTATATTATTATAATAAGAGATAGTATTTCGTGTGAAAAATTACTCATTTAATAAGCTAATACATTAATACAGTAAATTCATCGTATATTAAACGCAGTAATGTCTGAAATACGGCAAGTATCACGCCTGCAGTTTCTCTCATACTAACCCGCTAGACACTGCCGTTGGAGAAGTTGCCTATCAAACTGTGAAGCATGCCGAGTATAACATTAAGTCCATAACAGATTTGTTTAATGTTTGTAGGTTTTTAACATTTCATAACTCTGGTTTGAACCAGAGGTTTTTATATTAGTCTTAGACCAAAGTGAACGTTATATAGAATAGATCTGAGATTACAATTTATAAAAAGCGACAAAGATTATTTAAAATATCTAACTAGCGAATTTTGGTCATTTGAGTTTTATATCGCATTTTATTATCTTAAGGGTAGTTTTCGGACAGTGTATTAGATACCAAAATAGGTAGCGTACGTGCAAGTGGGCCAATGTGGTTTACGAGGGTGCTTTGCTGAGAATGTCCGCCCCTTAGCCAGAAGCCACACCCCCTCACGCCTACACTGGACACCAAGCAAACTTTGAGCCCAAACACACACGAATAACAGGGAATATCTTGCTAATGTTAGGTCTAAGATAGAAAAGAAATGTATGTGATAAATTTTGTGCTTTAAAAGGAAGACTTTATCTTTTAAGGTTTACAAGTATGGATGGGCCAACACCAGTTTTTCTCGATACTCGACTCTCGAAACTGATATACAATATTTTCTATGGGAGCGGATACTTTCATACTCGACACCGTCGTTTCTACTTCTAGTTTCAATACAAAATAGAATGTTGGTAGAACTGTGTGATGCTAATAAAATTAAATAGGTACACATATTTAACTAGACAAAACTTAAAACCATCAGTGTTCTACATTAGACATTTAAAAGCAAAACAGTCCACTTTTATGAGTATTTTGTTCAAAAATAGTAGCATTCTCACTCTTTCGGGGTCAAGTCTAATTCTTTTTCTGTCACATATGAGTCCTGTTGTACTAAATAGTCTTTCAGAGAAAACTGTTGTAGGTAGAATACCAAATATTTAGTTTTGGAAATGTTGAATTTGTTTTCCAGTAATGCAGTGTACTAGAAAGAGGAGGTGACAGGAGATATGTAGTGATTTCTTCTTGGCAACTGTTAACTGACAGTTGACACACGATTATTTTCTTGTATAATGTTACTGTACATTCCTGACAATTTCTCGGGCTTTGTAATGTTCTACTTGCGACAATAATGTTTTGGTATTTTAAAATAAAATAAAAATTGCATAATCACCGCGAAGTATCGAAAAAGTATCGACCGAATTTTTAAGAAGTGTCGCTCCATGTCGATACCTTGGAAGTATCGAGATATCGAGGACGCATCCCTATTTCCTAGTTAAACAAAAGTCAACCAGAATGAAGAGGAATTCTCAGAAAATTCAGGATATATATTTTATTTGTCATTCAGATATTTAAAACACATGATATTATAATTAAAATCATTAGAGTCGTTGATGAGAATATGAAACTAATCGGCCAATTTTACATATTTATAGTGTCGCATAGTTTTGCATTTGAGTTCGTCAGTATGAAGTAGGTGCAGGCTTCTTTCTAAAACCTATAGAGGTATTTTCACTGTTTTCTATGTATGTGTTATCGACAGATTTTTAAGATATATAATTTGGATGTGCACACGACCAAGTGTTTATATGATGGGCTATTTGGGCTACCGCAGACAGCAACAGCTGCAACTTGACGAGGTTATTGCCGCAATATACCCAGCCACTTGACCCAAAAGGCGATCATACTCCACTATCTCCTTCATGTTAGTCAACATAAATGGTATCAGTGCATTTAGGTGATAGTCAAATGTTTTAAAACAGCTGGTCGTTGAGTAATGTCTTTGGAATTGCATTCTCTTTGTATCACCAAGAGATAAATAAATTAATGAATAAATAAGTAAATTACATTTATTATTATATATAATATATATGAGGTGGTTTCATAAGTAATGTCAGTTATTCTGATTTTGATGTTTTGGAATATTTATTGGATTTCTTTGGTTTGGCAATGCTATTTACAGGATGTCATGGCGAGTGTTGCGTACATTACGAACATGTATCAGTCTTCAGTTGTTAATAAACAATCACAAAATGGAGATAACAAAGTTTGAACTTAGAGTATTTCTAAAACATTACTAGAAACAAGATTATAAAGTCTCTGTCACAGCTCGAAGAATATGTGAAGTGAAAGGAGATGTCGTTAGTGAGCGTGTGGCACAACGATGGTTCCAACGTTTCAACAATGGAGACGAAAACACTAAAGATTTACCACGTTCTGTAAGACCTAAAGTATAGGATATTGAGGATACACGCTAATTTTTGTGAGAAAATCCGCAAAAAGGTTCTCGCACGCTTTCAGAAGAACTTGGTGTATCAAAAGATACCATACATCGCCACATTAAGACACTTGGAAAATCATACAGAACCTTTGGATCTGTACTTCAACAGACTGAACGTAGAGTGGATAACTGTCGTCAGGTTAAAGTCTGTCTACCCAACGCAAGTGCACGGCGGCCGCTTTCTTTGACAAACCCTCATAATCGTTTTACAATATGGACCCTCCTCCTGAAGGCCCTTTCTACAATGTTGCAACATTTTAACATCACCGTCTTGCACCTAATGAAACAGAACGACTGGAAGTTGGAAATTTGGCAACTGAGACTCCACGCGGAGTAGACATGCAACTGTCATTTTCAACAAATGGGGGCTGCTATTGGTCCCCAACGTCAGTGTTCCATTTCTGAAGTGTGGAGATAGATTTATGACGGTCATTAGTGGGCGGAGAGGTCCCGTCCTTTGAGGTCCCTTTGACTGGGAACTGCACACACGTTGGTTAAACAGACTTTATCCGTAATCCCATGGATGATACACTTGCCAGGAGGATTGTCACTTGTGATGAAAAATGGTTATATTACCGAAACCCTGAAACCTCGAAACAGTGGCTTGATCCCCGTCAACCTGCCAAAGTCATCGTTAAAAAGAATCATTTCGGTCCCAAAGTAATGTTGTGTGTCTGGTGGAATTTTGAAGGTGAGATTCACTGGGAGTTTGTTCCAAATGGGCAGGTGATTGATGAGGATCTTTATTCTCAACAACTGGAACGAGTTCATGAAATTTGGAGACGGAGATACCCAGCATTAGTTAACCGAAATAGAGTTCTATTGCAACAAGACAATGTAACACCACATACTGCACGAACAACCATAGAAAAAATTCAGGAATTGGGAGAAATCGAACTGCTACCACACCCAGCATACAGCCTTTATCTCGCACCGTCACATTATCATCTTTTCCTATCCATTTCTACGTGGGAGATATTTTGACAACATTAAAGCAGTGCAAGTGGATGTCACTGAATTCTTCACATCAAAAACCAGAGACAATCGTGAGATAAACCTCGCTGGACGATGACTAATAGTCTATACTTTGAAAATTAGTTAATTTCTTGTCAGAATTCGTGTCAAATAATAGTGTTTATTAAAAAACGGCATTACTAATGAGACATTATCTATAGATAGTGGAATAAGTGTAGTTTGTGTAGAAAAAGCAATGTGAGTGCACATGTCATACAGGCTATAGTTAGCCGGTGGCTTATGAGTTTATTTGACGTATAGGTAGATTTTTATTTACATGTCATTAAAGAATGACGTCGCAAGTATATCAAGACACGCCTGAAACTTCATCTCTAAGATTGCATGAGTCTGCAGGCGTTTACGGGACACATATATACTTTGTTTTTGGAAAGAAGTCAAAGCTATAAAATCCACCAAGTTTCATCTCCCCCCCCCCCCCCACCTTGCTCTTTCTAGGAGAAAAGACGGATCATGAATGCAGAGAATGTTGTCTTTTAGGATTTCTCTTCTAATTTCAGAAGAGAGCTCAAAGGATACATTGAGTGTCAGCCAGGGAAAGAGAGCAGTAAAGGAGAAAGGTCCTGCAGATTAAGATGAAAAAGGAACCGGAAAATGAGATTTCCAGATCAGAAAATGTACAGCTGGCGCCGCACGTCTCCTGAAAGAGAACTTTTAGTGCTGCTTTAGTCTCATTTCGTATTTATTATTCACTCTGAATTAGGGTTAGTGGAGTATATGAGCTCACAGATACCAAGTTATTTACTACCGAAACACAAGCGTTTGTTTGTAAAAACTGTTGTTATAGTAAACACATACTCCTATATCTGAGCAGTACCCACAACGAGGCTCGCGGGCCACATGTGGCCCTTGACACCAAGCTTAGAATAAGTCAATATCATTAATGGAAACTAATGTCTCGAGGACGGCGGATAAAGGAAATCTTTCCCTGAACTTAATTAGTGGTGTTTAGATTTGATATTTATTTTTTGTAGACTTTGAACATCTTTACAAGAAAGAAAGAAACTCATTTGTGATTTGTCTCAGACTGTATTTAGTTTTGATAGCAAGTTAAAGCTTCACTTCAAATGTTTGAAGAAAATTACTGAAAGCCTTCCTGACGTTCAGGTCGGGCCTTGCTGAAGATATCAATGACAGATTTAATGATTTAAGATCAATTACACCTTCATTTTCATTCCTGGAAAACACATTTGTTGTTGATGTTGCCATTACCAATAACAAAGGATACAGCAGGTACTAGAAGTGCAACAGGACGAAGAACTAAAAGGACTCAAAGTGACGTTATACAAGAGAATTTTGGAAGAATATTCCAGAAGTAAGAAAAGTGTGCAAAGGGTCTTTGGGACCCTTATGTCTGTGAATCACTGTACTCAACGATTAAACTCATTAAATCTAAATATCGATCTGAACTAACTGATGAACATTTAAGTTAACTTGTACGAACTGCGCTTACCAATTACACTGGGCAACAATGAAAAATTTTTCGGGTTTAAAAATGGTGAATTTACATTTATTTCCATCGGATGAATTAAAAAATCACCATAAAAATGACAGATTAGCTCTTGTTTTGAAGATAAAGTATTTTTAGAGTGAAGATTTAAAATTTGGGAGAATTTTTTGGGAAGTTGGCAGACCTGTCAAATAACAAAACCCAATCAGAGAGAAATTTTGGAAATTAAGTGATGCAAAAGTTAAGGAAGGCATTTTTCTCGGACCACAAATAAGAGAACTTGTAAAGGATCCTGCATTTGACCAAATTTAGGAGGGGAAAGAAAAGGAAGCTTGGGAAGAATTCAAGGGTGCTGTTCACGGATTTTTAGGCAACAAAAGAGATGACAACTACAAGCATTTGGTGACAGTACTCCTGCAAAAATACCGTAACTTTGGATGCAACATGTCCCTTAAGATCCATTTTCTCCCCTCACACCTAGACTTTTTCCCTCCTAGTTGTGGAGCTGTTAGTGATGAACATCAGGATATTTCTGTTATGGAAAAAGATATCAGGGCCGTTGGAATGAAGTAATGCTTGGTCTTTGTATAGGGATTCTGCGGAACTCCATCTCAAGAGGCAAGTCAATAGGCCAGCACATGATTCTCTTCAGACACGACTATCTGCGAAATATTTTTCCAACAATTTAGAACTCTTAGTATGTAATTACCAGTTAAAAAGATCAAATGCACTTTCATTGTTGTTAGTATGTATGTAATTAAAATTTATTCTTTTCTCTCAATCCTTTAATATGTAATACTTCCACCTTGTGTATATCATAGAAACTAGAGCTAATAGTTTTTCATTGTCATATTTGTTTTTCTCAACCCAAAATTAGTAGGAATTGCCTCATGAAGTGCTCAAAACATTCAAAAATTATTTTTGTTGCCCAGTGTTATCAGTCAGATTTCTAAAAAATAACAACAAAAATAAACACTCGAAATAGCACTTCTCAAAAGTACAATCTAATCCCACACGCATACCTGAACAATAATATTCTCTGTAGTGCAAGAAAAAATGTTACTTCATTTGTTATAAAGAGAAAACACTGTGTTCATTTTATAAACTTCTCTTACAATGTTTATATATATTTATATTATGTTATATATTTTACTATTTATATTTATTTATATATTTATATATTAAATGTTATTATATATTTAATGTTTGTATATTACTTTTAGCATTCTATGCATTTCGGAAATCTTCGGCAGTTTGGCTTCGAAACATTCGGCAGTAGAGAAATTACTGGATTTAAATTTTATTTGAACAGCTTAAATGACAATTATTTATAGTTGTATCCAGAAACACAATGGAAATAGGGAGAGTGAGAGCTAGGACTGGACAACAAACTCTCTCAAAGTAAATCGTGCGCTTGCTATTAGAACACGTAAGTAATGTCTTGAGCATGCCCAGTTGACATAATTTCATACATCGTCAGCTGAATTCTGAAATGAGAGTGACGTTATGTAGAAGTTGGGCTGCACAAAATGGCGACTCCGCAGTGTCGCACACGCTGGAGTGATATCTGACATGTCTTGATTAACCGAGTCAGTTGTCCAACCTCCTAATACTTTCAATCGCAGAAACTTTGTCGTTATTTTATGTTACGCTATTGTTGCAGCAACAGAACTGCCAACTTCTAATGAAACAGATTCAAATGTTGCGAATAAAACCCGAGAGAAAGTAGGACTTTTCAAAAGTGACTGGTTGCAAGTTGTTTTCAGATGTTGGAACACAATTATTGTGGGAAACAGTAAAATTCTCAGAAATGCAAAAATAAATTTCAAACCCTGTTTATTTTTTCAAATATGAAAACTTTTTTTTTTATTTTTGTTAAAAGTAATTAAATAGTCAATTTTCCGAAGCTGTTTATTGTACAAAGAAATAACTCTTTTTTATTTCGCAAAAGCAACTACGTTTAATACTTCTATTGACCTTTCTATTCTTTAAATAGACATTTATTCACACATCACCTTATAAAAGCAACAAACTTGATAATGTGCTAAAATTACTTAAGTCCTAAACTGAATTCTAGCTTTACTAACAGTCAGCAGTCTTTTTATGGTAAATACTATAAGTTGTGCTGCCTGACACGCAATTATTGTGTAGATGTATGGAGGATATTTTTTCAGAAGTTGGTCACAGTTGTTACAATGAATCACATGACTACTACGCTAAGGCTAAGTCGTCGGTCTGCTTGCGCATGCGCGATGGACAACCTTCGGATTTAGAACATTTTTGCAGTTACCTCTTCGGAATTACCTCCGTTCTTTAAGGTTTTCTTTATTTTAGTATCGCTCTCATTTGTTAATTGCGCATGCTATCTTAGCAATTATGAATGTGAGAGGTACTAACGGGACACACTGTATAGTACAACAAGCTGACTCCAATATACGTTTTATAGCATTTATTCTCTCTGCACTTTATGGACCCTTAGCCAGACGCCGAAAACAAAACACTGCAGTTGAAGAGGTCGATTGCTTGCGTGCAACTTCTTTTGTAACTAAATTTATTTTGGTGCAAGAATTACCTGCAGTTATATTAGTTGTTCCTTTAATGTGTTCAAACTTCCATCTGACATTTTTATTATTATTGTTATTATTATTAATAGGTGAGAAATAGTTTCTACGTTAAAAATGTGATTGTCTGGAGTTTTCGGTCGATTTAGCTGCAGATTTATCTTCGGTGTTGTTTTATATCAACATCAAACGGTTCTAAGTTTCTTAGCTTCCGAGTTATTAAATGTTAAATCGGAATTTTACTAACCTATTCCGAATTCTTTACCCGATACACTTTTAAAAAGAACCATTTTTAAAGCTTCTATGGCTATAGCATACAAATCTGTCAAATAATTTTATTTTAGTAAGCTTCGTTCAAAAAGAAATAATGTTTAAAGTCTGTCATTTTAAATTTCTAACCTCTTTTCAACTTCATATAACTTTAAATATTAGTGGCTCAGAAGCCGATAAAAAGAAAACCAAACGTCAATATTCATTTAGAATTCATAACCTCTAAGTAATTTTAAAGTCATTGAATACAAATGTCAGATTTTTGTGACATTTGATTTACATTTCAGTAGCTTTTTAAATTGTTGTCTTTTAAGAGGTTAAATCATATCGAATGATGAATGAAACACATGAATTTATATTCAAATGAGCCCATAGAGCTTAGAGTTATCCGACACTGACACTCGGGAGGCCCGGGTTCGATTCCCGTGGCAGACCGGGGGTTTTCCGGATCGCTAGGCAAATGCTGGATAGGTTAATTACATTCCCCGAATTTCCTGTCCTTCCATTTCATTTCCATTATCATTTCATATCATCTCTCATCTGGTGGTCTCTTTCAGGGTAGAAGTGTCGGCGGGAGTCTCGGCGGTGCTGGCAGGATGATATGCTCTGAGGAAAACTACTTCCTCCTCCGGTAGGTTGGTTGTCGGTCTCCGCTCCTCTGCTGGGACCATTTTGGGACCGCCAGCCAGGGACGTTTGGGGCTCGGATCGCCTGCCTGGGACCATTAGGGCTCGGCTGCTGCGCTCGTTGCCGTCCCGCTGTAGGGGAGCGTGCTCGTTGTCCTGGCGTGTCGGGGAAGTCTATATCCAAGTAAACTGTAGGAACCCTGCTCTCTGTACTGCCGTGGCTCCTTGGGTCGGTCGCCCTCTGTCTCCTTCGCCTCATCCTTCCTCCTGGGGGTGCCCCCACTTGGGGACATAGGAACAATGGGCCCAGCATGGTGGCCTACGTACCGAATACCCTCTGTAATGAAATCATAATCATAATCCTATCCGACACTGATATTTCAGGGTAAGGGAAAGTCCCGGAAAAGATCTTATCTAGATAACACACCCTGATCGAGATTAGAACTCGGGGCCTCGTGAACGTGAGACAGACACGCTACCATCTACGTCGCATACGCGGGCAAATTGGTATACCTTCTAAATGTACTAGGAAGTTTGCTATTTCACCAATTTTTGTTTGTTTAATTATGCTCGTCAGATACACACACATGCGCGCGCACACAAATATTTTGTCTAAAAATGATTTCTTTATTCGGGGACCTCAAAGCGTGATTTCCATTCAAATATCGGCATCTAACGGAATACAATAGCATCTCTACGTTATCTACATAATAGAATGTGTGAAAATCTAAAACACTATTATTTTCACTTATAATATGTTCACTGAAATAGAGTAAATACAAAACAAAAAAATATTTATTTGTGCACGTGTATGGAAACTGCAAATCCATTTGGGAAAAATAAATAAATAAAAGAACGGATCAAGTGGTTTAATCATTTGGTTTTCCGCGAGGATGTGGGCGTCTGATCCGTTCCCATGGTTACCTACTGTGAAGGGCTTATCTGTAGCGACAGCAGCTCCCAGTTATATATTGTACAAATCAATACCTACGGCACTGAGCTTTCATTTAAGTAAACACGCGAGGGAAAGTAATGCCATAAGGGAATTAACCACCTTCATTATTATCAGGGTGACAACAAATGTCACATTTCTAAAGACAAATGAATTCTTTTCATTTTGAGGGCTCTTTATACTGTTTTGCAACTTGACTGGCGTGTACTTTATTCGATTTGCTGTAATAACTTGTTAATTATCTTTTAAGGACTCTGTGTCCACACAAAAATAAATTTTGAATACAGAACATGTCAGGGCTATGACTGTTTACAATTTTAAATGTTCATTAACGCCTACAAAATGTAAAGAACGGCTTAGAAATGCATTTTTCGAAGAAGCGCCATCTAAGACAATTCATAATCGGTACAGTATATTCAAAAGAGATCGATTATTCCTTAGTGATGAATTTCGTTAAGGACTAAACTCAAGAACTGTTGTTACTGACGGACAAGTTGGACATTGGCATGAGTCAAATACATCAACAGTTAGACGTGAGAAAACTTTGTTGTCATAAACTGACTACCGATCAAAAACAACAACGTATTGATTGCTACAGAAAAACTCTGGAAAACTTCCAAGGTGACAGTTCAAATCAGATTTGGAATATCGTTACTGTTGATGAATTTTGGGTTTATTGTTATGATCCTGAAAACAAAAGTCAATCGAATCAATGGGACTTTCAAACAGAACCTAAGTCTACAAAAGTCAATGGCAGTGTTGGTAAGAAGATGGTTGTTATATTGTTACTATAGCATTAGAAGATAAACATACGAATTGTACACAAATGTCTGTTTACTGCATATTATTTTTGAAAAAAATTGGTGAAGAATGTTTGAAAGAAGAAATTATTTTACATCATGGCAACACCTACAATAAAACAACTGATATCTGGAAGTCTGCACCAGACAGCCCTGACCTAGCGCCTTGTGACTTCTTTTTGTTTCCAAAAATTAATGAATAAATTACGTGGGATCACGTATGAAACAGTGGAACACATAGAAACCTTGAGGTATCTTAATGAAGAGCGAAATTATTGCTTCAAGGACTGGTTTACAAATGCATTGATGTTAAAGGGAAATATTTTTAGAACAATAAACTTAATTGACTTAAAAACTAATCCTTGTCTGATTTTCTTAGAAATATCAGTGACGCCCTTGTATTTATTATTATTATTATTATTATTATTATTATTATTATTATTATTATTATTATTATTATTATTATTATTATTATTATTATTATTATTATTATTATTATTATTATTATTATTATTATTATTATTATTATTATTATTATTATTATTATTATTATTATTATTATTATTATTATTATTATTATTATTATTATTATTAATGTTTTTCTTAGTAGACGTAGTAGTATGAACAAATTATATTAGAGATAAACGTACAAAATTTATTTATATCAAAATATTTGTATTATTTTTTCTTTAATAACGAAGAAAATATTCCTCTAGAAACTTCATTCAGCAAATAATTCATCAGGAGCTCGAATCCTCTGCTACAAGGCTAGGGGAGCTTCATATTTTATCGAAAATTCAAGAACAACAAGTTTGGAAGTGAATTTATCTTTAAAAAATGTGAAGCTCGAGTTATGTTGCCTTGGCTATACACTAAATATTTACAAAGTAAACAGTAGTGATAATAAACGTAAAGGTGTCATAAAACCACTGCCAGCAACCATTCAAAAAAAAAAAAGTTTGTTAGTAGCAACTGTACATTTGGAGATGAAGTTGGGAAGTGACGATTTTACAGAATCCGCGAGTTTTTTATTACACACTTCATAAGCATGTATTATATGGCATTTCTTGCACCATAGTGTGTTTTAATTATTATATATTTAAACATTTTAATGTTTGTAATATGAACCGCTGACTAACGTCAGGCAAACGACCGGAAATGATTTAGCTAACAATAGTTGGCCATGTCGTGTGATGTCGATTGTTGTTTTGTATCAGAGAAGTCTAAATAAAGGTGCAAGCAATAACTTACATGAGATATAGTATAAATTTTATATATCGTTTCCAGTAACGATACTGTTGTGTAACAGTGTGGGTGCAATTAAGAAAATGATCGTGCAGTAGAATCTGTACTGATGCTTGAGGTAAACTGTCAATGCAGTAAACATAACCAAACAGTTGACATTCTTGGCATTCTTCACCACCCTTAATTAAATAAGTATATATAAGAAATGCTATGTATAAATGAGGAAAGGATTTGTGTTTATATTTCAGCAACAGCAGGAGGAAGACCGAGGGTGGGATTTGTCCACCATGCGAGAGGACGAGTTCGAGCAGCATGTGGTATACATTGTGCCCGATGTCCCCACGGAACCGGGGTGCCCTAACCGGGCGGAGACCTCCTTACCCCGTAACTTGGTGCTCAAACCATCTCAGGCCCTCAGTGATGTAAGTAACCCTTTTTATTGGTTCATTAGTGATAGTTTTGGAACTATTTCAGTCTACAAAAACAAATCAGTATCATGTACTTCATTTAAATGTGTTAAATATGCGGCATTTTAATAGAAATTATTCCAGAATACAAAGAATAAAGAATATTTGTCTAAGCAAAAAAGTAATTTGGCTTGGAGGAATTTTATTGAAAGTCTTGTGTTGCTTTCTTGCAAGATGCGGGTCTTAAATACAAAGTTTGTTATTTAATCGACATTTTAGTTACGCTGTTCGCAATCAGAAACACGGGTTTCAGGGGACCTCGATATCGAATGTGGTATTAGGTATATGGTAACCAAGCGATAAGGTCGTGGGTTCGTTAGGAAAGACTTCTCTCGAATTTCTTGTCCCTCCATTCTCAGGAGATACATATGTAAGGGGGGAGGGTTGTGAATTGTCAGGATTAGATCGCTTTCAAGTAGAAACAATAAACCATAGCTCTGCGCCTGATTTGAACCCGCGATCTTGGAGTTAGCAGAGCAGCGCCTGACAGGGAAGGGGTAGTTGCTACACACCCTGTCCTCTGCTGTCTCTCCTCGCCGTTCGTCTAGTCAGGGACATCGGCGTTACCCCGAAAGTGCTTCATCACTATCAGATACGTTCAGCAATTGGTCTGCCGGTTCGTCATCTCGAGAAAAACATTTACAAAGTATGTGAATTATAATGAACAAAACTACGACCTGAGTACACTGATTTGGCGAAAACAATGACATATATATATATATATATATATATATATATATATATATATATATATATATATATCCGTTCCATTGTTGACAAACTGAATTTTCTCTAATAATGTAGGTTGAAACAATGCGAGTCAAAAAGATACCCAAACAGCTTCAGAGGTAAGTACTGTTTCTGTGAAGGATCTTTTTCTACTTTTAATGGGACACAAGTAAGGTTAGGGAAGTGAATTTATTTAATCCAAATGTTTTCCTAATTATGGGCCATCAAAGTTTCCATTAGGAACTCCTTATGGAGTAATACTATCTGTAGAAAATATGTATATATTATTTGTGTTTTTGGAAGACTGTAAATAAATAGATACATACGAATATATGGATAGATACTGGATACCGGGGTACGATATTAAGATTTAATTTAGTCAAGAGCATCGGTATAAAAGATCTTTAGGCCGATGTGTCATTGTCGAAATGCAACAATTGCTCTATCCGCTGCCAATAGTTGGAACTGCACAAGACATATCAACTCTACTGAGAGATGCAGCGTTCATTCGTTCAGTTTCAGATTTATTAAATTGGATTTTATCATTCCGTGCCAAATGTGACACGATTTTGAAAAAGCTGATATTTTTAATTTCCTATGAATTTACCGGACGTAACCTCCCCCCCCCCCCCCCCAAGTGTTACTTCATAACAAAACATTTATTAAATTCTGTTATTGTAAATTTCCAACTATTCCTTTTCTTAAATTTTATATTGCTTTAACATTTAATATATCCAAAGCCGTTATACCCAGCATTGGGTACAGGGAAGCAATTGCTCCCTGCACCTTCGCCGATAGGTCCCTGATGTGCTGGCGGAAAGTTAGATCTCTGTCCAAATTGACTCCTGGGTACCGGGCAGAGTTAGTCCACTCTATCCTTCGACCTCGGAAGCTGAAGTTGGGGCAGTCTGCGGGGGTGTGGCGCTTTGTGAAAAGTATGGCATGGCTTTTGTCCGGATTAACGGACATGCGCCAACGCCGATACCACTATTGTGTTAGACAGAGATATCTTTGTAAGGGGTTGAAAGCTCTGAGGATGTGTTTGTCTTTGCAGAGCAGAAGCACGTCGTCAGCGTATTGTGCCATTTCGACTCGTGGCTCTGTTGGGAAGTCTGCCATAAAGACGTTGAATAAGGTGGGAGATAGTACAGAGCCTTCGGGAACTCCGCCTCTCACTGGTCTAAGTGCTGATGTTTTCCCCGCGTGACTTTGAAGGTGCGGTGTCGCAAGAAGCTGTGTAGGATGTTGATCAATTGTGTTGGGAGCCCCAGCTGGATCAGTTTGTGTAGGATCAGTTTGTTATATATATAACAGATGCGGAAATCTTCACGAGAAATTTCAAATGGATTGGGATTAGGATTTACTACGGAGGGGATTTGGTACGGAGACCAATTGTGCCTATGCCCCTAAGTGGGGCACCCCCGGGAGGAAGGATGAGGCTAGAGGAGACAGAGAGAGGCCAACTCAAAGAGCCATGACAGTACAGAGGGCAGGGTCCCTACATGTTTAGACACCCCCACTGGCAGGCCAGAACAACGCACATACCCCCTACTGCGATACAGAAATGGGCCCAGCAGCCGGTTCGAAGACCGGCAACCGACCTACCGGAGGAGCAAGAAGTTTTCCTTAGAGCATATCATCCTGCCATACAGCGCCGAGACACCCGTCGACACTTCTACCCTGAAAGACACCACCAAATGAGAGATGATGTGATATGAAAATGGGGATGAAATGAAGGGACAGGCCATTCGGGGGATGTAATTAACCTATCCAGCATTCCCGTGGTGGCTCGGGAAAACCTCCGAAAAAATCATGGGTCAGGTAGCCGGCCACGAGAATCGAACCTGGACTTCCCGAATGCGCGCCACAGTCGAAACCATTTCAGATGGAAACTATATTATGTGAAATATTTTGAAAAAGTAAATGTGCTGAAAAAATTTCCAAGACAGCTCAAATTTCGAAATGGAAAAACATTTTTGCTCTCGTATTTTTTTAACCTACATCATATAAATTTAGTTATTGGTACCATTTTGAATTTATGAGCTCTGAGTGCTTTTAAATAATGAAATAAAAAATGGCAATGTTTGCAGAATTTGGTGGTGCATAGAGGGAAAAGTAAAATGATGGGGTATACTTGTAAGTAAGGATAAGCAGCAAAAATCTGGGATCGTTTCGAACCGGGAAGCTAGGCTCGTGTGTATTACGGGGGAGGTTGCCACTTGTTGCGCAGTCCCCGATGGCACATCTGTCAGTAGGTCATCCCCACCCCTACACAAGCGCCGTCTAAAGGTCGAGGGTGACTTGTAGCGTTGCCAACCCACACTTCACTTAGCCAACACTCAACTTCATTTTGCTTAAACAAACGAAACGGTGTGGCATTTGTCATACCAAGCTATTAACGGTCCTGACGAAGTTAACTTAAAACTTCAACTTTAATACCTTTATTTTGAACCAAAATGCATTTTTAAGAACCCAAAGTTCCCCCTAAAATGGCTATTCTAGAAAAACATCTAACAGCGTACGTCAATAACGAAAAACTAGTTAAAAACCATGGAACATTTTTCTAAACGTCATATACATATTAATATTAAAATATATGTTGAAGATATTTCAGAGGCATAGAACCTCGGAAGTCATTTCCCCTGTACAGCTGTCAAATCAACAAATGAAGTTTAGGGTAAAATGGAACGACAGGAAATTCGAGGAATTGATAATTACATCGTATACGAACACACGACCTTCCGAATGCAGGAGCCGTCACACCCGGTAAAAATCAGAACTAGGGATTTCTTTTTTTAATTTACGTCCTCCAACGTTAAGTCATATCGGACGATGAATGAAATGGATGAACAAATGCTCAAATGAGTCCAGGGTCCTTGGAGCTTGGAGCTACCTGTCGTTCGTCTTTAAGGATAAGCGGAAGCCCCGGAAAAAACCCTATCCAGGTAACTCACCCTGGCCGAGATTCGAACTCGGGATCTCTTGAACGTGAAACAGACACGCTACCATCTACGCTACCGAGTCGGGCAGGGATGGGTTGGTACCAGATTTTCTCGATACTCGATATCGATACACGATAACCGATACATAGATACTGAATCTGTCATTTCTACTTCTAGTTTCCATACAAACTAGAATGTTGGTAGAACTGTGTAATGACAATAAAATTAAGTATATACACATATTTAATGAGACAAAACTTAAAATCATTAGTGTTCTTATTTTTAAACTCTACATTAGACATTTAAAAGCAAAACAGTCCACTTTTATAAGTTTTTGTTCAAAAATACTAGCATTCTCACTGTTTCGGGGTCAAGTCTACTTCTTTTTCTGTCACATGTGAGTCCTGCTGTACTAAATAGTTCTTTCAGAGAAAACTAATGTAGGTGGAATACACAAATATTTGTGTTTTCCAGTAATGCAGTGTACACCCCAACTGGCGTTAGAGACTTCTACCAGCAAACTCCAAGAACTTAAATCATCTTACAGAGAACCATATCCAGTAACAAAGCTTAAACGCCGACATTAACCGTCTTCGTATTGGACACAAAACTTACTCATAGCTGCTCACTCAGCAAAACCCAACCTCCTGTAACGTGGTCATCACCGTCAAACACATCATAGAAGAATGTAAGAAATATCAACAGCAGCCAATGTTCCCAGAAAAATCACAGAAGCACTTGGAAACCATATATTTTGTACTTTTGTAACATTACGGAACTCTGTAAACACATTTGATATGAAAGCTGATATTATGTAACTTTAATGTTAAAATGTCGCGATATGACGAATAAGTTAAGGCGACAAAAAATAAACCAAATTGAAAAAACAAAAGTATCGTTCGATGTCGATACCTTGCAAGTATCGTTGAATATCGAAGACCCATCTCTAGTTAAATACCTAATCCTTTATTTCTCCTTACACTAAAAAGCAAAGCTGTGAAAGATTTCTGCCGTAATTTCCTTCGTCCTTCGTGCCCTCAGTTAATAGATACGACTATCTGTGACAAATCTAGCGTATTACACGTCTCATACATGAGTTGGCAACAGCGTCCTAGCGAACTGTGAAATGTAAGTCGGGATATGATCTGTAGGTCACATGTTCCAAACCTCATCCGTCCCTTGAGGTGCTGCGAAACCTTTTAAATCTTCACGTACTTTTCGCTGCTTAAGAGAATGTAGGAATGAGAGATTTCCTGAAAATCTGAGGAGACGCCCTTTAAGATTATTGTCCAAAAAATGACAGAAGCTATAACTTCAAAATGTGTTTCCACTATATGTAACAGACTAATAAATCAAAATTAATGTTCTATCTCAAATATGACTTTTAGGGTTTTATTTTTCTCTGTGTTTTGCTCATTAAAAATATACCATACGAGGGACTTTTAATATCAGTATCTCTGAAAATGTTCATATGTGTTCTGAAAGTGTAAATCATCAACACTGCCATACGAACGTGTCATTTATTTGTAAAGCAAAACTCACATGACTCTCTACTCACTCTTTGGGTACAAACTATCTTTAGAAACGACTAATTTATATTAGTCAAGATAAACTTTGTAGAAATTGTTTATTGGATATTTTCTAATAAATACAATAGGAATAGGACAATTCAGTAGTCTTCCGTGCCGTGGCTGAGTGGTTAAGCCGCTCGACTCTCACCAAGACGGCTCCGGTTCGATCTCAAGCAACCACAAAGTGAGATTTATGGTGGATAAAATGGCGCTGGGGCGGGTTTTCTCCGAGATCTCCAGTTTCCCCAGTCATCTCATTCCACGGGTGCTCCATCTTCATTTCGTGTCAGTGGAGTTTTACTGGCACGTAAACAAAACTCCTGCGGGACGAAATTCCGGCTCACTGGCGGTACTGACAATTGACAGTGTCCATAACAAACATACGTCTTAAGATATTTCTGTGACAAAATGTACACCTATGTTGAGTTTTATGAGAATAGCCTCCTCAGTCGGAAGGAGTTTTATATAATTAACATTACAGATAGACAAAAGCTGAATACACATGTACAAACACACAGTTTATTACAAGTGATCAGGATCACTAAATAACCAAATGAATCATCCAGTCCGATAAAGCGGTAGACACAAGAGTAGCAAGTTTGCAGAAGTAAACTGATCGCAGTTAGACATTCCGCAGGTGTTATCACTATCAGCAAGAAAAGGCTTAGGTTTATGGATAATATCGTGCTTCAGTAGCGTAATTAATGGATATTATCTAAATTATACATCGTATTGCTCACCTCTGTGGAGTGGGGTTAGCGGTCTGTCCAGTCTTCATTAGGATGAGGTAACTCTTTTCCGATGTTAAAACCTTGACAAAATTAACAATCATAAGAAAGCACATCATTACGCTATACTTTTGTTACAGAAAAGTAGGCCTTTTACTGTTACACACGACTAATATCTGCAAAGAGTCGAATTATCTCTACTAGAGTCAATATAGCAGGTCAAACAGAAGAATAAAGTTAAAATTTGCCAGACAAAAACACATTATGTTTCAGGAACGCCTACTCTAAAATAGTGTCAAAGACATTTGACTATCGATTACCTCGTAGATGGCTTATTCCGATGTTCATTTTTTCTTTAGTTACCTGAAAAACGAAAAACAAGAAACAAACATGGATTTACCTCGCAAATATTCGACAGTTTTTGAAGTACGCCATTACTAAAAACATAAATATTCTTTGTCATAAACTGCAGATGACTTTTGTGGCAGCGAACTTACATTAGCAAGTCGAGCTTCTTCTCGAATTTCTTCAGGTATAAAACTCATTTTGACATACAGTTTACCATTTGTTATTTTTGCATTACCATAGTTATGATTCGTCACTATTCAAAGCCTCCAATATCATCTAACACCTAGTAAAATCATCGATTCTAAACCTTTAATATTTTTATATTTCATAATTCAAATCGATTTGTTCTTAGGTAACGGAAAAAATTACGTAAGGGGCTAGCGAGGTATGGTGCTAACGTCTCCGGGGTTAAATTTTTTCACTCGCTAATCAACATCAACTTACTCGCAATTCCCATCAATATTTAACGGAAAATTTAGTAAATTAATTGAAGATAATGTGTAACTAAAATCAAATGGATTCTCATGCTAAAAACAACACAGCATTTAAAACAAGTGAATTAAAATCACTTCGATTTAGTAGTAATGTTTGCCGATGTATTGTTTCATTTCGTTTCATGTTCCCTCTTCATCCATCAAAATTATTATATAACCCCTCCCCTGCGCCCAGCCCCGTTATATGTAATGAGAAAAATATTAATAAATACGCTTCAGTGAGGCTTAAAGTACCACTGAAATGGCAAACAGAAACAAATGAATTGTCATTCGCTGTCCCAGTTGCAACCAATCAGGGATTTGTTCCGACCTTGAACTTCTAACCTACTTGGTGAGCCGCCAGAGCGCGTGGAGGAAGGGGCGGACTAGGAAATATATATTTCCGTAGTGGGGCATACAGCAGCTAACTTGGATCTCTTCACTTAAACTTTAAACAAAGATTCATGCGAGCAGATGTTTGCATTGATTGCAAATTTTTGTAATAGTGCAACACTTTGTGTTGTAATGAGCCACTCCGGAAGATAACCAAACATAGAACATTTACTGAGTTTGCTCTAAAAAGCTTAAACAGAATTTACACTTCCGAATGTATCTCTCAAAGTTGACAGATTTCAGACGTCAGTCTGACTACTACTACGGTTTCAGCTCCAATAAGGGTGGATTTATTGTTTGTTTGTTTTTTTTTTTTTTCAGTTTTCCATGACAGCTCTGAGTTCATTTCTGGTATGATGTGTCTTCCATTTACTCCTACTTCCATTTAATCTTATTCGACACAACTTTGATTACACGTTTCGTTAAAAAGAACACGCCGAGGGGGATGGCTCAGATGGTTTCGTCGGTGGTCCACATTCGGGAGATCCGGGTTCGATTCCCATTGCCGGTCTACCTGACCCATGAGCTTTTTTCGGAGTTTTCCCGGGTCGCCAGGTGAAAGCTGCGTAGGTTAATTACATCCCCCGAATTTCCTGTACATCCATTTCTCTCCATTATCATTTCACATTATCCCTCACCTGTTGGTCTCTTTCAGGGTAGAAGTATCGGCGAGTGTCTCGGCGTTGCATGGCAGGATGATATACACCTGGTAAACACTTCCTCTCCGGCGTGGTGGGCTGGAATGCGCCAGGGCTCGAGGGAGGGGTCCTGATTTTAAGTCCGGGTATAGGACCAGTGTCCATTTAACATTGTGAGGAAATTGACTTCGCTGTGATAGCGAATTCTGGACAAGAAAGCCAACTTTCCAGCCGGGGATGCGTGATGCTCACCACATCTCCCCTTATCGGCTAGATGATCGCCCACCTCTGCCTTGCATATGTGGGCGTGAGGTCGTCAATTGGCTTGGCTGGCTATGGCTCGCTCTTACACCATAGATTAACCAAAAGTTTGACATATACTGTGAAACTACCTGAATTAAAAGCAAAATGCATTTTTGTGTGGTCTGCTTAACGTCATAACTAAAAAACAAAAAGTTGTGGCATTTAACAATAAATAGCAACTTTGGTATGGTAGTGATGAAGTAGTCGAGCGTGGTCATATCTTCAGTGTCGTACAGTTAGTGTTTTCTGCGCTCAGGTTATACAGCCACTGGAACAACATTCCCTTACTAATATACCAACTTACACATCTTATTTTTGTTACGGAAACAGCTATTTTGAACTGTGAAGTATTGTTACATCATAAGTTATAAGGTACAATATTCAATTTTATAGTATTTAGATTCTGAGACACTTTGATTCTATATTCTTAAAAATTTAGCCCCAAAGAGCTCATTTATTATCCTCATTACAGTCACCTAACTAACGTGGCCAATTGCATTCTGAAGATTGCAGGTTTCCCCTTGTCACGAGACAATGCTAGGGTGGCTTTCCTAATTCACATAATCTTTTCCTTTCATGTGTTGCTGGGATTGAACCTAGGTCGCCTTAGTGAGAGTCAAGTGGTCTAAACACTCAGCTACAGCGTGGCCTTGTACAAGAGTGAATAAAGAAAATTATTAAATTTTAAAGGGAGTCAATTAATGACACTAAACAACACTTACTTTTAAATTTTTCCGGAACATGTTTCAGAGACTTTGTCTCCATCGTCAACCGGCCATCGACTGGTTCTCATTGGTGTAGTTGAGATATTTTGTCATTGGTCTCCTCTGGTGGCGGTTTGAGGAACTTGCTGAACAAGTCTTTCTGGGGGATGTCGAAATTGAATACTTTGTTCCTATTTTTTGAAATGAAGATTTGTTCCCATGTGGACAGTTCTTGTTTTCCTGATGTATGTTTTAGTAGTTTTGGTTCTGGATTTATGTTGTGGCTTTTTCCCCAAAAATGCGTGGCAACTGCTGATTTTTCTAATTGTTTATATTTTATGTTCCTAAAGTATTCCTTTGCTCTTGTTTCTAAATTTCTTTTGGTTTTTCCAATATAAATTTGACTGAGAATTAGTGGATGTCCGGTTGACGATGGAGGCAAAGTCTCTGAAACATGTTCCGGGAAATTTAAAAGTAAGTGTTGTTTAGTGTCATTAATTGACTCCCTTTAAATTCAGTTTATTACAACAACACAGTTTTCAACACTTCCAAGAAAAGAATTGTAAAGAAAATGATGTTGGTACACACAGCAGATTATTTGAAGGTCTAACTACAAATGTTTATCTCAGTCAAGATGAAGCAGAAAAATAAATTTATAATAATAGTAGTAGAAGATACACAAGAATAAATGATAGACATTTTTTGTGTTCACATATTTTACGTATCCATCGTTAGATAACATGGCTGTGCTAGAAGTTCTTTAGCACTGAACAAAACAGAGGACTGACTTGAATTTTATAAATGCTGCTATAACAATTTTTATTGTTGAAGGGTCGTTCTTTAAATAAACAGAATTTCTATAAATAATTTATTACAAGAATGGAGCACAACTGCAAGTTGTATACACCTACACCAGCGCTGGACAAGCTTCTCAGTCAACTCTTGCAGCGTTGTTGTCTGTGTCTGCACAGACAGAGCATTCTGGCGAATCTTACTGTTACACTCCTTTGAACTGATGTAGCCACTCAAATAAAAATAACTTTCACTGCCAAATGACATGAATTTCAACCAAACCGTTAGCTAATGCAAATCTAATAGCCATCCCCTGCTCCACATTGGTGCAAATCTGCCAGGCCCATCTGATAACAGCTTTAGGACACCACCAAAACATAACAAAGAAGCACAAACTTTGTTAAAGTTCTGTATTTTTATACACTTTTCTGGTTATTGAATGAACCTTGTACTACTACTGGGTGCACCATATAAAACTGATATGTTCCACTGCATTTATTACATTACATTAGATTATATTAACTACTCAACCAAGCAACTTGCTATGTAAATATGAGATAAATATGACATAGGCCAGACTTACCACTTATAACAAGTGCTGAAAGTGCCTTCCACCAGCACTCAGGTATTGTAGTGTTCTTACCAGAATGTTCTAGTTGTCATGTTGTAATTCTTGAGGCGAGATGTTATTTATCTCATTAGTAAAGTTCTATGGTCTATTGTCACAGGGTTGTTTACATAAACTTTGTTTACCAGAGCTTCCTGTAAATAAAAATTGCATCAGTTAAATCCGGTAACTGTGAGGACCGCAGGTTTTTCTGACAAGCCTGTTTTCAGGAAACACTCTGCTGATATGGACCATAGTCTGGTTGTAGTACCCTTTGTTGAGATCTTTCATTAGCACACAATGGAATTTATATGAAATACAAAACTTGCTGAGACAATCTCCTTATTGATTTATTGGGACTTTTCATTATGTTTATTCAAATTCTGTCGACTACCAGTGGGATTCTGACTATCGCACGCTTGTTCTTCATATTCATAATGGAATCTTAAGCTCTCCATTTCTTGTACAAATCTTTAATTGTGCTAGTTGTGGGTATTTATCCCCAAACATTTCTTTAGACTTCTTAATGGAGTCTGATTTTATGCAAAATTCCATTGAATCAATTCACTTTTCAATTGAGAACTGCACTATCTCTATCAATATTCCACGATATTCATGACAATTGCTGTTAAACTAAAATATACAATCCAACAAATGGTCATGCAGTGTAGCCAACATTATTTATAAGAAAACAGGTGCCAAAGATGAACCAATCAGGGTAGGCACAGTGAGACTATGAGGTGTATCAGTTTTATGTAGAACACAAGATACCTTTGAGCAACTGTTATTTTGTAACAATGTTGTAATTTTTGCTTCCAAATAAGAGAATTGTTTTTGTTTTAGGTACAAGGCGTGTGGAGCACAGGATACATCCCTACAGGAACGCGATTTGGACCTCTGGTTGGTGAGATCTATGCAAAGGATGCTGTTCCTAATACTGCAAACAGGAAATACTTTTGGAGGGTGAGAATTACTTCCACACATTATAACATTTGATATGTGGCTCATACAGAAATTAACCCTTACTGTTAAATAACTCAGAGTGAGATATTTAAGTCTTATTTCCAGCTCACAGACATTACATTTTATCAGTATACTCAGAAATTAAATAAATACTCTAGGTGTATCCATAAAGGTAGTTTACCTGTGGAAACAAAACATAGTGTAATACAAAAATTTATTGGAACATATATAGGAAGTGTTAAGATGTTTTTCAACACATTCAGCACTGGAATTCAGACATTTGGCACACAGTGGGACCAACTTTCATATCTCTGTATCAAAGATTGGATACACTGTATGGCAACCATCTCCGCATCTCTGTCAACTGGAAATGCTGATGCTGACCAGATAGGTGGAAAAGAACATGGAAATTAGATCCTGGCTATAAACACTTCCCAGTCCATGTGTAGCATCCATGGCACTTTACACTTGCCAGGAGTATAGAACTGGAATAACATTACTGTAGGAACACACATGTGCCATGCCACACTTAAACTTCCTTTATGGATGCATCTTGTATTTCAGTAGAAATTAATGACTTTAAATGCATCACTTATCACTTTTCACAGATTATATTCCCATTATATTAAAATTGACTGAAATTGTTATCATAGCTTGTTAATGGTTACAACAGTGATCATCAAATATTCAAATTCCACTTCTTAGCTTCTATACACAATCTTCATGAAACTGCATCTTATTTTCCTAATTTAATGCTTCGTAGAAAATGTATGTAAGGTTAAGTTTAAGATATTGTTGTTAGACAAGAAAACCTTGCAGTTCCATTATTGGAAGCAAATACTAGTTGCTGCAGGTTAGTCATCAATTGTGCCATTTTGCTGTATTGACAATTTTTGTAATGAATATTAGAAATAACTTATGAGATAAACTGTACTAGTATTTACTGCACTGACATCTCCACCACCACCATAAAGTCAACATCACTGGCAGGCCAAATGCAGTGAAACCAGCAGCATTAAGGATCATTACTCTTTAGGTAATTATACCATAAAACCTTAGAGTTACAGCATTATTAATTTGTCATTTCGCTATTTCATTCCAAAAGAATTTGAGAACTCCACGTGATTATCAGAAAAAACATGAGTCATTATTTCATACTGTTAAACCAAATTTGCTTTTAGTATACTTTGTCCTTATTGGCAGTCATTTCTTTGGAGAAGCAAAGTAAATAAATGAATACATATAATTCCATGTTAGTTTAACACTGGAGTTAACAGAAAGTTCAGTGCCATAGCTGGATTTCTGCTCTATATGTGGCTACTCTAGCCATTAAGCTACCATGACAACATTTGTCTAAACATGGTTTTGTCTGCCTTTTATAAGTGGTAACTGTGCTTTACCT